>CAMTDV010000025.1:74808330-75412329 GCA_947069175.1 Scalesia atractyloides | reverse complement strand
AACATAATTATGTCTATTTGCTTTGTTTTATTATTGTTTCAGGTGTATAGTTTAGTTTTTTTCTATAACTATGTAAACCGCTCAGTTTTTACTTTCTGTTTGTTTTAGTTAATCAAATAGGAAACTTAACTGACCACATACTCCTCGTGGATACGATACCCTACTTACGCTATCTACATAGTTTAATTAGGTTTTTTGCATGATCCTTATGACAGTCATCAACATGCAAATACTACAATTAGTTCAAAGCATGAGCATGATGATGAAAACAAACGACCATCAACTGTGATAAAAGTTTTCCATTCATTCCGTTGCATTAAAACTCATTTTATCATTCATATTTCCATACTTGAAACAAAAATCACATTTGATTCAAACTTAGATCCTGACAATTGGTATCAGAGCTTGGTAACAAAAATTTGATTCAATTCAATTTGGTTTGAAGGATCAGCTCTCCCTGCTAATTCGTTTGTTAAGTTTTTGTTAAGAAACAGAGTTTTAATACGTTTAAATTTTTAAAACACAAATCTGTTGAAAATCAATCAGAAATGTCTCAAAACACATCAGATTCCAACATTGGATCTATGTTTAAACCTCCAATGTTGAAACGAAATGAATATTTCATATGGCAACGTCGGATGGGTCACATTTTAGCTCAGCAAAACACCGGGTGTTGGCTGTCTGTTGTGTTTGGACCACATATTCCATTGGTTCCAAGCACAGAGGATCCCAATACTCAAGTGCCAAAAAACCCTGAAAACTACTCTGAGCAGGATTTCCGGAAAATAGAGTTGGATGCAAAAGCGTTTAGCATTGTTGCTTCCATGCTACCCAACGAAATCTATGCTGGACTGCTCCACTGCAATATTGCAAAAGAGTTGGAGATGCACTAAAAGAACAATTCGGTGGGACTGAGGAAGTGATTGAAAACAATAGAGAAGTTCTGAATCAACAGTATGAAATGTTTTGTCATGTAAAAGGTGAGTCGTTAACACAACAGTTCGAACGTTTTAGTTGTCTCATTAGTGAATTGAAACTGTGTAACGTGGAATTTCCCGATTCGACTGTCAATAGTCGTTTCTTAAGATCGTTACCAGAAAAATGGGAGACTATAGCTCACGTTACTCGAACATCTGTTGGTTTTAAAGAGATGACCCTCACTCAACTTCATGGTGAACTCCTCACATATGAGAGAGAATTGAACCAGAAAAAGAAGTTACAAAAGTCAGGGAAAGCAACAGACGACTATACCTTGGGTAACACTGCTCTCTATAGTCATGAAGAGAGTTCTGGTAGTGGAAAGGATCAGGTTTATGATCATTATATTGATATAACTTCTAGAAACAATTTTACTTCTGATCCTTACACACCCAATTTTGCTTTTGTTGCAAATGGGGAAAGCCAAAACTATGACAATATGTCTTTTGAGATGAATGACCTACAACATTTTAAACCCACTGATCTGGAAGAAATGGATATTTTACATCAGCTGGCACTTTTGAGTGTTAGAGTAAGTAAATTTTACAAAAGGACTGGTAGGAAGTTTCCTGGATTGCATGCGGGGTTAAAAGTGGGGTTAGATAAATCCAAAATTAAATGATATAAGTGCAATAGGCTAGGACACTTTGCCAGGGAATGCAGATCTCAAACTGCAGGTCCAATTGTGACTCACCAAGGCCCTAGATCTCAAAGCACTACTCATTATTCCCATTTTACCCTTGCACCACAAATACAAAACACTGCACAATTTGCACATCCTGCTACTACAGTTCCTATCCAATATGTCCAAACACCTCCTCCACAGATTCAGTATGTACAAGCACCACCTCAAGTGCATGTGCAACAAGCTCCACGTGTCACTCAAACTACTCAAACCACTGCTCCGGCAGAGGTTAACCAACAGAGCTTCTATACACAAGGTTTTGTTGATTGGAGTAGTTTGCCTAATGATTTAACAGATGAAAAATTTGCTCTAATGGCTAAAAATTATTTTGAAAATGAAAATATTTGTTTAATGGCCTTAGAGACTATAGTTGAAGGTGATGAGTTTGAGGAACAAGTGTTAAAATCTGATGTGGTTCAAAGTTGTGATGAAGTAGTGGTTACACCAGTTGTTTTCACAAAACACTGTTGATGAAGAAAAGACCTCTCTATCTGATCCATGGGATACAAAGGTGTGTGAAGAAGACTGTGATTGTGCTCTTATGGCTGCTTCCAAGGTATCACCTCAGATCCTTAAGGATCTCTGTTCAGAAAAATGTATAATAGCTTTTGCTAACATTAAACAGGTGAATGAAAACCTTAGGAACAAAATCTTAAAATATGAACACAATTTTGAAAAATTATCAAAAGTTAAAAACAAAATTGGTCACAAAAGATTCTGAGATAAGTAGCCTAAAGCATGAAGCTAGCATAACCAATGACCAACTCCAAACTATGGTAGACAAATACTAAGTTTGCAAAAAGGAGTTAGAAGCTACCCAGATCACTTGTGAAAAATGGGTAGAGTCTTCAAAAGGTTTTGAAATTATGCTAGACAAACAGATCAAGAGAAACATAAATTTGGCATTGGCTTTGAAAGTGAAGAACAAGCCACTGAAAATGTTACAAAAATTGATTCTGGAAAGGTTGAAGTTGTTCCTAAAAGCTTGAAATGAGATAAAATCACTGATAAAAATGGTAACAAAATTTCTCTGGAAAAACATATAGGGTCTTCAACTTTTAAGGAAATTGAGAAATACCAATTCAAACCCACATGGTCAGATGAATGTGATATTCTGGAAAATTTCAAGCCAATGGACTTCTCAACCATTGAAGGTGTCAAGGCACCGAAGGCTAGAATCATTCTCATCAAAGATCTTCCGCAGAGGTTACAACATCTGCTGAGAAGAAATCAGATAAAAAGAAAAGGAAAAAAATCAAACATCTGTTCTGTGAATTTTGCAACAAAAGAAACCATGTCACAGAAAACTGTTTTTTTTTAAGCATATGATATAAACAGAACACATGTGATCCCAAATGATTCAAAATGATTTGTCTGTGGCAAAACAAATCACTTAACTCATGAGTGTGTTATCTTCAAAAGATCAAAAGGTAAAAGAGATCAAGGCAAAAGCTCTTGAGAGAGAAAGTTCAAGCTCTGCTAGAAATAAATCTAAGCAGACCTTAGAACTTGTTGAAACATCTGTCACAAAAGCATTGAACAAAACCTCTGTTCCCAAAGAGATACAAGTGACAGACGCTCCACCTACCAACAGGTACCCAAGAGGACATGGACAACTAGTTTATCAAAAGGTTCCTATGAGCTATGAAGGTTACAAAAAACCTTCAAAACCTAAAGTGAACAGATATCCTCATGGTTACCAACATCTAATAGGAAATGGTCAGTGGATACAAAGCAAACAAACCACTGACCGTGTTCCTGGATTTGAGAGTGGACACTCTGTGACCCCATCCAAAGCCATTCTGGCTTTGGAATCTCACCTAAACTAATTGTTTACTTATGTGCATGAAGCTTCTACTTGCCTTGATAGTTTATGGTATGTAGATAGTGGAGGCTCGGCACATGACTGGATGTAGAGCCCTTCTCAAAGATTTCTTGGCTCATGGAGGGGGTGATATATCCTTTGGTAACAATTCAAAGGGGAATGTGTTGGGGTCAGGGTGTGTTCAGGCTAGGAATCTCAAATTTGAAAATGTTAATTTAATTGACAATCTAAAATTTAATCTTTTGATGTCTCACAGATGAGTGACAAAGGGTATGGATCTTTCTTTACTAAGAAAACATGTCAAATTGTTGGACCCGAGGTTGTTAAAAAGATTGAGCAAGTCATTGCTAAGAGCAAAGTACAACTTGTTGCTCATAGGAGTGGCAATGTGTATGTGGTTGATATGTTGAAAGATAACTGATGTATAAGAAATTATACATCTTTAAAATGTCAAATAGACCCCGTTTACGCGAGAACTTGTTTTATTTTCATTGATTTTGGTACTCATTTGAGTTGTTTGTGAAAATACAGGTTCGGGCTTCGGCCCGGTGTTGAAACGGAGGCTTTTGGAGCAAAAACGGAGCTTTTCCAGCAAACTGCCAGATATGGCACGACCGTGCCAACCACTAGCACGACCGTGCTAGGCCAACGGTCACCGGCACTCTCATCAAGCACTACCATTTTCAACATGCCCAGGACGAATTCAAGACTGGCACGACCGTGCCAAGCCAAACCAGTCTCAGATCAGCTTGTTCCCAGTGATCATTTCAGCCATTCGATATTTCATTGGAAGCACACGTGCCACCTCGGAAATGTTTGAGCGGGATTTTTCCCAAAATGGCTAGCAAACAAGTCAACACTCGAAAAAGGCACTCTGACACTTACCAAGCACGACCGTGCTAAAAGGTGGCATGGTCGTGCCAAACTCCCAGTAGCGTAAATACGTGGTTCAAGCTCATTTAGAAGAGAGTTGGAGCATTTTGGTGAAGTTTTCTCTCAAGAATCTGGTCTTGGAAGTTTGTTGGAACCAAGGGGAGCCTTGAAGAGGACTTAATCACTTGAAGATCTACTCAAACACCATTTAATCTTGTCTTTAAGTTGGTTAGCTTACTAGTTTCATTATGAACAATTTATGCTTTCTTGTCTTTGATTTGGTCACTATGAGCCTTATGGGCTAAACATTTGTGTTGCTTAAACTTTGTTGAAGCTTATGAACATGTGATAGTTATGGAAGTTGATGTGGTGATTGTTTTTGTTAATCTTAGTAGTAGTGCTTGAATCTAGTTCTTGGAGTTCTTATGCATGCTTAAAGTCCTTGTTCTTGAATGTTTGGTCATAAGTATTTACATGTTGTGTTGGAAACCATGTAAAGATTATGATTATTGAATCTTAGTAACTTGTTAGTATGATTCATAACATGAAACTAGGGATGGTAATTGTTAACATGATTGGAATGGAGATTTGAACATGTGTAGGAATTCTTACATCTAGATTTGGAAAAATCATAATAATGTTTACATGGATTCTATAGTGGTGTTTGTGTTAGATTGATGATTTTTGGCCAAGATTGTTATCTAGCATGACCATGCTTGTGGTTTTTGTCAAGAACATGATGATAGTGCTACTTACTTGAAAGCAAGTTAGGGTGATTGTTATGTTGTTCATGGTAATTTTCCCAAACTTGTAGAGTTAGGAGTTTTGACAAACAAATAACTCTTGTTTAAAGGTTAACATTAACTAAGCAAGCGAGCTTTCAAATGATAATTTTAGGTGATTAGAGTGATTAGTTCATTTTAGTTTTCCTAAGGATTATAAGCTAGGAAACCTTGATTGGAGACTTAGTTAACTTAGAGCTTGCATCACCATTAGTCTCCTCCTTTAGTTGTCACAAGTTTGTTAGTGGATACTTAGTTTAGGCAACCTCTTTTAGATATTGTTATTTCTTAGTTTAGTTGGTAGCTTGTTATTTTGCATGATAATTTAGAAACAAAATCAACTCATCATGGCTTTAAAGTAACAAAAGTTTAGTATCGAGACATCGCGTCCACGGATTGATATCCGATTCTTACCGACAAATTATATTACCTCCCGATGGGTACACTTGCCCTTTGTGTGTGTAGTTAGTTTTTAGGTGAAAAACCCTTTTTAAAACTAAATCTGTTGAAGAAAAACCAAATTAAAAATATATAAAATTCACGCACATCAATAACCCTATATCTAATGCATTCCTATTCTCAGTTGCTTCCAGCAAAGAGACAGAGTTATGGCACAGGAGACTTGGGCACACAAATCTAAAAACAATCACCACTCTCTCTAAATAATATATTGTCAGAGGTTTCCCACAAAAGCAATTTACGTGTGAAGAACATTGTGTTTCCTGTTTAAAAGGTAAACAACATAAAAGTTCCTACAAGTCAATTGAAGAGTCCAAAACAACCCAATGTCTGCAATTATTGCACATGGATTTGCTTGGCCCTGTAAAAATCATGTGTCTAATGAAGAAAAGATTTTGTTTGGTCATTGTTGATGATTTTTCAAGGTTTACATGGACATTTTTCTTACACTCCAAGGATGAAACTGGTGGTATATTGCAAAATTTTGTCAAACAAGTTGAAAAGCAATATGACCTTCAAGTAAAAATCTTTAGGAGTGACAATGGACAGGGTTTAGAAACAAGAGTTGGATGCCTTCTGTGAGTCAAAAGGGATGACTAGGCAATTTAGTGTCCAAGAACTCCAGAACAAAATTGGGTGGTTGAAAGGAAAAATAGGACTTTAGTTGAATCTGCAAGAACCATGCTAGGAGACTCTGGTTTACCCTTGTCTTTTTTAGTAGAGGCTGTAAACACTGCTTGCTATGTTCATAACAGAGTTTTGATTAACCCCAGGCATCAAAAGACTGCCTATGAATTGCTTTACAAAATCAAACCTTTGATATCATATTTCAAAGTCTTTGGTTGTCCTTAGCTTCATTTTGAACTTAAAAGATTCTATTTCTAAGTTTGCAGCCAAAGTTGATTGTGGTTATTTTCTGGGATACTCAACCACTGCCAAAGCCTACAGAGTTTTTAACTCTAGGACCAAGTGTGTTGAAGAAACTCTATATGTGAAAGTTCAATGAACTGTCATCTTGAAAATCCCAGCAAATCCTGTGAATTGTTTGATTTAGATAACTTTACATTTGAAGATGTGTCTGTCAAGACTAACCATGCAGGTATACCACAATCATCAACTCAATAGCAAGGATATGACTGCATACTTCAAAATTTCAAGATCAGTCCTTCATGCAGAGGAGCAGATGTTAGTAACAATGGTGAAAGCTATGTTGGTTCAACAGTGGTTAATACTCAAACCTCTGCCTGCTCTCAAAATCAAAACACTGTCGATAAAAATCCACCAAATATGGATAAAAATCATCAGCCATTCACATCCATGCCACCCATACCTCCACCCCTATTCCAATCAGAGGCTGGACCTTCAAATTTCACCAGCAGATGATAGCTCAGATGATCACATCTGCAGTCTTCACCTCAGAATGCAATTGTTCCATATCAAGGTGATTTGATTTTCCTCAAAATCCATCCATTGGATCAAATTATTGGCAACATAAATAAGGGAGTTCTCACAAGAAGCCAATCCCAAAACATTTTTTTTTGCTGGCTTTCTATCACTCACACAACCTGTCAAGTACCAAAAAGGCACTAAAAGACAATAGTTGGTAGAAACTATGCAGGAGGAGCTCCTTCAGTTTAAAAGACAACAAGTTTGGAACTTGTACCATTGCCAAAGGATGTCAGTCCAATTGGCACAAATGGGTCTTCAAGAACATCAAAGTGCTCCTGTAGCAAGGTTAGAAGCCATCAGATTGTTCTTAGCTTTTGCAGCTAACCACAACATCAAAGTGTTTCGAATGGACATCAAAAGTGCATTCCTGTATGGAAAGATCAAGGAAGAAGTGTATGTGTGTCAACCTCCTGGATTTGAAGATGCATTTCATCCTGATCATGTTTACAGGTTAAACAAAGCACTGTATGTCTTAAACAAGCACCAAGAGCCTTGTATGAAACTCTATCCACTTTTCTCTTATCCATAGGTTTTTCAAGAGGTAAAATTTATAAAACTTTGTTTTTCAAGAGGTGAAATTGAAAAAACTTTGTTTTTAAAATGGAAGGAAAAGATTTGATGCTTGTCCAAATTTATGTGGATGACATCATTTTTGGATCCACATGCACTTTCATGTGTGAAGAGTTTAGAAAACTCATGGTAGCAGAGTTTGAAATGAGTGCAATGGGTGAGTTATAATGTTTTCTTGGTCTACAAGTTAAACAAATGCACAATGACACTTTCATTCATCAAAATAAGTATGTGAAAGAACTGCTTAAAAAATTGATATGAGTGATTGTAAATCTTGTAGCACACCCATGGCAACCTCAAAGCTGGTCACTATTGTGGATAAAGATGACTTGGTTGATCAAACTCTCTATAGAAGTACGATTGGGTCTTTGTTGTACCAAACTGCTTCTAGGCCAGACATTATGTTTGCAAGCATGTGCTTGTGCCAGATCCCAATCAGCACCTAGAAAGTCTGATCTTATTGTTGTTAAAAGGATATTCAGATACATAAAAGAAGTTCCCACACTTAGTATCTAGTATCCAGCTAATGGGAATATTGAGCTTTTAGGTTACTCAGACAGTGATTTTGCTGGTTGTAAAACCACAAGAGTCCACATCAGGAGTCCAATTCCTAGTAGATTGCCTAGTGTCTTGGCAAAGCAAAAAGCAAGTTGCAGTTTCTACATCCACTGCTGAAGCTGAATACATTGCTGCTGCAAGTTGCACTGCTCAACTCTTGTGGCTTCAAAATCAACTTTTGGATTTTGGTGTAACTGCTTTAAAAACTCCACTCAAGATTGATAGTCAAGCAGCTAAAAACATCATTAAGAATCATGTCTCATTCTACCACCAAACACATTGACATCAAACATCACTTTGTGAGGGATTGCTATGAAAAAGTTTGATTTCTTTACAACATGTCTATACTAAGGATCAGCTGACAGATGTTCTAACAAAAGCTTTGGACACATCTACTTTTGAAAGCTTGATCTCTAGGATTGGTATGCTAAACATGTATTAAAAACAGTTTTCTGGTGATAGTTGTGTAAATAGCATCAAAATGTTTTCAGAAAATCAAAACTCCATCCTTAAAAAATAGTTTAGAATTGAATTTTTCAATAAATCCTTAAAGTCTGCTCAAACCACTGATAGCATTAAAAACTGTTCGTTTAGAAAAGTCTATCCACTGTCAAAGTGTATCCTCTGATAGTTTTAAAACACTATTCACAAACCACTGCTCATACTCTCAAACAGTGTTTTCCAAACAACTGTTTCCATTTTCAAACAGAGCATACACGTGGTCAGACGTTATTCGTTAGTCAATTGCATCAGATGCCACGTCATCATCACTTTTTCAAAAACCCTAAAAAACCTTGTTACTATCCATAAAAGAGTTTCCACTTTACCGTGTTGAATTCAAAATTCTCAAAACGGTTTTTCTCTCAATCATGGCACCCAAAACCAAATCAAAAGCGAAATCTAAAGCAAAATCTAAACCAGAACCACCACCTTTCACACTCATACTCAAAACATCTCATAACTACAAAACAATCTTTGAGGAAACCGATTCTAACACAAGATATCATCCTATGATTAAAATCTTGAAAGAATCAAAATTCAAGCATATGTTGACTGTCAAAGCCCCAATTTATCAAAATGCACAACGGCAATTTTGGGCAAATGCAGAGGTTCATTCTCAAGAAGATGTTCCCTATGTCATCTTATCCAGAGTGGGCAAAACATTGATGAAAATTACACCTCAATCGATCCTAGAAGTGTTTGAACTGGACATATGGCACATTCTGTGTCATTTCCTATCAACGAGATGCATGCCGAATTTCTACAAAGAGGTTACATTGGGAAACTTAAAGGTATGACAATCTTCAAACCCAATTTTCCTGCTGAGATGAGATTTTTCTTCCACACACTTTTAACTTGTCTCTCAGCAAAGACCACAGCTTTTAATGAAATCCCATTGAAACATCCAGTATATGGGCTATGCTATTTTAACTGGATTAGATTTTAAATTTTCCTAGATACTGTTCAATGATCCTGTGGAAAATTTTATAATAATATTAAAAAGGAAAAAGCTTTTATAATGCATCCTCGTTTCTTGAGTGTTTATCTTCATAATCAGTTACCTGATGATGATGTTAAACAAGGCGTTGTTACAAAACCAGGCGCTGTTACAAAATCAGTTACCTGAAGATAAAGTTTCCAAAACAAAGTAGAAGAGGAAGAGCAAGCTTTACAAGAATAAAATATTCAATCTCAACCTCTTGCTACTGAGCCCACTGCTCCTGGTGATCAGGGCACTACAACCACTGCCCTGAAACCCACACCAGCCATCTCCAAAAGAAAACCAAAGAAAATTACCAAAAAGCCCACCAAACCTAAAAAGTGCCCTCTGGAAGATGAGATCCCAGAGGTTAACCCTATGATAACACAAACATCACATGAAAACACTGCTGCTACTTCTTCAAGCAGATGTTAGAATCTCAACCTGGTTTTGAAACTCCTCCTTCTTCCTCACAAAAGGAAAAGGTTGTAAACACAGGGACACCAAATTATGAAGCTCTAGGATCACTTGGTTCTATCTTCCACAACACATATCCCAGGGCAATGTCTCTTTCTGCACCACACCCTTCACCAACAAAAACACTACCACCTGTTATATTGCCTTTGCTGAATGCAATTGAATTAAGACAGTTATTAACCAGTTCTTCTCACAAACCTGTTAATGAGAATATACTTCAGAATGTGACTGGATCTGATTCTTTATTCATTTCTAGCCCTTCAACAATTGAAGAGGATACATCCCTTGGGTTACATGTAACCTTTGGTGATAGTTCATCAAGAGCAGCCACTACAATTTCTGAAAATCCCAAGTTTACCTTTGGACAATGGTTACATTCCTAAGACTCTTATGAAGGCAACCACTGTTAAGGCTACTAAGGTAACCTCTGTTCATGTGGGAAGTCCCCAGTACCAAGACAAAGGGGCATCTATATTTGAACAAGGCTTGAAACCCCTGTTTATGATGATATAGATATAACTACCACATCTAGTAGGAGTTCAGATGATCCTATTAAGTTAGGTGATGAGCTAAAATACAAAGATTTGACGGAGAGAGTAACAAAAATTGAGTCTTCTGTAGACGAAATCAAAAATTTACTAAGCAATGTTAGCTACAAAGAGCCAACCCTCTGTCATATCCACTGCTGAGCTACACAGGCCTTAAATCCACTATTTCAACAACAACAACATTATGCGGATCTTCAGCACAAACACCACATGCAAGAATTAAGAAACATGGTTGATGTACGTTACATGGATACATTGCAGACATCAAGGCAATCAAGGCTCACCTTCTCCACACCACTGGCACTACTCCTCCTACTTCATTTTAGTTGACAAAGATGATGCCAAAAAGGGGGAGAAATTTTACAAGAAAGAAGAAGGCTTGAAACTCAAGACAGACAAACTTTCAAGGCCAACAGTGGCTATCCCAAAGCCAGATGGTTCAAAAAAAGGTAGATGAAACAGAAAACATCTTGGCAAGGGAGAAGGATAGAAACAAGGAAAGGGTAAGGGATGAGAGCAGAGCTCTGGTTGAGCAAAAGATTGCACTGCAAAAAGCAAAAGAAGAGGTTGGTACTTCAACAAAGAAGATGCTTGTGAGAAAAACAAGGCAACCAACATCCACATCTTCTAAGTCTAAGCCAGTTGCTATTCCAACCACATCCTCTGTTCCCACAAAATCTCTTACACCTCCTCCTAAACCTACACCAACAAATGTTACAACAACTGTTGTGACAACATCTGTTGTCACAGCAGAGGTTATAACAAATGTTAACCCATCCATTACCATGACCATTTTTCCAACTTCCACTCAATCTCTACCTACACCCACAAGAATTCATCTACCACAATCACCCAACATCAGTTTCAAGAGAAGGAGAATCACAAGTGTTGTACTTGATGACAAGATCATCCCTTCTCCATTACCTTTGTCATCACAAACACTGTCCACCATAACAGCGGTTAATCTTCCTTCTTCTCAAATTACCACATTGCCTCTTGCCAAGAAATTCCCATTAGACTTACCTGCTGTCAGATAAGAGATCAAATCCTTCTTTTCAGAAGAAGATTCAGACAAAAGGGAATTTCTATCTTGGAAGGATATCCCAAGCCAAGAAATTTGGATGAATACTTGAAGCTTAAGGCCAAACAAGCAGAGGATATCTCAAAAAGGAATACCCAGGGAAAGTCTGATAGAGCAATACGAAATGACTTACAGTATCAGTTGAGCAAAGTCAGAAATCTGGAAGATTTTGCAAGAGACTTGAGCAAACAGCTATCAGAAAGAGAGGATAAAAGCCTTAAAGAAATTACATTGATCACATTATGAATAATAAGCAATATAAGGCTACAAGGGCACAGTTTAAAGACTGGACAGTGAGTGAGTTGGAAGAAGAGGTGCAAAGAATGCAAGAAAGTTTGAAGACCCTCTCAAAAAGCCTACTCCTCCAGATTAGAATAAATACAAGAAAGTGCCTAAAAAGACTTTAAAGTTAAGAAGAATGAAGGAAGAATTAATTGCTGCTAATTATGGGTCAAAGAACCAAATCATGAGGTGGCCAGAGATTAAAGTGATTGACACGTATAAAAGGTTTGAACAAAGAAGAAAAACTTATCCAACACTGTCAAAGAAGCATGTATATGCAACAGAGGATACAGCACATCAGACCCAACCTTCTACAAAACCATCTGAAAAATTGCTCAATCCATTCTAGCCTTAAAGCAAAGAAAAAGGCAAAGAGAGAAGTCCAAAGAAGATGAAAGAAGGTATGAGCATGACCTCATCAAACAAGGAATCGTGGACCAGATCAAATTCCACTCTGATGATGCAAGCAATGTGCTAAGAGAAACATTATCCAAGATTGCTCATCATCTACAACCACCACCCTCAACAATAAGTCATCCTAGAAAACCATCTGACCCAAAAATTCTAAAATGGAAAGTTGATAAAAACTCCCATGAATTGACATTGCTCAAGTCAGATGGTAAAGCTACCAAGATAAGCATGGAGGATGCATATAGGTTAAATGCAGATGACCTTCAATATCTTTTGAATATGGAGCTTGAAAAGGATGAGGAGGATATGGAGTCTCTCAACTTTGAACTACAGTTCAAAGGGAAAATTAGAGAACTCTTGTTGAGGAATAAAGACCAAAAATAAAGGTGTTTTGGCATCATCTGTTTCAGGGGGAGATTGTTGGGATTGAACCCTTTACAAAAGAACAGATGATACAAAGCCAAATACACTATCAGGGTTTTGGTTCAACTATCAGAGTTTACAACCGTTGTTCGACTAAAACTCTGCCTTCCAAAGATCTGCCATTCTATCATCTGCTAATGCAATTTACCAAAGGTCTGCCAGAAGATAAGAAGCAGAGGATTGTCATCAGTGTTTTACTTTTGTTAGTTTAATAATCAATGTAACAGTGTTTTGCACTAACAATGTTTAGCCATCAGATGTTAAGTTAGTTATTTTGTTTGTTAGATGTCACTTTCAACCATGGCGTCATCAAAGATGCTCAGAGGTTAGAAAGTTAGTATAAATAGGTGTTCGAATGTAACAGTGTTTCCTCATCTATTAAAAGATCATTCACCAGTCTATCTTCTCTGCATTTCTGTACTTTCAAACGATTATCATTGGACTAAGAGGGAGTTTGTAATTCACATGCAAATACTACAATTAGTTCAAAGTATGATGAGAAAACAAACGACCATCAACTGTGATAAAAGTTTTCCATTCATTTTGCTGCATTAAAACTCATTTTATCATTCATATTTCCCTACTTGAAACAAAAATCACATTTGATTCAAACTTAGATCTTGACACATTTTCGACCCCCCCCCCCCGGTTTTATAATCTTTTAGATATAATTTAGGTTCGGTGACTTCCGACCCTTCGGTCAGAAATCTCAAGCTTCGCCATTAGAACAAACTACGTAGAATGATAGCCCGTGAGTCATACTTTAATTATTCACGAAGTGGCCATTTCCTTCCTCAGGGCAAAGGTTAGCTGGTGCCCGGGGTGCACCCGTCCACCCTAATATTTCGGTTAGAAGTGTATAGGTTCGATTTTTGGCCGAAAATTTTAAAACTTATGTAGGAGCGACCCCCAATTTTTTTCCTAAATATTCCCTCAATTATTTTTCCTAAATATTTATACAGTATATAAATTAAAGTAAAGTTTGTTATCACTTTGTATATAAGTGATGGTAGTTTGGTAAATATATTTGAACTCTTATTTGTTTAACTCTAGATTACCCACCACACAATAACTTAATCGTAAGTTTTTATGTGTAAGAACGGGTCATTTGAATGAATGAAATTTTTTAGTTTTGTTTAGAACTATTATTATTTGACCTAAACCGAATCGATAGCCAACCCGACCCGAAACATAACGATAGAGGAAAGTTTTTGGGTCCCATTAGTTTACGCCCTCTCGAAACTTTGATCAAATTCCGCTGATTGCCTTCATGACAAACATCCTCTCCCTAGCATTATGGGATGCTTTGGGAAATACTTAAAGATGGATAGACATCGTCTTACTGTAGAAATTATATATTGTGCTCCAACAAAACCTAGAAACGGTAATATTCTTCGGGTACACCTTGAAGTTTGGTCCTAGATGGTTACTACAATCACACTATTTGTGTTCCTATCAGTTCATCTCAAATGGTTGCAAATAGGGGCGGAACCAATGTATAATTAGCGTAGCACGGGCTACGGCTCAACCTCCGTATTTACAGTGTAATTTTTTTATTTTTACTTAAGAAGATACCCCTAAACATATATGAGATACCTCTAAGAGAAAATTATAAAACTTGATATTGTTCATTAAGCCCAAAACTTGTTTAGTAACTAAGCCTCAAATAATTAGTTTTGTGAAAATTAAGCCCAAATTGTAATAACTAATAAAGCCCAAATAATAAAATAATCCATTTGAACAATGTCATGGTTTGTGCTGTCGAAAATGATTTTTTTCATAAAGTAAAATACGACGATGTGATGGAATGATTCAAGCTATGAAAAAAAGAGAACAAATCTTTAGGTATTTGTTTTATTTTATTTTATTAATTTATTGTCGTTTTTTTCATATTGTATAATTGCAAGGTAATTTTTTTAGAATACTCTTGATTTAGTGGGCTAGTTCCGCCACTTGTTTCAAATACTGCAGTATGGTGATTGGCTCGACCCCATGAACATGAAAACACACCTTCAAGCCTTTGTCTAGGCAAGATCTTGTAGCGCCACATGTCAGCATGTATTGGCTCATAACATATAAATCTCCACCACTTTAGGCGTTAAAATTCATGTAAGTAGAGATGAGCATTTTGTATCGGGTATATTCGGTACCGGTACCTATTTTCTATTTTTCGGTACAGTATCAGTGTTTAGTGTATTTACCGGTAAATACCGGTATCGGCATGCCTATCCCTACATGTAAGCCATATAAATTGTTTTCTTTCTATTTCAAAAATACATGGCTCGACGGGTATACACAAAACCCGAAGCATTTGGGACGGGTATACCCGATGAGTATTAGGCAAGTATGGTTATGGGAAAAAAATATCGCGGGTATGGGATTAGATGATACCCGGACCGATTACCTGAAATTGTATACCTTTTTACCATATATATACCCGAAAATTTTTAATTTTTTATTTATTTTCCTTTAACTATTTTTAGTAATCTTTCATTTTTATAGCTTTATTATTTGAAACGTACACTTTTCGTTTAAAATATAAATTTTGATGATATTATTCATATTATATGCTATGAAATACAACATTTTTTTGAGATTAATATTATTATATACTTACTTTTTAAATATATCAAATATTACTATAGTGATGATGATATGTAACTTATATATCATAATTTAATATATTATATAGATTAACATAATAACAGAAAAGAAAAAATATATGTATATAAAAATCCCAATGGGTATACCTAATACTTGTGGGTGTGTCCGATACCCGATGCATAAATACCAGCTAAATACCTAACAGATAATGAGCCAGGTATGAGACAAAATTTTACAACCGGTATAGATATGAGATTAGCCATACCCAACCTACTACATTACTACAATCCATCACTAAACTTAATCAAATTAATTATTACACACTCATCACCTTTCTATATATGAGCAAATATTAATTTTGTTATTTTCTTGATTTCGTTGGTCATGTCTAGATGGTTTCAAATTAATTATTACACACTCATCACCTTTCTATATATAAGCAAATATTAGTTCTGTTATTTCTTGATTTCCTTGGTAATGTTTATATGGGTTAACTTAAAGCATACCAATGTAATTAGCAAAAGACTCAAATAAAAATAATTCCTTGGTCATGTTTATATGGGTTAACTTAAAGCATACCAATATAATTAGCAAAAGATCGGATAACAATATTTCTCCAAAGGGTGTGAGTAGACTAGGTTATGTTATTACGCCAATTTTTTAGTTGCTTTATTTTAGGTCATATTAAACACATGCGGGACGGACATCCAAGTACGTAGGAAAACGTCAGAAGAGAGATCAGGATGGGCATCTACGTAGGAAAATGTTAGAGGAAATATTGAATTGGACGTTTATACTGATGGACAAGGCCGTCTCTAAAAATGATAAAAAAACTTTTGGGCCCCGTGCGAGACAAAAAATGAGACCTCCTTCCTATAATATAAACTCCTCAATCATATATAAAAAAACCATAGTACGACGATAATTGTTGTAAAATAAACAAAATAAAAGTAGTGTAGCAAAATGAACAGATTGCTTACTTAAGCGAATCGTGAGGCTTTTTTAGCATTTTTGAAAGTAAAGTTCTCGATCAAGTATTTATAATCCATGTCGATTTATCTCTATATTTCAATTATTATAATTATCCATGTTCATAGAGTGAATGCTAGCATCAATTAAAAACAATAAAGCCTAGTTTTACTTACAAATAAATTAATACACCTATCATTAGTTTCAACACTCTCCGGACAAATAAAAATAACTAACACTTGAATCCTTTGAGCAAAAAGAACTGTAATATGTGTAATGTAACAACCCGACTTTTTAATTTGTTCTATTATTACATTTATTTTGTTGTATCCGCTTGTAATCTGAGATTCGATATAAAAGTGGTTTATGTATTAAATTTCCAACACGTGTCCAATTAGATCCTCGTATGCCGTGTGCTAGATGAGAGGGACTGAAGTTCCAACATTTTATTTTATAACCTCTGAATGGCGACAAAGGAAGTTGAGGGGCTAAATATGAAAAATGCCAAAATTTGATATTCTGGGAGGCGGTTACGGACCGCAACCCTACCTGGTTACGGCCCAACCAGGCTGGAAACCAGGGGCGCCTACAGGCCTTAGGACCGCAACCACTTGCGGATACGGTCCGTAAGGACCTGTCAGAGACAGTTTGTTGGCAGCTTGTTGCCCTGCCACTTATGTCGCGAATTGCCACCCTTTGGCTGGTCTTGCCACGTCCAAAAACACTTGTACACTTCCTACAACAGTCCCTAACACCTGGAAAGCCCTCATGCTCCCTCCTCAACTATAAAGGGCACTTGAATTGCCCATTTCTTTGCTCACTCATTCCATTCTCCTCTCTTGCTCAAAGTTGGAAGTTCCTGAAGCATTTAGGAGCATCCCCTTGAGCTATCTAGTCATTTTGGATCACATGTGAGTGTTCCAACTTGTTCTTTTCAATTTTGTAGGCTCTAAGCCAAAGTCAAAGCGTTTACGTAAAAACGCTTTGACCTTCGGCTAAACCATTGCGGTCCAGCCATTGTTCTACGTGATCGTAATTAGGGAGGTGTTAATCCCCTGAAAGGGCACCTCTTAATTACCATGTTTGCTTGATCAATTGACGTGTCAAAGTTATATTTATAAAAAGTCAACGGGTCGGTTTTGAAATAAATTCATTAAACTTCATTTAAATCGTCATTTAGCGCGTTTAATGCAGTATGGTTATTAAAACCATATTTAACGACCAAGACTTGTTACCTACTGGTTTTAAAACTTATTTTGAATATTTTTACAGTAGGTAAAAGTTATAAAGTCATAATCCCAAATATGACATCAAAGCTATGTGTGAAATGACCAAAATGCCTTACGGGACATAGTTTGGTTTTAAACTAACAACCATACATATATTTGATATCCTACTGATATAACATCATAAAATACATATTTATACAGAATTTTTATGACTTTGACATCAGTTTACTCGCAAACCTCTTTTATAAACTGTAAAATGACCAAAACGCCCTTTTAAGGCGTAATTTGATTTTAAAACCATAACGGGCATACATGTGGATTTCTTACTGATATTATAACATGTTTAAAACATATTGGCATATGGAACTTGTATATGAGTCATCCAGTTACCCGGATTCACTATATAGCGAACGGTTAAGCCTACGTGACTAATTTACGTAATATAACCAAAACGGGTTTAACCTTATCATTTTTATATCAAAATCCAGAACGTTATGTGTTTACCCAGATTATACAAGTCTTAGTACTTGTCGGGTCTAAATAACATTCTATTCTGGTTGCCGCTTAATCAAGCGTATTGTATCGTATTTATTAAACGTAAGACTAACCGGTTCAAGCTATAACTTAACTAAGGACCCGCTAGCATTCTAATTGGTTAATTAAAACCGTCATTCCATACTAACGCCTTCCGGTAGCTTGTGCTTGTACTTATCTCTTGATTTGCGGCTGAACAATATTTGTTGAAGATTTAGCTCAGGTAAATACTCTTAACCTATTTTCCTTTATACGGGCTTGGGATACGGTATTATTACCGCTTGGTCGGGTATGGGCTCATGTTTTGTCTAGTTGTGATTTTAAGTAAATCTCATAACTCGTTTTAATCTGTATTGCCTGATAACTTAAACATTGGGGGTGGCTTGACCGTGTCTGGGATATCTTAAGGCTCATTAAAGTGCTAATGGCCACGACCTAAAGCACGAGGTGTAGGCATACACCCGTCAGGCGTCAGTGTATATTTATTATTATTATCTACTTTCTGTGTGAAAGTTCAGAAGTGGTGTGTCAGCCGATCATGTCTCGGTTTCGGTACTGGGCCCCATATGTATTGGCATGCTTGTAAAACTGTATACAAGGTCATTTGTACTGTCCCAAGTTATTTATAGAATATGCCAGGTGCACTTAAAACCATTTTTGAAAATATTTTCAAAATGTGTCGTTGATTGTATTTACCAGTGAAAACTGGCGTATTTTCAAAAGATTAAGTTACAGGTACAACACGTAATAGGCCGGAAGCTGCGTAGGGGCCAACGTAGAGGACTTGGGCCCTTAGTTGTGCTTTAAAGTCTGTTGATCTCTTTTGTACATATTTTTACGATCCGCCTGTGGATCTTTATTACAATTCGTCTGTAATTATTATTTTGAACTTTGAACATTATCGGGTTGTAGTAATATTTTTTAAATCCAAGACTTCCGTTGTGTTACTCTATGTTGTTTGGTTATGATGTTATCAACTTAAGTCACAATACTCCCCACCGGGCCCAACGGGATACACGTGGAAATCCGGGTGTGATATGTGTACTCACCTTTACATTATTGCAGTGACTTTTATTTTAACGTATGTGACAGGTTGATGGATTATCATATGCTGCAAATGGATAGGATCTCTAGAAACTCACTAAAAAATCTAGTTGTCGGATTTTGTTTTGTTTAAGAAACTTGTAATTCGTTTTGACTATTGTTGAATATTTGTTTGATTGTATGGTAAATTGAAACTTTATAAATATTGTCATCAAAATAGTCGTTATGGATTCTCTTGAACAATCTGATTCGCTTAGTGCCACATTCTGATGATTCCGCCATCGGTTGGGGTGTGACATATTGGTATCAGAGCCATAACTATGGGGAATTGGGTAGAACTGCATGATTCGGCCTAGTCTATAGTCTAAGCAACCCGACTCGTACGAATTGGAACGGTTCCTCGATAAAAAAATGATCGGATTTTACCTATTATGCTTTTGATCTAGCCCTGTTAACTAAAATACATATGCTTTTCCTAAAGCTACCACATTACAAGATTGAAGACGCTCGTATAGCACAAACGATGTGTGAGGTTAGGTGTGAAAACCAAGAACTCTCGATGAGATTGCTCATCCCGCTTATTACTCTCTGCACGAGAATTCTTTCGTTGAGTTAGGAATGATATCCATATCTCGACGGAAATCTCCATTTCTATCTAGTGGTTGTTCTTACCACAGTTATGGTACGAAGTTGTTAATTTAGGGGTGAAACCCGCACCTTAATAACTAGTTCCACTCTTCGATTTTAACTCTCACCAAGGTCTTGATCATTTCATGACTCGGAACACGTAGTAATTGGAAGGATAAATGTCGAGGCATTTGTCTATTAGGCCAAAGTGCGCGTCCGAACTCAAGGGAATGATCAATCACTTTGGGTAGTCGATGTCTCAAAACCCAGGACGCTCTGTGATTTTAAGCCTACAATCGTCGCTTTTACGCATCATCGGATTTTATTATGTTTATGTGTTTTAAATTTGTGAACTTTAAATTTTTACGCTTTATTGAATTCTCGTTTTATCGCTTTTCGCTCTACAGACGTATGCACAACTCGCACAGCTCTCGCAATCTAAATCTCTAATTAAATTGCGAGCAATCTAAATGCACAACTCTCATACGCGCATATCCTCATACGATGTATTACTCGCTTACTATACGCTATACTACGCACATCTCATATGCGCTACGCAAGATTGAATAAAAATGGAATGTTTGAAGGTGAATACGTGCAAAATATGTGCTTATGTGAATACGTGCAAAATAAGTGATTAAGTGCATATGTGAATATGTGTTTATGTATTACGTGATTATGTGTCTTATGTGAATTAATAATAATAAGGTATATTGTATAAAACGCAAAACTTTTAAACAAAACCCATTATAATCGAATCTCATCCAAACATCCTTGTGTAGATGGCCTCCATAGGATCTCACACTCGCAAGACTGTCCAGCGAAACAACGCCGACAAACTAATCGCCCTCTGGGCCAAGGTGATTCCTCAGATCGTCAGTGAGATCCAAGTTGTCAGCAGCAACTCGTCCGTCGATTCTAAGAATGACGCGCCGAAAACCTCGTTCAGCTTCAAGCAATTCAAAGCCTGCAATCCTATGACTTTCATAGGCGAAGATGGTCCCAGCAAAATGTTTCAGTGGTTCGATTCAATCGAAGTCACTTTCCGCCAGAGTGGATGTCCAGAGAACCTCTGCACGGTTAATGCAACCGGTGTATTTCAGTCAAGGGCACTTAACTCGTGGACCGCAGAGCGTAACAGACGCGGAAACGATGCAGCTTACGGGCTCTCATGGGAGGAATTGAGAGAGCTTATGATTAAGGAATTTTGTCCTCCCCACGAAGTTCAAAAGCTGGAGAACGAATTCTAGAACATCAAACAGGTTGGAGGTGATAACGCAGGTCTTACCGCTCGATTCAAACAGCTTTAGCATCATTTGCCCAAGTCAAGTAGACACGACAGAGAAAGCTATCAAGAAATACCTTCGCGCTTTCCCAGACTGTATCGCTGATTTTGTTCATGCGTCTAAGCCGACTACTATCGAAGAAGCTTATCAACTCGCTGCAAAAATCAATGATAAGCGAGTCTTTGGACCTTTCAAAGTCCTGACCAACCTCAGTCAAGCTATTGTTGAGCCAAGTCTGATACTACTCCGTCTCAAGCCCCCAAGTCAAATCGTCAGAGTCACAAGCGAAGAAACGCCAACAAGAATTGCGCAGTAGTTGAGCAGCCGAATCACCAGTCTCACCAGCTTACTACTCCCAATGCACCGCCTGCTAAGCGTGCGTATACTGGTCCTTATCCTCTATGCCCTAAGTGCACTTATCAACGTGCAGTTGGGGGTAACTGTCTTTTCTGTAACACCCCAAAAAAGTCGCAACGGAAATACAAACGTAATGGTGACGGAAGTTGGTGCCCATAAATATCTTGTCGAACGATGCATATGTTAATGTTGGACATTTAACTTAATTAAAACATAGTTTTTAAAACGTAAAGTTTAAAGTGCGTCATAACCACATCATAGTTAAGTTGTTTTTGATCCTTATGGATCTTATTACGTAGGTCCCAAAGTTTTAAAAGTTTGTCCAAAACATTTTCAAAACAACCATGCATCAACAAACTATAAGATACGCCATAATTCCCAAAGCCATGCTCAAGTGCCTGAAGAACACGTTAAAATCAAGTGTAAACACAAAGGAGGGTGAGACTTATTCAAATCTAAAACAAGGAAAACTTTCTAATTATGTGTTTATTATCAAAACATCCAAATAATATTTTCGAAAGTTAATTTATTTCCTTAATAAAATCCATGGGTCAGCCGTCGCAAGCGTTTCCCCGAAACCTTCGATCTAAAGCATCTTCCCAAGTTTTACATATTAAATTTATAGCATCAAATATCCAGACTCGTATGTTTGCAAAACATTACGAACTATATATTAACAATAAGGGTATAATCAAGACTAGACTATAATAGAATATCAATTCGTCGTTTGACTTGATCGGAGCGACCGATCACGACGGGGTAGTCAACCGATAGATCTACCAACAATTATGTTCAATACTTAAATGATTAAACAACAATACTTGCGCATGCGCCCATACGGGCCATCTATATCACTTGTCCCATGAACAATATATATATATATATATATATATATATATATATATATATATATATATCATACTAATATTGATAAATTTAATATATCATGTTGTACAAATTACCCGTAAATCCCCACCGAAATGTAAGCCAATACGGCTACTTACACCTCTTGAGATCACGAAAATTTGTCGCTATTTAGATTTAAGCATTTTTAAATCTACACAGTCGTTTTATCCCCAAAACACCGTAATAATCCCCGTTTCATCCCCGAAACGCATATATCATTATTCCAAAATCCGTTTCATCCCAAAAACATATTTATGTCAAAACCATGTTTTTCTCTAAAAACATATCACATAATTTCCAAATCATATTTTCCACGAAAATATATTCATAGTTTAATCAAAGGCATACTTTATACAAAAGCGTATACTTGTCCTTTTAAGGCGTGTTCCTCCCCCAAAACATATACAAAACAGTAAACAAGAGGGGTTTAGTGACGCTCACCTTTGGGTGCGTAATTGAATTAACGCGATCCTACAATTTGATTCTACACGTCCTAATATACGTGGGAACGATTTATCAGGCAACATATCACAAAATTTCTAAGTTTCTCCAAATTTAGAATTTTCACATAACTTTGAGATTTTCTCGAAAAGTCATTATTTTTTATTATGTTGGCATATTAATATATATATGAGTTCATATATATACATTTTTAAGATTTTTGCGACTTGAACGATTTTATTGGTGACCTTAATGTTAAATCCGTTAGCACTCTCTTTATAAATATTATATATCTACGATTTGCGCGTTGTAATATATATACATAAACGTGCACATATACAGAATATCATAACACGTGAAATTTCGTTAACTTATACAATTTATCATTTTTAAGACATGTATACATGAAATAACTTATTAAGTTTAACTATGTATCAATTTTCATGCTCGACAAATAAGTTGCACATTTAACACGGTTTTATCGATTAAACATACAAGCGTACATGCATAGACTTAATTCCCGCTATCATGTCAACACTTAACATATTATCATATACACATATTTAAATCACATAACACATTTAAACACATAAGGTTCACCCATGAACAACCCATTATAGTGTACTTTGTAAAATGCGTATTTTAGCGATTCGGTAACGTTTCGGGCGTCGGAAGTCACGTATGACTATCCAAACACCAAATAAACTTAATATAAGTTAAAATACTTATATTTATGTCAAAAATATCAGTTTAGTTACTCATTTAAAACAGTTTCGTAAAAACCTCTTAAAAAGGCGATTTTTACTGTTTTTATCGCAAAGTTTTGCATCAAACGTTACCATAACCACCCGAACTAGAAACGACATAATATTTTAACACAATACATGTTATTTACTGATTAAAATGATGGTTATAATCAGATTAGTGCAGTTTTTGTGTAAGTCACATAAATCACGTGATTTCACGCATTTTACAACTTTTAAGCACAATGTACTACATGCAAAGCTAGTAAACTTTATGACAAGTTTCATACCACTTTAACACATGAAATAACCTTATTTTTAAGGTTTATAATCCTGATTAAAAACCATTCTCATCACAATATAGTTTAATCATCATTTCATGATCATACATTCACATGCATGTCTAGGTACAAGCACTTAATGCACACATAATATATCATCATCATTTTGTATGGATTAAATCATAACCAACACACATTTATTTCATATTCAAACATTTGAGAACACTATCATTCTCATATGATCATCATCATCTAATTATTCAACATAAATGCAAGTATCACATTTCTGAACTAATCATCAATTTTTACATATATATATATATATATATATATATATATATAATATATATATACATATATATACATACATACATACATGCTTCCAAAACTTAACTTTTCACCTTTTTCATCTCAATCACAAAACCCTTTTAGAACTTTCCAAGATCACATACACATCACATCTCAACATCTTATCATACATGATTTAACTAATAATCAAAACTCAAATCTCATATACATATATACATATGTACGCCACATATACATACACACACTTATCTTTTTCCTTTTCTTTAAACCCATTTGATATTGTTTTCAAGTTAGTGTTTAAATCCAAGAACAAGAGAAACTTCGTTGACCATCAACATCACTATGAATCAAGAACAAGATTTGAAAGATAAAATGTTATACCTTCAAGATTCTTAGTGGGTTTTAATAAAAGTGATGATGTGAAGCCTTGTTCTTGCTTGAATCTCCTTGGAATCACCTCCAAACTTTCATAAACACTTGAAATCACCTTCAAATGCCCTTGAATCTTCAAGGAATGGATTGAAATTTGAAAATGTGAGTGTGTTAGGGGGTGTTTGCTCGAGATATGCAAGAGAGAGAGAGATTGGATTTTGTTTGATGTTGTATGGATTAAATGGAGTGTGTATATTGTCAAAATGATTGCATGATCTTCCCAAGATGCACACTTGTCCAAATGGAAGGTTTTTCAAAAAGGTGGGCAGCATGAAGCCGCCACCTAGTCCCTTCTCTCACATATAATCATATACATACACATATATAGGCTAAACACTGGTATTTAACTGGATACCGGGTATATTATCTAGCGTTTTATTTGCGTTTTAACGCGTTTTAAATTATTTTTAATGCTCTATAAAAATAAACTCACTAAAATATTACTGAACAACATTTTATTTGCCTGGATCGGCTATGTTGTCGGTATTTGGCAGTACGCGCTTAAATTCACAAAATAGGGATTTTAAGTGTTTTAATTTATTTTTATCATTATATAGAAATAAACTCGCCATATTATTACTGAAATAATTATCAGTTGCCCTGGACTGGCTGTGTTGATAGTATTTTGTCGATACGCGCAGTATCGCGCAGTACGCGCTTAAACTCGAAAAAAGCCAGTATCGTCATGATCAAACTCATACAAGGAAACCTTGTTGAAAACTCAACTTCGTCAAAATTATATTTAAAGTTATGGAAATTGATATTTTTAGTTTCATCATTTACATGTTGATCATCAACCGCCACTTCATTATTAACCTTAATTCATCATTCACGTGTTTAATCATTCAGACGTGTATCATCATCTACGTCATTGTCATTCACACTATTATCAACAACAGGTTGATCATCACCCATAAATTCATTATCGTTCACACCTATAGGATCAGAAACTCTTCGATCATGTGAAAAATGATTAACCACAACATTGGTATTCCTAATTTCATTACCACATTTTAGTTCATTGACCCTTACAGTCTGTTCTTCATGCCATCCTATTAATAACATATTTGGCCGAAAGTTACGCCCATCTACACCCTCCGATTCTTCAATCACGACTCTTGGTTTTTTTAGAGATGTGAAGTATTTGACTTAGTCTTATCACGTTTAATGTAAACATCTACAAGTTTGTGTTTGGTTACATACTTCGCTAACTCTAAAACATCATTGTTATTGCCTAAAGCTACTAAGCCGAAATCTAGGTATGCATATGGGACCACAAAATGATAATAAAGCCTTTTGTTTCCTTAAATTAGATGCAAATCCATCATCATGAAGTCTATTTCATGGACTAAAAACTAACAAATATCGCAAAGATCAACGAATGAAACTCCACCATATGTTACCCACTTTCAGGAAAGTTCATAAACGTACCCAATTATGAATCTTGAGAGAACATATTTTGGTAACCAACTGTTAATAAAAAATAACAAAATGATAAATAAATCTTGAAATGGGTAAAAAATGCCATTCTGGTTGATTTAAAGACCAACCATAAGATTCTTGGAGATAAACTCCAACAATGGAAATCTAGTGACCCATTGAAAATCTTTGGAACAGTTTGTAACTCTTCAATGATGTTTTAAAATATCCTTTTAGAACTTCATTAAAATTGCCATATATGATTTAGGGCGAAGAAAGAAGATGACGATTGACATATAGTAGGGAAACGTCTTCATTCAATGATAAGCAAAGTGGGATAAATGATGAAATAGGTTCGCACATTAATTAAATAGGGAATTGAAAAGACTATAACGACTTCACATGGTGACATATGAGGAGATTCAACAAGAAAAATAGATGTCATTAGACGGTGATGACCATATGTGCAATATAAGTATACCACATGAACTAATTGTGTTAATGATCCACATAATAAAACAATTAAATCAATTGATTACTATTTAACAATTATCTTTTAACCTTGTTGATGTAAGGACTTACTTTATACCACCAGGTTAAATTAGCTAGGAAAGAAATTGCGACATAAATCTAACGTGTATGGACATTGTTGATTGCCTAGTCAATTTGAAATTGACAATTCCCTTAACAAACAAATGTTCACAAGTTATAAACATTGATTGCATTTTAATACATTAAATTATATAAGTAATGTTTTTTCCAACAAATCTCTTCCTTAAATATTTGTCATGTTCCAGTTATACAAATCATTTATATAATTAGTAGCTCATAGACGATCCAAACCGATAAAAGAAAACTTAAAAACAAAAAAAATATTACCATATTTAATTTAAGTATAATAATAACTTAAATTATATTAAATTAAACAAAGTAGATCCATTGACAGGGGCATATCAGTCACCGAAAACCTAGATTGGTTAAACCCATCATCACACAACCAATAAAACGGTGTACGGTACAACCCCAATTAGCCCAACCGCCACGTGTAATCTCGCTAATAGACGGTGACGTGTCCACGTAACCGTCTAGCCTCCCTATAAAACCGTACTCTCCGTCCTCATCCATTTCATTTCGTTATCTTTTCACACACACTCACTGTGTGTTTCTCTCATTCTGCTCATCTAGGGTTTCATACTCCAAACTCACCACAGAGATTTCTGATTGATTTATAAGTTGATTGTGTTGATTATTGATTGTTGATCGTTAATTGTTGATATCTTCTGTCTTGGCTCGAGATCAGATCCGAGCCAAGAGCAGTTGAAGAAGACGATAAATCTGTTTGAATTTATCGGTTAGTTTATTGTTGTGTTGAATTTGGTGTTGAATCGCGTTTAATTTGATCTGTAAGTGAACGTGGATTGATAGATCTGTTGAATTTGAGATTGATTTGAATTTGATGTTGAGGTTAGGTTTTTTTTGTTGTGTTAGGGTTTTGTGAGTGGAAATGGCGGCGGCGCGTGAAGGTTTCCTGACTGATGAACAGAGAGAGGTGTTGAAAACGGCTACTCAGAGCACGGAGGTTTTGTCGTCGTCGCCGAAGTCGCCGTCGTGGTTGACGGCGGAGCATCAGATTAAAGCTCCGGCAGGTGAAAGGGCGCCGAACGTTGGGATTGCTGTTAGGCAGTGCGTCGCTCGCATTCTGGGAAGCTTGTTAGGGTTAAGAAAGGTGTGTGTATCTTTTAGGTATTTCTATTTTGCCTAATATTATTATTAGAGTATTTAAGTCATTTTAGAGTAGATATTACTTTTACTATATTAGATAAACTAAATAACTGAATATTGTTGAAAGCTGAAACAATAGATTTTGCCCTTTTAACATGTGTTTTGGTTTTTGGAACTTGTGCAATTACATCTGGTTGGGTGAATGGGTTAATGATTAGAAATATCTTCCTTGTTTAATTGATGTTTTAAGAGGTTCATTCAGTTTGAATCGTTTTGAGTCAGGTATGCTTGTTATAATCTATCAATTAGTGTCCTGGTGTTTGCATCCATGTGGGTTCAAATCCTTTCAAATGCTATGTTAGGTGGTATATAGGTGTTAAAATTGCTGTTAAAAAGAAGGTATGCTTGTTATGAATGTTTTAATAATTTCAATAATGGGAGGTTGGAACCAAATGATGATGCTTCTTGTTTATGTTTGTTTTAATGTCATCATGAATATCTGGATTCGATGTGTTTTAAGTTTTATCTATATTTCGATGGGGTTTGTCCATTAACATTACAGTCCAGTTTATTTCCTAAGCTTAATCATGTGGGGTTATGGTGTTTATTTGGTATCATACACTTTTTAGGAAGATTATTTGCCATCTATATAGATCTTGATGAGGAGTGTTGGATGTGAGTCATGGTGCCATGTTTTTTGCTTGTATCTGTTCGTAAGAACAGGCTGCTTATTATGTAGTGCTTCTTCACTAAAGTCTCTCCAGTCTTCTTTAATGTTTTTTACACACGCTGCTTGGTTTTATCTTCATTTTTATGAATTTGCGCTAATTTGTATGCATAAGCGATCACCATTCTTTTTTTTTATTTAGCTTTAAATGCTTATAATATATACTCGTTTGCTGACTAACTTTAAAATCAGATGGTGGTGGTGGTAAGGGTACCTGGGGAAAACTACTTGACACTGATGGTGAAACTCATATTGATCGTAATGACCCAAATTACGATAGCGGCGAGGTATTAATTTTTATCTGTCAGATTCAATTCATGTTTTGAAGTTCTTTTTTTTGTGTAGCGTAAACATGAGTGGCTATATGTTCATGTAATTTCAGGAGCCATATCAACTTGTGGGGTCCGCTGTTTCTGACCCGTTGGATGAATATAAAAGAAAAGTGGCATCCGTCATTGACGAATACTTCACCACTGGTGATGTGGATTTAGCAGCGTCTGAACTCAGGGAACTCGGGTCATCTGAATACCATCCGTACTTTATCAAGAGGCTTGTGTCAATGGCCATGGACAGACATGACAAGGAGAAAGAAATGGCTTCAGTTCTTCTTTCAGCTCTGTACTCTGATGTCATCAGCTCTACACAAATCAAGCAAGGGTTTTTTATGCTTCTGGAGTCTGCTGATGACCTGGCGGTTGACATACTCGACACAGTTGAGACTCTTGCTTTATTCGTCGCACGTGCTGTTGTTGATGATATTCTTCCTCCAGCATTTGTGACCAGAGCCAAGAAATCACTATCAGAATCATCAAAAGGGTTTGAAGTTCTTCAAACTGCTGAAAAAAGCTATCTCTCGGCCCCACATCACGCAGAACTCGTTGAGCGGCGATGGGGTGGCAGCACCCACATCACTGTGGAGGAAGTCAAGAAAAAGATTTCTGATTTGTTTAGAGAATATGTTGAAAGTGGGGACACTGCTGAGGCGTGTAGGTGCATCCGCCAGCTAGGCGTTGCATTCTTTCATCATGAAGTTGTCAAACGGGCTTTGATTCTAGCCATGGAGAATCGTTCAGCCGAGCCACTTATTTTGAAGCTACTGAAACAAGCATCAGAGGAAGGGCTGATTAGCTCTAGTCAAATGGTCAAAGGGTTCTCCCGTTTACGTGATAGCCTTGATGACCTGGCACTTGACATCCCTTCTGCTAAGTCATTATTCGAGTCGCTGGTTCAACTTGCTGTTACTGACAACTGGCTCGATTCGTCCTTTGTGAACTCTAATGGAGACGGGCTGGTTGCAGAGGCTGAAGATGATGAGAAACTTAAGCGTTACAAAGAAGAAATCGTGAGTATAATCCACGAGTATTTTCTTTCAGATGACATACCTGAACTTATCAGGAGCCTTGTGGATCTTGGGTCGCCCGAATACAACCCGGTTTTCTTGAAAAAGTTGATTACTCTTGCTATGGATAGGAAAAACCGAGAGAAGGAAATGGCATCTGTTTTGATCTCCACACTTCATATAGAAATCTTTTCGACTCAAGATATAGTTGACGGTTTTACCCTTCTGTTAGAATCTGCAGAAGACACAGCTCTAGACATACTCGATGCATCAAACGAGCTCGCACTTTTCCTTGCACGAGCCGTTATTGATGACGTACTGGCTCCTCTGAATCTGGAGGAAATTGGGAACCGGTTAGCACCAAACTGCAATGGGAGTGAGACTGTTCACGTGGCTCAGTCGCTTATAGCCGCCCGTCACGCAGGTGAGAGACTCCTAAGGTGCTGGGGTGGTGGGACCGGGTGGGCGGTGGAAGATGCCAAGGACAAGATCGTAAAGTTACTCGAAGAATACGAAACCGGGGGCGTTGTTGGTGAAGCTTGCCAGTGTATTCGTGATCTTGGGATGCCGTTTTTTAATCATGAGGTGGTGAAGAAGGCTTTGGTGATGGCTATGGAGAAGAAGAATGACAGGATGCTGGATTTATTGCAGGAGTGTTATAGTGAAGGTCTGATTACTACTAATCAGATGACCAAAGGGTTTGGTAGGGTCCAAGATGGGCTTGATGACCTGGCACTTGATATCCCTGATGCTGTAGACAAGTTCAAGGGTTATCGTGAGCATGCTGTGGTTAGGGGATGGCTGGTTTCGGTGTGATCACGATGGCGATGATGTGGCGTTTTATGTTACAAATGAATGAAGCCCTTGGTGTTAGCTTATATGTTTTCATGCATTTATTTGTTTATCTTACCAGATGTATAAAAATGGTTGTTTTTGGAAAACCTAGTTTATGGTGAGAAGACTGGATCTTGATACAATGCTTGCTCTACTCATGTTCGTACTTTTTTTTCAGATTATGGATTTTGTTAGTGTTTATAAACAGCTGAACCGCCTTAAACAGTAAAACGTCTGCTGGTTTCAAACCGTACTTGGTTCGTATTTTTTATAAACCAAGTCAACTGTTCAATCCAGACGGGCCGAACCTGATCATTTCATTTCATTTCTGTCTAAATCATCCCACAAATACATCGGCTGAAAGCTTTGATGATAGTTTTGACTAGGCACAGAATCTGTGAATCAATTTCTTTTTCATATGCTTCAAATGGACGATTTTGTGCTCCTAAAGGTATAAGCTGGACCCAAATAGTCAAATTTTGTCATAAAATTTGTCAAACAAAGTCATTAATATAGATTTTGTGCTCCTAAAGGTATAAGCTGACCCAAATAGTCAAATTTTATCATAAAATTTGTCAAACATAGTCAATAATATATACTTCTCATATGAGCTGAAATAATGAAGACTTTTTAATCGTTTAGTGTTTGAAATTTTTGCATTTTATGCTTCACAAAACCAAATTGGTGATTTGTATATATAATGTAAGGGGATGTTTGGATTAGCTTATCTTACCTCTTTATTACTTATTGATTTTTTGAAAAAGAAGTTTTTGTGAAATGGTGTTTGGGTAATGAGGTGAAAATGAGTTTTTTAGGTATTGAAAAGAAGAAATGAAAAAGTTACATTGTTGTGGCTTTTCCAAAAAGGAGATAAAGAGGTTAAAAAGTCAATAAGGAAAAATGGAAAGGCTTATCCAAACGCACATTGCAATTGTCTTTTAGTCCAGAACTAAACATAGTCGAATCATAAGCACATTAGGCGCTTATATAAAAATTACAATAACTACAATTTCTACATTACAATAACACCTATGTTTTATACGTAATTAAGGCTGCAAAACGGGACTATACCCGTGTTAAGCCTTGTTTACAAAAATAAATGAAGGCGAATCTATAGGCAAATAGACGAGTGTAGTTTATTGTTCATGCACGTTTTCTTAGAAATGAATTTGTTTGTGTTCATTTTGTGTTTGTTTGCTATCGTCTAAACATATATATTGTGTTTATTTTGTGTTTGTTTGCTATCTTCTAAACATATATAAACAAGAAGAAATGGATTTTATCACTGTCAACTAATCAATTTTGGCCGCTGCCACTCCAACTTTCACTTTGGCTCCCACCACTCCAACTGAACATTTTGTGTGCTTTGTCACCCCGTCGTTAACCAGCTAGTAACTTAGTTTTTTATCGTACGTGGCATGCTGACATGGATCTGAAGCACATTCTTTTTAGCTATTAATTATAAAATTTTTTAATAAATAAACAAAAAGCAACTAAAGATTAAAAAAACTCTTATATATATACAAATCAGTTTAGGTGTATATATATTAAATAAAAAAATCAATTTGGTCACCTATGTCTTCCCCCCTCTCTCTCTCATACACACTTAACACCAGCATCAATTTAAGTGTACCAATCTTGATTCAAGTCGAAGTCTTTGGAAGAACTTCAACCGCACCTTCTTGTTCGAAACTCCACCGCAAGACAAGCAAAATGTCGTTAACTGTTTTGGTTGAGGATCGTGTTTGACACGGGGCCCTTAAAACAGATTCCGCGTCTCCTCTCATACGGTCTGTTTCTAGGATACACCAATCGAAGCAATAGTTGTACTGCCGGAGATGATACTCGTGCCCGAGATTACACCAAGTATGATGGTGTTCTTGTTTATATGGAAAAAAATAAAGTTGTTATTAATTTAAAGTCCTCTAAATTTTGTTGTGAATATGACTACTTATTTTGGTTGTGAGATTTTCTCACTCTTATGTGTCTAAAAAATTACCAAAGGTTCATGTGTGTATATATATATATAGAGAGAGTGTGTGTGCTGTACAATTGGCCTTAACGTACGAACGTACGTGATGAGAATTCGTATGTTAAACCTTCCGAGTTTTTGAGTCCGCGTGGTGAACCTTTCTGAGTTAGTGAAGTCCGCATGGTGAATCTTCCGAGTTTGTGAAGTTTTCGAGTTTGTACGTTAAAATCCAATTGTTATAACCTCAAATCCGCATGTTATATTTTCATCGCTTACGCATCGTACGTTAAGGCCAACTGTATATTAACTAACCCCTACATATATATTCACAAAAACAAAGTTTTGAAACATAATCTTGCCATTAATCTTGTGATTAACAAGATAATAAATCTTGTAATGAACAAGATTTAATTGTATTAAATGGATTTATTTGGTTTGACCATAACTATAGTATGTCATTCATAAAGAGTTGAAGCCGTTTAGACATTAATTCACTAGTGGTTGATCAATTTGATTGGTTGCCCGTGTGCGTAGGCGAACCCTCGCCAAGGCTACTGTCCGACAGGCACTTCGCGTCGGGCCACACAGAGTCTACGTACCCGTGCTATTCGGAGCGCACCAAAGTGCGCCTATCGCCACACACGTGCGAGAATTTAGGGTCCCACTAGTGTTTACCTTTAAAGAAACAATATACAAGGAGTGCTCCTTCTTATAAACCACTTCAAGTTTGGTTATCCCCACCTATGTGGGATAAGTTGACAAAACTCAATCCAATTTTCTCATTTTTGTTTCTTCCAAACATACAACCTCAAGCTTCAATATCTCATTTATCTTAGCTCAATTTTGGACGTAATTTGGTTCGTTACGAAGCTTTCACAACGAAGAACGCAAATCCACAAATAATTATTTATACAACACATATATAATGATATCCAAAATATTAAGCGAAAAACTCATTTTTACTAAAATTTCCAACAACCTAAACGAGCTTATTATTTATATAAATTTCATTGTCGTATATAATAAAAAATATATGAAAAAAACTAAAGGTGATTCTATTTGGACCCAACTTTTTCCTATTTATACCAATTGATGTGACATTAATAAACTTAAAATTGTGTTTTTCTTTTATAACTTTTGATATATAATGTTTTACTAAAAAACGAATACGATTTTGTGATGTGCTTATTTTATCTATGTTTTGATATAAATTTTATAAAAAACGGAATATAAAATTTTATAACGACTTATAAAACGTTATATTTGATACGGCTACGTTTTTTGTAAAATTTATATCAAAACGTAGATAAAAATATGCACATCACAAAACCATATTCGTTTTTTATAAAACATTATATATTGAAAGTTATAAAAGAAAAATACAATTTTAAGTTTATTAATATCACATCAATTGATACACATAGCAAAAAGTTTGATGTAAATAGTAAGAACAAAACTAAATAAGAGATAGATGCTAAGATGTTTACATTATACAAGTTTGTTAAAGTCTTACAGAAAAAGTACCTATTCTTAACTTTCTTCTCAATTTGGTCCCTTCCTCTTCACACACTACAATATAACTATCAAAACCAACTTTATCCACTCCACACTCACACTGCAACTGAAACAAAATGCAAACCCTCTTAAACCCACACCCAATCTTCTTCCTCCCTCCTAAACCCTCCATAAACCCTAACCCTAACCCTAAATCACACAAATTCTCTAAATTCTCCAAATTTAACTTCAATCTCACCTCCAATTTCACCCCCAAAGCATTTTCCGTAGACGAATTCCCAGTCGACGAAGAATTCATCCAAAAATTCGGCCCGAAAGACGTCGAAACCGAAGACGAAGCTCGTCGCCGCAACTGGATCGAAGGCGGCTGGGCTCCATGGGAAGAAATCCTCACTCCGGAAGCCGATTTCGCCCGGAAATCACTCAACGAAGGCGAAGAAGTGGAACTAACAAACCCTGACACAATTGAGGCCTTCAAAATGCTTAAACCGAGCTACCGGAAGAAGAAAATGGAGGAATTAGGGCTAACGGAGGACGAATTTTACGCGAAACAGTTCGAGATTAAGGGGGAGATTCCGGAGAAGTTGACGACTGCTTGGGCCGGGCCGTTGGTGGTTCGGCAGGTGCCGCCGCGCGATTGGCCGCCCCGAGGGTGGGAGGTGGATAGGGAGGAGCTGGAGTTTATTAGGGAGGCTCATAGGTTTAATGAGAGAGTTGAGCTTGATCAGGTGGTGAATGAAGCTAGAAGTGATACAGATGGGTTGTGTTTGGATAGATATAAGGTGTTTTTGAAGCAGTATAATGAGTGGGTTGAAGCTAATAGAGATAGATTGGAGGAGGAGTCTTATAAGGTTTGTTTCAAACACTCTGATATTTAGATTAATTTCGGTGTTTTTTAATATATTTTTAGTATATATTTTTGTCAACTTTTAGTATATTATTTTTGCATATCTGAACACCATCTTGTATTGAGTGATTTGTGTTTATATGTACTAATGATAGTGGTGATGTTTTTTCAGTATGATCAAGATTATTTTCCTGGTAGGAGGAAAAGAGGGAAAGATTATAAAGAGGGAATGGTATGATCGGTTTTTCTGTTTTGATTATAAAGATTATAGTTTTTTACTTATTTTACGTTTTCTTTCTTGCAGTATGAGTTACCATTTTACTACCCGGGACAAGTAAGTTACACTTATGATTCCTGTTATTTTACGATGATTTTAATGATTTTATTTAGCATCTGTATCTTACTATTTTTGTGGGAAACATTTGTTTGGAGAAATATAAATTACTTTGCCCTCTTCCATTGCAAAAAGTGTTTTGGTTTTATGAATATACGGTTATGTTTAAGTATGCACTTGATTTTAGTACCCAGTTAAGCTTAAAAAAATTTATTATACTTTGTAATTCATGTTACACACATAACATTTCATATAAAGAAGTTAATTTGTAATTCATTTTGTAGATTTGTGTTGGCAAAGTGACTACTTTGCATCTTTATCAAGGTGCTTTTGTTGACATTGGAGGTGTACATGACGGGTTAGCATTCCTCTTCCAAATCCTATACTAGACAATTGCAATTTTGTAATTGCATTTTAGCTAGCAATAAAGAAGACACACAAGGTGTTGGTGGTGGGTCAACCCGACCCGACCCAACCCACTTTGACTGTCTTATAATTTTGCCTGTTTTGTGCCATTTCAGGTGGGTCCCCATTAAACGAAATGATTGGTTTTGGATCCGACATCATATAAAAGCTGGCATGCATGTCATTGTTGAAATTCTGGTGAGTTTTGACTCTTTAAACGTCCAAAGTTTTAACCTTTTAACTGCATGTGAAAATACTCTCTAATGCATTCTGTAATCAACGTTAATTTATATGGCAGGCAAAGCGAGACCCTTACCGTTACCGGTTTCCTATAGAGATGCGTTTTGTCGACCCTAATATTGACCACCTTATGTATGTTTAATTTTCTTTTTGTTCAGCTTTATATCGTTATAATGGTTAAGAGGTGGCAATTTTAAGCAATCTACATATGAACGAGTCGATTTTGGTTATGATTTATTTGTAACGGGTCATATGGATAAAATCAAAGAAATTGGCTAAAAAGAAATTGGTCAAATGGGTGGTTGAAAGTCGTCAAAAATGTTAAGTATAATGCTTAAGACCTCTTAAATCACTTTATTAATTAATAGGGCTTGTTATAATATAAAAATCCATAAGTTTTGGAAAAAAAAGTGTTTTCGGTCAATAATCAACACAACTCATTGACCCGCCTTTTGCCATCTCTAACTGAAAGCAATATGGAATGCTTGATCTATGATTTCACTCCTTTGTCGTTCTACATGCAGTTTTAAGAGATTCGACTACCCACCGATTTTCCATCGTGAGGAAGATACTAATATGGATGAGTTGCGTGTAAGTATTTTTGTTTTCTCTGGAAAAGATTTGACTTTTTACTTGTTTTTTAGGGAGAAAACCGTGAAACAGTGACCAAGTTTTAATATTGTTCCACTGAAGTCAAACTTTGTATCAAACTTCAAAAACCACTCAAGTTTCAAAATTGTTAATTGTTAGGGGTGTAAACAAGCATATCCAAGCCGAGTTCGGCTCGTTTCAAGCTCTATTTCTAAAGCTTGAGCTCGCCTCGTTTATTTTTTATTTCTTATTTATTTGATTTATACACACTTATAAGTTATACTTATCTTGAGTTACGAGAACCGTGAGAACGAAGAACCATAGGAACTTGCTCAAAAACAATTCAAATTCAAAGAAAAGAAAAAGTTTACACTTATCATTATTATTCAAATACAGTATTAGAAAATAAATTTACACGTTTAAATTTACATGTATTCGTAAATAAAACAAATCTACACGCGTAAGTTTGCCATTTACACATGTGTAAATTTGTTGTATTTTACACGTGTAAAAAAATCTTAAGAGTGATTTTTGAGAGGAGAAATGAATAATTTAAAGAGTAAATTATTTCTTTAATGTTGTATTTTAATTTTAATTACAATGAGGTTTGTATTAAAAAAATTGATTTTGATTCTTATTTTCATTCGTTCTCACGGTTCTCGCAATATTTAGCGTTTCAAGATAACCTCCCCTATGTATTTATTAAAAAACATATATATAACATAATATATTATTTAGTTATGTTTATCATAATTTAATACATAATAATAATAGTAATAATAATAATAGTAATCATAATAATAGTAATATTAATCATGTTAATATATAATACGTTAAAGAAAAATTAAACAAATAGCACGCTTGTCTACGCTCACGAGCCTGGTCAAGCTTGATATGTGAAGCTTGCTTTTTATGCTCATTTATTGGATGAGCTCCAACATAGACTTGAAGCTCCTTTAAGCTTGGCTCGATTCAAACTAATCGAGCCAATCTCAAATAGCTCACGAGCAGCTTGTCTCGTTTACACCCCGTAGTTGTGAATTTTTTTATATAAATGGTAACCCGAGTGACCTAAATAGAACAATTATGAAACTTGATAATTATATATTGACTTTTTAAAACCTGAAAATGTTAATTACTAAATAGCAACCAAGATTCATAAGCTTAGTTTTAACCATTTATAAATTTTTTTACCATGGAACAATAGCGAAACTTGATTGGTTTTTGAGTTTTGAAAGAACAACATTTAAGCGACTTTAGTGGAACAATAAAGGCACTTGAATACTATTAAGTAACATGCCTTTTTGTACTTGTACATACAATTGATTTTTTTGGAATGTTGAAAAGCATATACAATTGATTTTTCTTTTGCCAGCGTGATTGTCGAAGACCGCCTATTTCTAAGGATGATCCGGGAATCAAGGTGGAGGAGGAACCACTAATATGTAATCACCCTTACGTTAATACGGTAGTCCTCTCTTCTAGAATTCACATTATATATCTATTTCTTGAAATAAAAATTTGGCTTGCTTTTTCTTTTACCCTATTATTTGATATGTTTATTTTTATTTTTTGGTTTGCAGTTGTGGCAAATACATGTTGCTGAACAAATGATTATGGACGATATGGAGATTAATCCCGATAAATACAAGGGTAAAAAGTTGTCAGAGCTAACCGATAAGGTGGAATTTGATGAAGAGAACAGTGTTCAATATACTGAAGATTATTACAAGGAAAGTTTGTTACCCAAAACGATTGTGGTGAGTACTCTTTGTGCTCTGATCACTTTGCTTTTTAAATTTCATTAACTTATATTCTTCTAATTTATATGCATTAGAACGTGAGCATAAAAGATCTCGACTTGGAAGCTGCATTTGAAGAGCGTCAGGTGGGTAGTTGATGTTTATTTTTAACCAATGAGTTTTGCATATGAATCTAACATATATGTATATATTGGCACAGCATCATAATGCATTGAAAGCACAAGCCATGGAACAAGGCGCAACGTCTTACAGAATAGACAAGTTGAGGCGTAATCATGAAATGGATGAATATGATTTAGTTCATTGGCGTCGGTCAGTCGAGGAAAGAGAAGCTTTACTTAGAGACATAAGCTGGTAATTTGCATTGCTATTTCCTAGGGATGCCAATAGGTCAGATATGGGACAAGTTTTGGTAATCCCTGCCCGATTATCAGGGGTGTAACGAGCCGAGCAGAGCCTAAGCTCGAGCTTGAGATCACCTCGATTAACTTGATACATATATATATAATATATATATATATATATATATATATATATATATAGAGGGTGAGGATCATGTGAGAACACTAGGGTAATTGAGAACAATTATGGACCACACATTTTTCTTAAGCAAAAATGCAAAAAAAAAGTGCAAAAAAATGCAATATTTTTTGATATATACACACGAGTATATTGTTAATCTTTAACTATACATCTAACTTATAATAAAAGACTACAAATAATGCCACATGGCATTCTCTCCTTCAACCTCAAAAATTTTACTTATATTTATTTAATATATTTCTTTTAATATTAATAACTAATATATAGATATCACTTATCTTTATCTAATATTAAAAAATAATTTTTATTTCCAACCCAAAAGTTTTCTTCTTTTACAATTTAGACCCTTTGTTTTTTTTACTTTTAAGTCAAAGCTTTTCATCTTTTACAATTTAACCCCAACTCTTTTTTATTTTCAATTTTGGTCCACCATACTTTTCATCATTCCAAAGTTTTTCGTTTCGTTTTACATTTTGTGAGTTAACGCACCGCAACGTGCATATGGGGTTCAACATTTTTTCGTATATTTTTCTCGTTTGACTGGCCCGTCGCAACACATATATTTTTCTCTGTTTGACAACTTCGTCGCAACGCGCGGGTCTTGGATTGACTTAGTTATTTTTTTCTATATTTTACGTTTCGGCTTAATTTCTCTGCAACGGGTGTGCGTAACTCAAAGATTTTACGTCTGCTTTTTGCTCGGCGTTATTTTTTTTTCCGTTTTTATTTATTTTGTTTTAAGAGTTTTCCGGTGTTGGTGATCGTTGACAGTGGTATAGCATTGGTACTACTTGACACAGTTTTACGACAACCGCTGCAACGCAGGGGCTTAATGCTAGTATATGTGTTTAATATTGAAACATAAGTATTATATATCTATGTTTGATAATGTACATATATGTATATAAAGGAGGATTATGGTTCTAAACATGTTTTTTCTGGTGTACATATGTGTTTAAAATTGAAAAATAAGTATCGTACATATATGTTTCTTAATATACACATATTTATAATTAAAAAATTGACAATATACACATGTGTATAATTAAAAATCGACAATATACCATACGTATGTATAAAAAAAAACTCTTAAAAACGTGCGATTAGAAGTAATTTTATTTGGCTTAGAGAATAACCAGAATTGTTCTCACGGTTCTCAATTAGCATGTATTTCTCTTAGGATCCGTACTCTATATTTATAATTATAATGTTTATATACAACATGGGTGAGGATCCTGTAAAAAGGACCATTTTCGTGAAAAGTGTGAGAAGGCATAGGAATTAAGATGTAGGCATCATGTTTGAACTTAGCCATTATGTTTTGGGTTGTTTCGGCAAGAAAAACACCAAACATAACAATTTAAAACACAATGCAATGTATTATAGGCGTGCAATTTAAAAAACACTATTTAACACTTAAAACACACTACTTAACGTTCTTGGCATGGTGTTTTAAGTTTTAAGCCTAGAATTCATTGCATTGTGTCTTAAATTGTTATGTTTGATGTTTTTCTTGCCAAAACAACCCAAAACATCATGCCTAAGTCCAAAATATGATGCCTACATGTCAATTCTTATGCCTTCTCACACTTCTCACGAAAAATGGTTTTTTTACAGGATCCTAAACCCAACATAATATACATTATTTAATTACATTTTTATTATAATTGTTTATATATAATAGTTATATAATTATAATATTTTATATAATAATAGTTATTGCTTTTCAAAAAAAAAAAATAGTTATTTTGTAAATATATATATTAAATAAAATGTATATAAATAGTAGGCTTGCGAAGTGAAGCTCGATATGTGAAGCTTGGGCTCGGGCTCGGGATCATTAACTGAGCTCCAGAATAAGCCTGAGCTCCGATATTAACCGATTCACAAGCAAGCAACTCGAGTCATTTAGACCCCTACCGATAACAAAACCATATCTCATAGCCGTTACTCGTTACTCATCGGGTTCAAGTATTTTTTTTTACCATACTGAAATTCAAAAAGTATGACTAATTATCTTTCATGATAACTGTTTTAAATTTGTTACAGCCGAAGAGCGGTTGGTCTACCATTGGAAGAACCTGGAAGGTACCACGATCCAAGCACGGTTGCAAAAGACAAATACGACCCTGAAAACCCACTGTACAGATACGACTATTGGGGGGAACCAAAGAGTTCAGAAAAAACTAAACAAGAGCGATTGAGAGATTTCCACAACAAAGGAATTATAGGCAGGGGAATGGTGTGGTATGAAACATCATATGAAGATGCAATGAAGAACCGGGACGAAACACGGGCCAATGAATTGAAGCAAACGGAACACGAAGAGGAAGACGATGATGATGAGGTGGACGACATCATTTACGAAATTGTTTCAGAGCCGCAGCCCGAAGTTAACGGGGTTCAAACTAACGTTTTTTCGGATGAATACTATGATTAAGTAGTATTTGCTGTTGTTGTAGCATGTATGTATAGATGATTGTGAGACATTAGGGTGTTGCCATGAGTATTTTTGAACGTTTGGTGCTGAATCTATAAATTTTGGTTTTTCTTTTTTAGGGGTGTTTGGGATTCCTTTAAAACCTCTTTATTCCCTAACTTCTCAAAAACTAATTTTTAACACCTTCAAAAAGTTATAAGAAGGAGCAAAAGTCACTTTGCCAAACACCTAAAAGTTAACAAGTCAATAAGGAGTTTCAATAAGCAATCCCAAACTATTTATAAAAAGTCGGTTGGGAGTGGCAGAGAAAAATAAGATGAAAGGTAGGTCGAGGGTAATTCGTTAGTTGGGAGTGTTGCCGACCAACAAGTGAAAATTGAGGTTATTTAAATCTAATAACCCAATCAAGTTTGGAATAGGCAATAAGGAAAAAAGAAAAAAATGTAATAAACATGTTTTAACCTTTATAGTAATCAAATCCGTTATTGGAAAACTTATTAGCCCTTAAATCACAACATGTGCTTAGCAGGTAGCCTTTAAGTGGTTATGATAGGAAACCATGAAAAACAAGATTCAAACCTAAGAACTTGCTAAACGTATCAGATGCTTACTACTTACACTTAAAAGATTGAATGTTTTAACGGATGGGTCAACCGCCCAAAAAATAATAATTCTTTTTAAATTGCATTTGTCAGCTGAAGATCCTTTGCACAGCATAACAGATAAATTTTAAGTTTAGTTTAGAACCGGAACTTGGCTTCACGTGTAGCTCAAAAAGAAAAAGAACCTAGACCTTGTAAACCAAGCAAATATAAGAAATTATAGAAAAATAAATAAATAAATAATGGTGTATAATATACCTTGTTAACCAAACAAATACAAGAAATTATAGAAAAATAAATAAATAAATAATGGTGTATAATAAGAGGCAGCAATTTCAATCGGTACATGTGTAAATGGGTAAAGTAAGGTGATATTTTATCTCTAAAGGATCAAATGAGAGATATACAAAAATTAGCTTAAAGGAAATAAGTCAAATCGATGAAAGTTTTCATAAATTTATTCAAAGTATTTATATTATTCTTAAGAAAGCATTGTTTTTTTTTTGGTAATTATGTGAACCTGTTACAGGAAAACTCCTGGACCATGCCAATACTCAACTAACAAACGGAATCAAGGTATATTGCAACTCGTGTTGGGCAAGAGGTTATGAAATAAAACTAGTGGACGCAAGATTCCAACCTGAGATCTCTTCTAATAATAAAAGCATACTTGTACAATCATATTCGACACACTGGCTAATGGGTATTTATAAATAAATACAGTTGGATAAAAGGTGTTCGGGCCAGATATCGGCTTGGCATGTTTTGTCCCTTAACCCAACCCACCCAACTCACCCAATTTGCCACCTTCACTAGGTAAAGATGGAGAGGCCTTCAATTCATATGGGAAATGTAACACCTTGTCTTTATATATTTCAGTTATCATGAATGAAAATAACTATTAGGAACTAATAATTCTATAGCTTTCAAGTGGTATAGTCACATGAATGGTTTTGAAATTTCCATTAACCGGTTGAAAAATTAATTACAACGTTTCGGATATTTTTAAGTATGAATGAAAAACAAAAACATGGTTTGCTTCATAATGTGTGAGAACCACAATCTTGAATGTTACGCCGAAGGTGTGTGAGAGTTTGTTATTTGGGTCATAATGTAACATGTGAAAGGAGGGTCCCACACGTGACACTTTCCTATATTCGTGATTAATAGTCAAGAAACCTCCTAACAAGAAATGAATAAGATTCAAGAGATTCATTTGGAGTTCTTGCACAGTTGCACCATCGGGTGAAACAAAGCTAGTAGGTTCACCCGAAACGCGTTAAGGCACAATAGTTGACTTGACAAGGTACTTAAAAACAAATGGATCTCGTACTAGTACATCTTTTATTTAAATTGGAAAAGGATTGATGTACTAGTGTAACGTGTGAACAAACAAGATCCATAACATACTTACGCCTCTAACATGAGACATACCAAATAGGCGTGTGTTTACATAATGTAGTATCCTTATACAATGCCGAGTAGATTATCAAGTCATGACAAAAGTTCACTTACGAATTGACATGAGTGGGATGATTCGTTAATGTGATTATTGAAAACATTGTGACAATCAATCATCCATGTCATATGTTGTGTTCAAGTATACGTTTAAAACATAATCTTGTCCAAATAATCATATTGGGCTCGATCCAAATATCAAGATGTTTTGGCTCATGGGCATGAAAGTAATCCAAACTCTTGCAGTCCATTGTTGGGCTATTAAATAAGAAACCAACTTGCAAATTAAACTTCTATCATTCTTCTATATTCAAATTCAAAAGAAGAGTTAAATGCCATTTTACTCCTTATGGTTTGGGTCATTTTGTCAGTTTAGTCCAAATGTTTAAAACGTTGCCATTTTAGTCTACTGGGTTAACTTCATCCATTTTTATGTTAACTAGAAGGGCAATTCTGTCGCACCCCAACCGATGGCGGAAACATCGGGATGAGACGAAAACGAGATTGCACATTGCTCACAACGCTAATAAATGACAATATTTAATTAAACATGGTTTCATTTCATAATAGATTGTCAAATACATCATTGAAACAAATACAACGAACAATATAACAAATTTCAAAATGTTATAACTGTCAGGATCTAAGTTTGAATTGATTGCTATTTTTGTTTCAAATAATGAAAAAAATGATTGAAAGACAGAGAATAAGTGCAGCGGATTAATGCAAAACTTTTACAACAATCAATCGGTCGTTTGTTTTCATCACCATCATAATGTCAAGTAATTAAACTATTGCATGTGATTCACAAACTCCCCCTTAGCCCAATAACGATCGTTTGATAGTAAGAAATGAAGAAGATATACGAAATTGATCTTTTTAAGAAGACAAGTAAAAACTGTTACATTGAGCGCCTATTTATACTAACTATCTAACCACTGATCGTCTGACAGTGACGTCATGGTTGATAGTGACAGCTAACAAACGTAACTAACTACAAACACTGCTTAAACTAAAAATCAGTGCATAGCACTATTACATTAATTAAACTAAAATTAGACTAAGCATGCTGGTTATCCTCTGATCTTGTGATCTTCTATCACGGTTGGGAGTTTCTCTGTCAGAGGATAGGAATCAATGTGTTTCTTTAAAGCAGTGGATACTCATCAGAGGATAGAAAATCTGATGGTTTGGACCAAAACTCGGATGGAGTATTTTGACTTTGTATCATCTGTTCCTTTCCAATGGTTCAATCCCAACAATCTCCTCTGGAACAGATGATGCCAAAAACTCTTATTTTGATCTTTATTCCTCAGAAGAATTCTTTATTTGGCCCTTGAATTGTAGTTCAAATTAAGAGATTCTAGAGTTATCAACATCCTTCTCAGCTCCAAACTTAATAGTTCGTGGAAGTCTTCTATGTAAGCCATAGAAAATCTGATGGTTTGGACCAAAACTCGAATGGAGTATTTTGACTTTGTATCATCTGTTCCTTTCCAAAGGTTCAATCCCAACAATCTCCCCCTGGAACAGATGATGCCAAAAACTCCTTATTCTTGATCTTTATTCCTCAGAAAGATTATCTTATTTGGCCCTTGAATTGTAGTTCAAAATTAAGAGATTCTAGAGTCTATCAGCATCCTTCTCAAGCTCCAAACTTAATAGTTCGTGGAAGTCTTCTACTGTAAGCCCATAAGCAGCTTCCATGGATAGTTTAGTGGCTTTACCATCAGACTTGAGCAGAGTCAATTCGTGGGTGTCTTTGTCGACCTTCCACTTTAGAATTTTTGGGTCTGAAGGCTTTCTTGAAGGAGCCTTTATTCCTGAGGCTGGAAAAGAAGCTATTCTTGTTAGGTCTTCTGCCAACTTGGTACTTCTATCATCTGTTGGATATTCCATCATATTCTTGATACCTTCCTTAATGAATACTTCCTCAAACTCTCTGTCAACCTTCTCTGACATCTCCTCTTGCCTTTTTCGCTTTAGCACGGCAAGTGTGGATGTGGGCTTTTTAGAAAGTTGGGCTTTGAGAGCAGCATTTTCTTTGGTATAATCAGGTTTAGGAGGCATTAATGGATCCTTTTTCCTTCTTGTTTCCAGCATCTTGTATGTATCCAACACTCTTATCGTCCCCCATCTCATTACTTGGTTCTTTGACCCATAATGATTCTGAATTAGCCCTTCTTTCATTCTTCTAAGCTTCAGGGTCTTTTCAGGTACATTCTTTTTATATTTGTTCCAATCTGGGCATGTAGGTTTGTTGTGAGGATCTTTTAGTTGTTCTTCTATTCTTGCAATCTCTTCTTGAAGCTCACTCACAGACCAATCTTTAAAATGTGCCCTTGTTGCAGCATATTTCTTGTATTCCATGATGTGAGAAATATACGTATCTTTCAAGAATTTATCATTTGCTTGAGATCCTAACAATAACAAAATCGATACAACAATATTAAACCTAATGTCTAATTGTGTGTATCTAAATCCTTGCTATTTTGATTTCATAGCATCATCTCCTTCAACCTGTAACATGTTTTAAAATAAAGTCAATGCAAAAGCAAAGACGAGCACACAAGCTTAAGCATAGTTTACGTATACGAATAAAGTTTAAACAATCCTCATGGCAACTATTATCTATACAAGGGCAATCAAGGCATGCAATACTATTAATCGAACTCTTAACGCAATCACGATGTTTTAACATGACCTCACGAATAACACGATGGAGGTGGATGCGTGAATTCCTATAGCGCTAAGCATGTCAAACGAAGGCTAAAAATAGTTAATGACTAAAGCATAACATAACGAATATCCAAGACAAGCGATCAAGATGAGATTCAAGTATTCATGTGTATAAGATTGTTTGTGCGTTTCATAAAGTTTAAGTGTTCGTGATTTTTGTATAAGTAAAACATGTTAAACCCAAGTTATAAACAAAAGTGGGTCGAGTGTACTCACAAAATTGCTAAGTCTTCTTTGGAAATTCCACGACGAGTTGATGTGTTGGAGGATGGGACATCGAGGTCTCTTTATAAGGCAAACGAAGGTGTATGAGTAATCGACAAGAATAACGAAGGATTAGGATTGAAGTTGAATGTACGTATATGAATACAATGTAGTCTACATAACGATTCTAAGTTTAAATTCATCAAAAGAATTATAGAAATGTTACCAAAAATATTAAATATATATATATGTATAATATGGTTTATGTAACAATAATAAATAAGTATTAACCTTTATATTTACGGTGATACAAAAATTATTTGATTCCGATACGCTTTATTTGCGGTTTAGACTATGAAGTATATATATATATATATATATTATCTTTTACGAACAATATAAGATATTTGTATTATATACAATGAAAGGTATATAAGTATTAGTTTGTGAATGGTATATTCGAATATTATATATTAATGTATATTGTTGTCAAAATATAATTTAAATATAATATATATATTTTTTGTCGAAAAGTATGATAAATAAATATATATTTTTGTTGAAAAGTATAATAATTAAAAATATATTCCGTCGAAAGTTTAATAGTCAAATATATGTATTTTGTCGAGACGAACAATATGTATGCATTTTGTCGTAAATAATATATTTTTGTTGAAAAGTGCTAAAGTATCTATACGTATGTTCTGACGAAAAACGGTCAGAGTTTCCTCTGTTTTTTGACGATCCCAACAATCTAGTTGTTCGATATATTTTTCCAAAACGCAACAGTAAACAACGTAATATTCAACGAACAATATAACATTCATTTACATAGACTATTTTTGTTTACAATTTATAAAGTTTGGTCACGTGATTAAATCAATAAATATATACGAGACAAATAAATCTAATTTTGTTATAAAGATTATACCGTCTATCGCGTTGACTGAGTTGGCTTTAGTGGACCCGAGTCAACTCGGGTTTGACCAAATCGAACATGCTTATGTTGTCTTGAGAACCAAACCCAAGGACAAGTCTGACTCGTTTGATCCCGAACCCGAACCGTATCGAATCTGAACTGAACATGAGCCGGCATGAAACTGACTTTGACCAGTTCTGACCCGGTGTTGACCGGGTTTGACCCGAACTACCAACTGACCCTTACTACGGACCCGTGACCCAAGCAAAACTTGACTGAACGTAAAACTGTACCGGAGACTTGAATGGGACTTGTACCGATGCGAACCCAAAAGTGAACCGAACCGCCACCGGACTGGAACGACAGAACAACCAGAGCCAAACCCGACTTGACCTGAACCGAAACCGGGTTCCACCTCCGGCCGCCGTTAACGCCGCCGCTGTCGTCGTTTGAAGCCGGAAAACGGCTTTTGCCATTACCGCCTGAAAGCCGCCGCCGCTGAGCTGCGATTGCTGTTGTGGATCTCGAAGGCCACCCCAAAGGTGGTCGATGGCCCTCGATTCGCCGCAAGAGAGAGATGGAGAGATGAGCGGGGAGGAGGGGGTGTGGCGGAGCCTCGCCAGCCGCTGGAGAAACGTGGAGAGGGAGATGGAGGTGTTGTTGCGGGTGAGTGTGAGAGGGAAGAGGAGTGAGCATGGCGCTCGACATGGGAGAGGGTGAGAGGTGGGAGGATGTGTGTTGCCGGAGAGATGGGCTGCCGGAGAGTCGCCGGAGTAGCGACTCAGGTCGCCGGAAATGGTGGAGGCAGAGAGTGTGTGCGTGTGAGCTACTGGGTGTGAGTGTGTGTTTAGTGTGCGTGTGAGCTTATATAGGTAGGGTTTAGATAGCCAGGTTTGATAGGTTGGGCCTAAAGCCCGTTAGTTCGGTTCTCACGTTTTAGAGAGGCCCAATTACATTTTTGTAATCCGTCTTCGAACCCGAATATTGTGAAACGCAGTAGAATATTATTATTATTTTTATTAAAGGAAATTAAAACGCGGGGCATTACAAATTCGGTCATTTTTTATGTAATATTGTTAACTAGAAGGGTCATTCAGCCATATAAAATGATCGAATTGCCCTTCTCGTTAACATAAAAAATGAATGAAGTTAACCTAGTGGACTAAAATAGCAACGTTTGAAACTATTTAGACTAAAATGACAACGATTCAAACCTTTGGGCTAAACTGGCAAAATGGCCCAAACCACAGGGACTAAAATAGCATTTAACTCTTCAAAGGAAAATAGCTTATTTTTCTAGGGTATTTATAAAGTGTCGAGACCGACCAAGTCAAAGCAAGTCGGTTGGTTTGAGATCTAAATAGTTCGACTCACAGATCACCAGTTTAACGATTCAGTCTGGTTTGAAACTTAGAACCAATGTGTAACTTCTATTATTTATACATTTTTTATATATATAAAAGTTATGTATATGTATCATCATGATGAACAAACTTTATCATTTAAAATGTATAATACAATATAATGACTTTGAAAAAAAACATTATAAATCGTCAAACCACCAAAAACAAATTGTGGAAATAAAAAATAAATCTGAAAACCCTAATGGAAGAGACCTGAAGATCCAAGGTTGTTGACTGAATGACTTGTTTCTTTATAAAGCAATATCAACATGCGGTACAGCTCTTTAAGCATATCAACTCAGTCCTAAGCCCATTAGCCTTCCTAAGCCCAGTTATGGACGCAGGGATGACTAGAGAGCTAAGCCTAGGAAGGCTAATGAGCTTAAAGAGTTGTACCGCATATTGGTGGTGCTATAGCAAGAAACAAGTCATTCACTCAACAACTCATGGATTTTCGAGTCTATTCCAGTAGGGTTTTTAGAGATACTTTTTATGTCCACAGTCTGTTCTTCTCTAGTGCTATATCTAGGGTTTTTTGTTAGTTCTACGTGTTGTAGAACTAGGAGTGAACAAATTAACCACCATAACCGATAAGCGAACCAAAACTGACAGAACCGAACCACTATTAATCGATAATCGACATAACCAATGGTTATGATTATGAAACTTTGTTTAACTGACCAATCGGTTATGGTTACGGTTATGAAGCTTTGGTTAACCGATATAACCGAAACCGAACCGTTTGAACTAGTAATGTTAAGTTTATATAATGGATTTATGTTTTACATTAACCATATAGAAACAAGTCATTCACTCAACAACTCATGGATTTTCGAGTCTATTCCAGTAGGGTTTTTAGAGATACTTTTTATGTCCACAGTCTGTTCTTCTCTAGTGCTATATCTAGGGTTTTTTGTTAGTTCTACGTGTTGTAGAACTAGGAGTGAACAAATTAACCACCATAACCGATAAGCGAACCAAAACTGACAGAACCGAACCACTATTAATCGATATCGACATAACCAATGGTTATGATTATGAAACTTTGTTTAACTGACCAATTGGTTATGGTTACGGTTATGAAGCTTTGGTTAACCGATATAACCGAAACCGAACCGTTTGAACTAGTAATGTTAAGTTTATATAATGGATTTATGTTTTACATTAACCATATAGAAGTTTTTTTTATTAAGATAAAAGTATGTTGGTAACAAAATAATCTTGATAAGGATACCCTATATATTGATGAAAAATTGTGGCGTTATGGTCGTAATTTTTGTTTTGTGGAAAATTACCTTATTAAAGATAATCTCTCATCGGTTGTTTAACCAAAAAGTATAGTCTTGGTTATCGTATAAAAACCCCCCAAGTTAAGTCCAAACCATGCACACCCCTTTTTATTTAAAATCTTGATTGGTTAAAGAACCGAAATTAACCAAAACCGAACCATAACTGACTTCATAACTAGTTAACCATAACCCAAGTTCGGTTATGGTTATGGTTAAGGAATTCTATAACCGAAGCTAGCGGTTATAGTTAATGGTAAAAACTAAACCAAAGTGACCCTTGCACACCCCTATGTAGAACTTGTGATCTATTTGATTTAGTGAGAGTGTTTGTTTCAGATCATCATATGTTGTTGATGATTTGTGAGTGTTTGTGATTAAGCCTATCAGTTCAGCCTTAAGGCATTAGCCTTCCTAAGCCCAACTCTCTAGCCTATCTTCCAATATTTAGAGCCCACAACATAAAATAACAAAAATAAAAAGTGTATTGAGAATAAAAAAATGTGAGTGTACAAATGAAATAAATGACTTATAAGATTTTAACCCCCCTCATTTTAATACCCAAAACCATCAAACATGTTTAACATTTGGCATCATATCTTCATGTTGACTAATTAAAAGTCCTTATGTAAATATATCTGTAATTTGTTTCTCAGACTTAATACCAACAATTTTTATAAGCCACTAGTTATTTTTTCTTTAGGAAAAACAAAGCAAGCTAAAAAATGTGTAGTCATGTCGTGAAAGACAATATTATATGCAATAGAAATTGCAGCTGTATTATCATAATAAAGAGAAACAGGTTAACTTATCTTACCTTTTTAATCGTACAAAACATTAATAAGCCATAGAATCTCACATGTCGCAACACACATGGCTAGATACTTAGACTCGGCTGTGGTTCGAGATACGGTGGTCTATTTTTTTTACTTTTCCACGAAACTAACGATTTACCTAAGAATATACAAAATCCGATAACAGATTTCCTAGATACTAAGCATTTTCCCCAATCCGAATATGCAAATGCTTATAGTTCAAAGTTTTCATCTTTACAACTCTCATAGCTATTTGAAAATGAGCTTTTGTAGGTTTATGCATATATTGGTTCAATATATGTACAATACAAAATAGGAAATATCTATCCTTGTTCACTTAAAAACTAATCATTAACAAGCAATTCAAGACAACATTTTATTTGAAATACGAATAAAGTTATTAGTCTTAATCACTTCAATTCCCGTTCATGGCATTATAGCCTAGTGGCATTTTAGAAGTGTGATAAGGCTTAGTGTTGGGATTGAACCCTATGAAAGGAACAGATGATACAAATCCAAATAACACTATCTGAGCTTTGGTTAAACTATCAGAGGTTACAACCTCTGTTGTACATACACTGCTTTCCCTAAAGACTGCTCTCCTATCATCTGACTTCACAAAATTGCAAAGGTCTGCCAGAGTTACAAGGACCAGAGGATAGAGATCAGAGCTTAGTCATTAGTTAGATAATCAATGTAACAGTGCTAAGCACTGATAGTTAGTATTAGCAGTGTTGTAGTTAGTTACATATAGTTTCCTGTCACTATTAACCCTGACGTCATCAAAGATGCTCAGTGGTTAGGTAGTTTAGTATAAATAGGTAACTTGTGTAACAGTTTAACTTTGTCTATAAAAAAGATCAACTTTCGCATTTCATTTTCTATGCATTTTCTTACAACCAAACTTCAATTGCAAAGGCTGAGGGGGAGTTTGTGAACCACATGCGAGTTTACCGACTTGAAAGCATGATGATGATGAAAACAAACGACCATTGCTTGTAGTAAAAGTTTTCCATTTATTTCCACTGCAAATCTCTTTTAAAACTCAATCATTTTCCATTTTTGAAACAAAAACTACAAGTAATTCAAACTCAGATCCTAACAATTGGTATCAGAGCTTGATTCATCAAATTCGATCTAACAATCAATTTGATTCGAACATATCAGCTCTTTGCTATTTAGTTTGGTTGTTTTGCTTGATAAACAGAGTTTTAATACGTTCACAATTTTTAAAACAAGAAATTTGTGTAAATCAACTGAAAATGTCTCAAAACACACAGGATGCCAACTCTGGATCCTTATTCAAACCGCCGATGCTCAAAAGAAATGAATATTTCATTTGGCAACGACGAATGGGTCATATCCTTGCACGTTCGATGGTTCCAAGCACAGAGGATCCAACTAAACAAGTGCCAAAAAATCCTGAAAACTTTTCGGAGCAGGATTTCCAGAAAATTGAATTTGATGCTAAGGCATTTAGCATAGTTGTTTCGGCTTTACCCAATGAGATTTATGCTGGTCTACTCCATTGCAATAGTGCAAAGGAGTTATGGGATGCACTGAAAGAGCATTTCGGTGGGACTGAGGAAGTGATTGAAAGTAACAGAGAAGTTCTAAATCAGCAGTATGAAACGTTTTGTCACTTGAAAGGAGAGTCTCTAACACAACAGTTCGAACGTTACAGCTGTCTCATCAGTGAACTTAGACTGGTTAACGTGGTTTTTCCTAATTCGACTGTCAATAGTCGTTTCCTTAGATCGTTACCAGATAAGTGGGAGACTGTAGCTTATGTAACACGAAAGTCTGTTGGGTTTAAAGAAATGTCATTGCCACAACTTCATAGGATACTCCTCACTTATGAGAGAGAGTTAAACCAGAAAAAGAAGTTGCAAGATTCTGGCAAAATGACTGATGATTACTCATTGGGTAATACAGCTCTTTTTGGCCAAGAAGAGGGATCTGGTAGCAGTAAGGACCAAAGTTATGATCACTATATAGATATTACTTCTGGAGGGAACTTTTGATCTGAAACATATGCACCCAACTATGCTTTCACTACTAGTGGGGAAAGCCAAACCTCTGATAATCTATCCTTTGAGCTGAATGACTTGCAACATTTTGAACCTTCTGATCTTGAAGAAATGGATATTTTGACCAACTGGCCCTATTGAGTGTTAGGGCTAGTAAATTCTATAAGAGAACTGGTTGGAAATTCCCAGGATTGCATGGGGGATTGAAGGTTGGACTGGATAAATCAAAAGTCAAGTGTTATAAGTGTAATAGGTTAGGACACTTTGCCAGAGAATGCAGGTCTCAAAATTTCTGGACCAATAGTGACTCATCCTGGCCCTAGACCTCAGCACACACAAAACACTGTTCATTATTCCCAATATACCCCAGCTCAACATGTTCAAAACACTGCCCACTTTGCACATCCTGCTACTACTGTTCCAATGCATTATGTTCAATCCACTGCTCCATAAATTCAATATGTTTAAGGCACCGTCAATCCTCAAGTGCATGTACAACAAGTACCCATTGTCACACAACCTGCTAAAACCACTGCTAGTCCAGCAGAGGTTGGTCAACAGAGCTTTTTCACATAAAGTTATGTTGACTGGAGTAGCTTGCCTGAGGATTTGACTGATGAGAACTTTGCTTTAATGGCCAAAAATGATGTTGAACAAGAATTTTGTTTAATGGCCTTAGAGACAATTGCTGAAGGTGTTGAATCTGAGGAGTTAGTGTCAAAAACTGATGAAGTTCAAGTTTGTGATGAAACAGTGGTTTCAAGTGAAGAAAAGAAAAATGCTGCTGATAAGGAAAAGAACTCTCTGCTGACCCATGGAATGTTGATGTGTGTGAAGATGAGTGTGATTGTGCTCTCATGGCTGCTACAAAGGGTCCCTCTACTTGCCTTGATAGCTTATGGTATGTAGATAGTGGAGGTTCTTGGCACATGACAGGATGTAGAGCCCTTCTCAAGGACTTCATGGCTCATGGTGGGGGGGGGGGGTGATATATCTTTTGGTAATAACTCAAAGGGAAAGGTTTTAGGGTCTGGGTCGGTTCTGGCTGGGAAACTCAAGTTTGAAAATGTGAACCTAATTGACAATCTGAAATTTAACCTGCTGAGTGTCTCACAAATGAGTGACAGAGGGTATGGATCCTTCTTCACCAGGAAAACTTGTCAAATTTGGGACCAGAGGTTGTTAAAAAGATTGATCAAATCATTGTTGAGAGCAAGCACAACTCACTGCACACAGAAGTGGGAATGTGTATGTGGTAGATATGCTAAAAGATAATCCTATGTCTGGAACATGCTTATTCTCAGTTGCTTCTAGCAAAGAGACTGAGTTATGGCATCAAAGACTTGGCCACACAAATCTTAAAACTATCACCACACTCTTAAAACAAAGTCTTGTAAGAGGTTTGCCTCACAAGCAATTTTCCTGTGAAGAACATTGTGTTTCCTGCTTAAAAGGAAAACAACATAAAAGTTCCTTCAAATCAATTGAAGAGTCCAAAACAAGCCAGTGTTTACAATTGCTTCACATTGACTTGTTTGGTCCAATGTAAATCATGAGCTTAAAACACAAAAGGTATTGCCTAGTGATAGTTGATGATTTCTCTAGGTTTACATGGACCTTCTTTCTCCACTCTAAGGATGAAACTGCAGTCATTTTGCAAAACTTTGTTAAACAAGTAGAAAAGCAATTTGATCTTCCAGTAAAAATCTTTAGGAGTGACAATGGAACAGAGTTTAAAAATAGGGAGTTGGATGCTTTTTGTGAGTCAAAAGGAATTGTTAGACAATATAGCATTCCAATAACTCCAGAGCAAAATGGGGTGGTTGAAAGGAAAAATAGAACTTTAATTGAATCTGCAAGAACTATGCTAGTAGACTCTGGTTTACCCTTGTCTTTCTGGGCAGAGGCTTTGCTATGTCCAAAACAGAGTTTTGATTAACCCAGGCATCAAAAGACTGCCTATGAGATTTTGTATAAAATCAAACCTCTGATTTCCTATTTTAAAGTTTTTGGTTGTCCATGCTTCATTTTGAACTTAAAAGATTCTATATCTAAGTTTGCAGCCAAAATTAACTGTGGTTATTTTCTGGGATACTCAACCACTGCTAAAGCCTACAGAGTTTTAACTCTAGGACCAAGTGTTGAAGAAACTCTGAATGTGAAGTTCAATGAACTTTCATCACTGAAAATCCCAGCAAATCCTGCAGAGCTTTTTGATTTAGATAAATTCACATTTGCTGATGTTTCTATCAAGCTAGACAATGCAGGTACACCACAACCATCTAGAGAATATCAAGATCAAGAATATGACTGTGTGCTTCCACAAACAAAAGTCTATTCTTCCAACAGAGGATCAGGTGCCACAAGCTCTTGTGTAAACTCTGCCACTTCTGGGTCAACAGTGTTTGATCCTCTAACCTCTGCCAGTTCACAAAATCAAACATCTGTTGATAAAAGTCCTATAATTGGGCACAAAAATCATCAGAATGTTACCTCTATACCCCAATACCACCACCTCCATTTACATTAGAGGCTGATATTTCAATTTCACCAGCAGAGGTTAGCTCAGATGATACACATTTGCAGCCATCACCTCAAAATGCTATTGTTCCATACCAAGGTGATTTGATTTATCTCAAAAGCCATCCAGCAGACCAAGTTATTGGCAACATCAAATCTGGGGTGCTCACATGGAGCCAATCCCAAAGTATTTGTCTTTTTGCTGGTTTTCTATCACTCACACAGCCAGTCAAGTACCAAGAGGCATTGAAAGATAACAGCTGGGTAGAAGCCATGCAAGAAGAACTCCTTCAGTTCAAGAGACAACAAGTTTGGGAGCTTGTGCCACTGCCAAAAGATGTAAGTCCAATTGGCACAAAGTGGGTCTTCAAGAACAAAACTGATGAAAGGGGTATTGTTGTAAAAAACAAAGCAAGGCTCGTGGTTCAAGGCTAAAGACAGGAAGAAGGTATAGACTATGATGAGACTTTTGCTCCTGTAGCAAGGTTGGAAGCTATTCGCCTGTTCTTAGCTTTTGCTGCTAACCACAACATAAAGGTGTGTCAAATGGATATAAAGAGTGCATTTTTGTATGGAAAAATCAAAGAAGAGGTATATGTCTGTCAACCTCCAGGTTTTGAAGATGCATTCCATGGATCATGTCTACAAGCTCAACAAAGCATTTTATGGCTTGAAGCAAGCACCAAGAGCCTGGTATGAAACTCTATCCACTTTTTTCTTATCCATAGGGTTTACTAGAGGTAAAAGATAAAACCCTATTCTTAAAATGGAAAGGAAAAGATTTGATGCTTGTCCAAATTTATGTGGATGGCATCATTTTTGGATCCACAAGCACTGCTATGTGTGAAGAGTTTCGAAAACTCATGGCAGCAGAGTTTGAGATGAGTGCAATGGGTGAGCTCCAATGTTTTCTTGGTCTCCAAGTTAAACAATTGCAAAATGGTACATTTATCCATCAAAACAAGTATGTGAAAGAACTGCTTAAAAAGTTTGATATGGATGATTGTAAACCATGTAGCACACCTATGGCAACCACCAAGCTAGTCACCATTGATGGTAAAGATGACCTTGTTGATCAAACTCTTTATAGAAGCATGATTGGGTCTTTATTGTACCTAACTGCATCAAGGCCAGACATCATGTCTGCAACATGTGTTTGTGCCAGATCACAGGCATTACCTAGAAAGTCTGATCTTATTGCTGTAAAAAGGATATTCAGATACATAAAAGGTGCTCCCACACTTGGTATCTGGTATCCAGCTAATGGGAATATTGAGCTTTCAGGTTTTTCAGATAGTGACTTTGCTGGGTGCAAAACTACAAGGAAGTCCACATCAGGAGGATGTCAATTCCTAGGTGATTGTCTAGTGTCTTGGCAAAGCAAAAAACAGGTTGCAGTTTCAACATCCACTGCTGAGGCAGAGTATATTGCTGCTGCTAGCTGCACTGTTCAACTCTTGTGGCTTCAAAACCAGTTGCTGGATTTTGGTGTAACTGCACTAAAGACTCCACTCAGATTGGACAGTCAAGCTGCTGAAAACATCATTAAAAATCCAGTTTGTCATTCAACTACAAAGCACATTGACATCACTTTGTGAGAGATTGCTATGAAAAAGGTTTGATTTCTTTGCATCATGTCCATACTTCAGATCAGTTGGCAGATGTTTTAACCAAGGCATTGGATACATCTACCTTTGAAAACTTGATCTCAAGAATTGGAATGCTAAACATGGACTAAAAACAAGTTTTCCTGTAAATCCATGCGTACATAGCATCAAAATGTTTTCAGAAAATCAAAAACTCATCCTTAAAAATAGTTAAAGTTGAAATTTTCAATAAATCATTAAAAGTCTGCTCATAACATCTGTTTGCTCAAAACCTCTGATAGGCTTCAAAATCTTATCCACTGCTAAAGTGTATTCTCTGACCTCCATTTTTACCACTTTTTCAAAACACTGATAGCTATCCATTGATAGTGTTAAAAATCAGTACTTTTCTCATCAGAGGTTACACGTGGCCAGATGTTAGCCATCAGATCTTGCATCAGATGCCATGTCATGTTCACTTTTTCAAAACCCTATAAAAACCCTGTTTTATCCCTCACCAATGTTTACCCTAAACTGTGTCGATTTCAAAAATCTCAAAACAGTTTTTCTCTCTAACACAATGGCTCCCAAATCAAATCTTCGAAGAAATCCACACAAGCCCTTCCACCCTACACTCTCATAATCAAAACCCCACATAATTACACTGCCATACTTGAAGCAAATGACGCAAATACTCGCTATCATCCAATGATTCAAATTTTGCAAAGTTCGAAATTCAAGCACATGTTAGAAGTCAAAGCCCCAATTTACATTGATTCTCTTTGTGACTTCTGGAATAATGCTAAGGTTCACTCAACTGCTGCTGGTGTTCCTTATAAAATAATCTCAAGAGTAGGGGGAGTGTTAATGCAAATTAGCCCCAATCGCTCTCTCAAGTTTTCAAGTTAAATGACATAGAACACCCTGTGTCATTTCCCCAAAATGAGATCCAAGCAGAGTTTCTAGAAAGAGGTTATGTAGGCTAGATGAAAGGTATGACCATCTTTAAACCTAACTTTCCTACTGAGATGAGATTTTTCTTTCACACAATTCTAACTTGTCACTCAGCAAAAACCACTGCTTTCAATGAAATTCCATTGAACATGCAATATCTGGGGTATGCAATTTTAACTGACACAGATTTGAACTACTCCCAGATACTGTTCAATGATCTTGTAATAATTTTCAAAATATTGCAAAAAGAAAAGCTTTTTTGATTCATCCACGTTTTCTGAGTGTTTACTTACAAGATCAAATCAAAGGTCCTGAAAGTAAAAAAGGCGCTGTAACTAAACCAGGCTGCCTCACTCATGAAACATTCACCAGAATAACAAACCAAGATAAAGTGCGAAACACAAGTAGAGGAGGATGAGCAAGTTTTACCTGAACAAAATGTTCAAACTCAACCTCTTGCTATGAGCCCACTGCTCTTGGTGATCAGGGCACCACAACCGCTGCTCTGAAGCCCACACCAAAAATCCTCAAAAAGAAAACCAAAAAGCCACCAAAAAGCCCACCAAACCCAAAAAGGGTCCTCTGGAAGATGAGATCCCAGAGGTTAACCCAGTGACAGCACCAAAGTCACAAACCACTGCTGCTACTTCTTCACAGCAAATGGTTCAAAGATCTCCAACCGGCTTTGAAACTCCTCCTTCTTCCTCACAAAAGGAAAATGTTGTAGACACAGGGAAACCAAATTATGAAGCTCTAGATCCACTTGGTTCTATCTTCCACAGCCCCTCTCCAAGGGCACTGTCGCTTTCTACACACCACCTTCACCAATGACAACACTTCCACCTACTATGTTACCGTTGCTGAATGCAATTGAATTAGACCAGACACAAACCAGCACTTCTCAACAACCTATTACTGAGAATATACTTCATCAAGAGGCTGGGTCTGACTCTTTATTCATTGCTAGCCCATCAGCACATGAAGAGGCTGCATCCCTTGGGTTACATGTAATCCTTGGTGATAGTTCAACTCAAGCAGCCACTACAATTGCTAAACTCCCAAGTTATCGGTTGGACTGTGGTTTCATTACTAAGACTTGGTTGAAGGCAACCACTATTGAGGCAACAACTGTTACCTCTATTGTGGGAAGTCCCCAGTTCCAAGCCAAAGGGGCATCTATGGTTGAAGCTGGTACTACAACCACTGCTAATGATACCATAGATACAACTACCACTTCAGGTAGGAATTCAGATGATCCTATTAAATTAGGTGATGAGCTAAAATACCATGATTTGACGGAGAGAGTGACAAGGATAGAAAATTCTGTTGATGAAATCAAAAGTTTACTGAAGCAGATGATAGCTACAAAAAGTCAACCCTCTATTCTATCCACTGCTGATCTCAAAGAAGCTCTTAACCCTCTGTTTCAACATCAACAACATTATTTGGATCTACAACACAAGCACCAGATGAATGATGTTAGAAACATGGTTGAATCAAGGTATCAAGACACTGCAGCAGGCATTAAAGCCATCAAAGCTCATCTACTCACAACCACTGGCCATGCACCTCCAACGGTTATCTTTGTTACAACAGATGAAGCCAAAAAGGGGGGGGGAAACCTTTGGGAAACAAAACGCTGAAAATAGATGATGATAAGGCCAGACCTACTTTAAATATTCCAAGGCCTGATGGTTCAAAGAAGATAGATTTAACTGATGAAATTGTGGCCAAGGCAAGGGCTAGTCATAAGAAGACAGTGATCAAGGAGAGCAGAGTGTTGGTTGAGAAAAATATTGAACAACAAAAAGAAAAAGGAGAGGTTGGTACTTCATCAAAGAGGATACCTGCTAGAAAAGCCAGGCAACCAACATCCACACCTCCTAAAACTAAGCCTGCAACCAATCAAACCATTAAAACCTCTGCCTCTCAAAAACCTATCACATCTTCAAAACCACAACCCACATCCACACAAGCAGATGTTACAGCACCTGTTGTGTCAACATCTGTTGATACAGCAGAGGTTGCAACAGATGCAACTCTATCCACTGCGATGATCACATTTCCCATTTCAACACACCCATTATCCACACCACCAAAAATGCCATCACCACCATCACCCACTTTAAGGTTTAAAAGGAGAAAGATCACAAAAGTGATAAATGATGATAAGATTCCTGCATCTCTTCCACTATCATCCCAACCAATGACCACCACATCAGTGCATACAACATCTTTAACTCTTGAAGTTACTCCTGCAGCAAAGCTGTATCCTCTTGATTTACCAGCAGTCAGGGAAGAGATCCTAGGTTTCTTCTCAGAGGATGACCCTGACAAAAGAACAATCCTATCCCTTGATGGCTATCCAAGACTTGCAAATGTTGATGATTACCTGGAATTGTAACGGAAGCAAGCAGATGATATTGCCAAAAGAGAATCAACTGGTAAAGGTGATAGAGAAATACAGATTGCCATGTCCTTTCAACTAAGTAAAGCCAACATTCTACAAAACTTTGTCAAGAATCTGAGCAACCAGTTGTCAGAAAGGGAAGATAAACTGCTCAAAAGTGAACTCATTGAATATATCATGGAGAAGAAGATGTATAAGGCAACAAGGGCACAGTTCAGGGATTGGAGCATAGATGAGCTAAGAGAAGAAATCAACAGAATGTAAGAAATGTTGAAAGACCCTCTCAAAAAGCCAACTCCTCCCAACTGGGATTTATACAAGAAAGATATGACTGAAAAAGCCTTGAAGTTGAAGAGAATGAAGAATGAACTAATTCAGAATCATTATGGTTCAAAGAACCAAGTGATGAGATGGGGTGAGGTCAGGGTGATAGACACTTACAAGAGTTTGGAAGAAAGGATGAAAAAGGATCCATCCATGCCTCCTAAACCTGATTATTCAAAAGAAGATGCTATTCTCAAAGCCCAACTCTCCAAAAAGTCCAGCACAACATCTGCCCATTCCACACTTGCCCTATCACATAGAAAAAGGCAAGGGGAGATGTCTGAAAAGACTGACAAAGAGTTTGAGGATACATTCATCAAAGAAGGTATACAGAACATGATTGATTATCCAACAGATGATTCAAGTGCCAAGCCGGGTAAAGATTTATCACAAATAGCTCCTTCTCAATCCTCAGCAATAAAAGCTCCTTCAAGAAAACCTTCAGACCCAAAAATTCTAAAGTGGAAGGTCGATAAAGACACCCATGAATTGACACTGCTCAAGTCTGATGGTAATGCCACTAAACTATCTATGGAAGCTGCTTATGGGCTTACAGTAGAAGACTTCCAAGAATTACTATGTTTAAGCTGGAGAAGGATGCTGATGACATAGAATCTCTTAACTTTGAACTTCAATTCAAAGGTCAAATAAGAGAATTCTTCCTGAGGAATAAAGACCAAGAATAAAGTGTTTTTGGCATCATCTGTTCCAGGGGGAGATTGTTGGGATTGAACCCTATGAAAGGAACAGATGAAACAAAGCCAAATAACACTATCCGAGCTTTGGTTAAACTATCAGAGGTTACAACCTCTGTTGTACATACACTGCTTTCCCTAAAGATTTGCTCTCCTATCATCTGACTTCACAAAATTGCAAAGGTCTACCAGAGTTACAAGGATCAGAGGACAGAGATCAGAGCTTAGTCATTAGTTAGATAATCAATGTAACCGTGCTAAGCACTGATAGTTAGTATTAGCAGTGTTTGTAGTTAGTTACATATAGTTCCTGTCACTATCAACCCTGACGTCATCAAAGATGCTCAGTGGTTAGATAGTTTAGTATAAATAGGTAACTTATGTAACAGTTTAACTTTGTCTATAAAAAAGATCAACTTTCGCATTTCATCTTCTCTGCATTTTCTTACTACCAAACTTCAATTGCAAAGGCTGAGGGGGAGTTTGTGAATCACATGCGAGTTTACCGACTTGAAAGCATGATGATGATGATAACAAACGACCATTGCTTGTAGTAGAAGTTTTCCATTTATTTCCGCTGCAAATCTATTTTAAAACTCAATCATTTTCCATTTTTGAAACAAAAACTACAAGTAATTCAAACTCAGATCCTAACACTTAGGGACCATTAGGTTCTAGGTTCGAATCCCACAAGAGGAGTTTTCCCTGATTTATTGGGTTTCCTCCTGAATTGGTGTATAAGCATTATAGCCTAGTGAAGATGGATAAGATCAGGTGGTTTCGCTGATGGCACGATGATACTCCAGTGTTCTGTCAATAATCCAAATTTGCCGTTCAATAAAAATATCACTTCAATTCTCAAAAAAAAATATATATCCAAGTAAACCTAGATCTTTGATAAAAAAAACATTTTCTAATGGAACTTTCTATTTGCAAAAGTTCATTATAAAAGGTTTCTTGTTATAACTATATCATCTACATACACAAGTAACACAACAAACAAATTTTCATAATCATAAACAAATATATAGTAATCAAATCTACTTTGAACAAGTTTAGAATCTGATTGTTTAAGTACATACAATAAATTTTCAACTTGGATACTTTAGTTTAAGACTTGGAAAAGTAACCTTTAGGTAGGGACATATATAAGATCACCATTTAAGATGCATTAGTGACATCAAGTAGGTATAATGGCCAATTATGTTGTATAGTTAGGGCAATAACACATTTCACACTTACGATTTTAACTATACGAGAAAATGTTTTATCAAAGTTAATCTCTTCACGTTGACTATACCCTTTAGCGAGTAATTTACCACTCTCATGTTATGGCTGATGTGTCATTTTTACAGTGATCAAAATTTAATACATCAATCAATTAATGATAAAACATTATATTTCTTTTACAATAGAAACAAAACAATGTATAAAACAACTTAATTTAATGGAAAAACATTTCATCATTTAATTATGAAAATTCTTGTGCGTCTTTTATCCCTTGAGCCATACTTCTAAGTTTTCCCTGAATAATCTTGTACCCTAGCGTACATAAAAAGACATATGCAAGCCTAAGTAAAATACACTTTTACCAACAACATGTTGCACCCCGATTTCCACGTATAACCCGGTGGGCCCGGTGGGGAGTATCGTGACGTAGTTGATATCATCATAGTCAATTATACACAGTTATAGCACAGCGGAAGGCTTGGAATAAAATTACTATTACAACCCAAAAGTTCAAAGTACGAATAAAATAATATACAACGGTTGTAAAAAGGATCCACAGGCGGATCTATAAATGAATACATAAAACTGAGTTCCACAGACTTAAGGCATCTAGGGATTTGCAAAGTCCTCTTATTATGCCAAGTAGCTCCAGCCTATTTCGTGAGGTACCTGTCACTTAGTCTTTGAAAAATACGTCAGTTTTCATTGATAAATACAAATAACTGACTCATTTTATAAGCCTTTGAAAATTTTTATTCAGGTGCACAAGGCACAAGACAATTATATTTATAATCTTGTATACAGTTTTACATGTTTGTCATACTTTTGGGGCCAGTTCAGAAACCGGTCAACTGACTCACCACTTATAGAACCCACAAAGAAGTTATTTCCCAACCTTGTGGGTATTTTATTTAGAATTTTACATCTGTCAGGTGTATGCCTACACCCCGTGTATAGGTCGTGGACATTAATAACTTAAATGAGCCGAGGATATCCAGTACATGGTCGTTAACCCCCAAAGCTTATGTTATCAAACAAAACAGATTAAAACGGGTCATGCGACTTATTAATCACAATCCGTGTAAATGATCTCATACCCGACCAAGCGGCAATAATTTACCGTATCCCAAGCCTGTATAAGGGAAAATAAAAAAAAGGATTGGCGGCGCAGCTTGTTGCCCGGCTACCTTCTGTTTTGATGTAACTTGGCAAGTTTTCTGGCTTATATATGAAATATATTTATGTGCCAAAAAAAGTTAAATGTATTTACCTGAGTTTATGTGTAAGCACTACTCAGCCGTATGATACTTAAGACCGTATGAATGTATCTTCTACCGGGCTACCTAATATGTATAGAAGGTTTTATCAACCTATTAGGATACTAACGGGTCTTTATTTAAGTCGAGGACTTAGACCGGTTAACCTAGAAGATGAATCACGGTTCAAAAACGCTAAAATAAATGGTGACCGGAAGGAATGTAAATATATGGGTAAATTAAAAACATTCTGGATTTTGAAGTAAAGATGCCAAGGTTAGACCCGTTTCGGTTCGTTCGTGAAAACTAGTCACATAAGCCGAACCGAACGCGTATGAGCATGTACGGATAACCGATAAGACATATACAAGTTTCCTAATTTATTATGCTCAAGATATGTTATAACATCAGTGGGATGTCCACAAGTATGCCCCTAAAGGTCTTGAAACCGAACTAGGCCCAAAAAGGTATTTTGGTCATTTTAAGGTTTATAAAATGGGTTTACATGCAAACTGAAGTTTTGGTCATAAACATTCTGTGAAAATAATTAATTTATGATATTAAATCAGTAGGATATCATACATATATGTGATTTATGGTTTATGGCCAAACTATGCCTCGTAAGGGCATTTTGGTCATTTCACATATGGTTTTAGGGACTCATTTGGATTCTGAGTTCATGTCTTATCCCTACAGTAAAAATACTTAAAATATTTATAAATTCAGTAGATAACAAGTCTTGGTTGCTAAATATAGTTTAAAGTCAAACTATGTGCTTATTTAGCGTAAAAGTTGGTAAATGACGATAATTCCGAAGTTTAAGTGATTCTGAGATTATGACCAGCTTTGAGGCTTCGAAATAATTTATTCATCATAATATATCAGTAGCCAAAAGTTTTGTATGATATTTATGTGTAAAACTCATTTAATTTGCAAAAAGGGTACTATCGTTATTTATAAGTTTTATGCAAGAACTCAAGGCTAAGGTCAAAAATAAATCTGACCCGACATCCCAATAATTCCTAAATATGATATCATAACAGTAGGTAAGAGTTTTGTGTCAAAATTATGTTCTAAACATGATGTTCATGCTAAAGGGCATTCTAGTCCTTATAAAGGCATGAATTTCGCTTTTCTATATAACTTCAGTTTATGACCAGCTTTGGAAACATCAAAATACTCTAAATAGTTTACCAATTCAGTACCTAATTCGTTTGCATGTCCAACTACCTTAAAAAGTCTCATTTTTGACAAAAAGGGCATACTAGTCAACTTTAAGCATAATAACGGAAACAAGCATATGATCTTAGATTACTAAGTAACCAAGTAGATAACCTCAGAGGGTTATTCTATAACATAATATGGTCACAAAAGAACCCTAAGGCATCAAGGAAATAAGCTAATTTAAGTCAGAACTAAAAGTCAAAGCAAAAGTCAAGCCTTTGCGACTTTCGGTTGCGAACCGAGCCTAAACTCAGAATTGTCGGGTTAAACATGTTTAGACATGTTCTAATAATATTTACCAAGTTATTAAAGTGATGAAACGTGTTTTATAACCTCTACATTATCAGATTTGATTTTATTTAAAATCTGACTAGTTTGACTTTTATTATTAATTTCTTTGACCCGACAAATAACTAAGTAAACGTGGTAATTGGGAGGTGCCCTTTTGAGGGAATAACACCCACCTAATTACGATCACGTAGCCACATTCGCCTCGAACAATGGCTGGATCGTTAGGTCTAAGCCGAAGGTCAAATCCGTTTTGCGGCAACTTTGACTTTTGGCCTTTAAACGCATAAAAACCGAACTAGAGTGGCTAGGAACACTTACCACTGGTCCTAGCACGAAAATGGACTTAGAGGGCTTCCTTTTTTATCAGGAATCCCAAGAATGCCAAGCAAGAGAGGAAGAAGTATTTTGAAAGGTGCAAGGATGAAAGGTAACATGAAGCACCTATTTATAGTGCCAAGGACCTTCTCAAGATCAATCCAGGTGTTGCAAGGTATTCTTGGATGTCTCCAGGTGTCCTTGGATGAGTAAGGAGCAAGCATGCAGCCCCTGGTTTCAATAAGGCAGTTTGGAAGCTTATGTCTGGAGGCCAAGCAAAATTTGCCCAGATGCAGGTCTTACGGACCGTAAGCATGGGACCCTTACGGTCAGGTAAGCGGTCTATCAGCGAACCAAATTTAAATTTTGACACGTTTGGCCCTTCAACTTATATATACGTATCTTGGGACTCGCATCTTTATTATGCCATCATAAATGATATTTGGCATATTTAGGAGTATAAAATATCTATTTTAAATCTCCCGGTTCGTCGGTGAACCACCCGAAGGCTCTAGCTTTGCTCGATGACGCTTTTAACCCTTTAAAATAAACTTTCCAGCTTAGGGTTTAGGACACGTGTCTTCATCTTATTGGACATATTTTTGCGAGGTGTTACACAACATAACAATAACAATTTCTTTACAATATCTATACTATAAAACTATACATATATTGTTTTCTTATAACACACTGAGTTAGTCACATTCAGTTTTTTTAGCGCGTCACAATCACATTTAGTGGGTTAGTCACAATCTGTTTTTCAGCGTGTCACAAGTTAAGTGCATCACAATCACATAGTCACATTCAGTAGTTCACATTCGGTATAGTAGTTCAATGGCCACTTGCGGCGCGGGAGTTCAGTGGTCATCTTGCAGTGTGGTAATTCAATGGTCACCTTGTGGTGATATGAGTACTGTAGTAAATATCTATACACAATCAATACATTATAATGTAGTGATATACACATAATTTCACATATCTTTAACATAATTTAATACCCTTTTAAGATTGTTTTCTTGAAAATATTAGTAAACTAATTGTAAATTTGTTTACGTTTAATTTTCAGGGAAACCGAGCTGCAAAATTACAAAACAAGCGAAAAACAAAGAAAATCACGAGAAAAGTCAAGTTTTAGCTCAAGACAAGGGTCATACCTACATTGGTACGCCTCGTGCATTGTCCTCAAGTCCTAAAAAAGTAGTGTTCCCCTCAAGACAAGACAAAATAATGGTTCACTTAGCCAACTAAATGTCAACGGTACAGCCAGAAAAGCCCAAAAGTTCGCAAAAGCATATCTCGGGGTAGGAAATGAGTTACGGGGATAACAATAATATATGAATCTCAAGTGTTTCGACAAGGCAAATAAAAAAATGGTTTTCATGGTCAAATACTTGAGGCACGACCCGTGTCTAGGCAAGACATGGGCCTTGTCTCAGCATTAAACGACAAAAATTGACTTCTAAAAATTCCTAAAGATTTTTTGAAGATTTCTCAAGATACCCACAGTTGACCACGAGCGTGTCTCCGAAACACACCCTATGTCTTGGCAACCGGCAGTTGCCAGTCACGGCTGACATGTCATCCAAACATGCCTCATATCTTGCCAAACACGCCTCATATCTTGCCAAACACGCCTCATGTCTAGACCCTAACACCCTATAAATAGAAGGCCAAATCCACCATTTTGACTTGCTCATTCTCTCCTCTCCACAACACATTCGTGTAATCAAGATTTTGATGATTAATATAATCTTTTCAAGTTTGATGAAAACTAATTCTGTGTCTAACTTTGGTTAGATTTCTTAAGGGTGTTTGGGGGAAAATTACCCCCTTGACGAGGAGTTAACTAAAGAAAACCATAGGTGAATAATGTGTGTGTGTGTTAATAACTTTAGTTAATTAGTGGCTTATTGAAAGTGAGCGATATATTCTCCATTGACTTGGGTCATTAGTCTTTCGGCTTAATCCTTAAAATTTACCAAAAATCTTGCATCACCATTGATTTGGGTTGTTCATGTTTTCTATCTCTATGTAGAGTCAAAACATGTTGATGCTCCGGAAGGAGATTAAAGGTTTTGGAAAGGGACTTCGGGTTGCTAAGCTTTTGCCGTTGCGTGGCACTGATACCAAAGCGCAAAGGACTTGTTTTTTTGTTTTTTTATAAAAGTAACTACCTTATGGGAATTAATAACTCAATGAGGGAACCATAGTAACAAGTAACTTAAACCCCTTAAACTATCTAATTAACTAGTACTAAATCAGAGTGATATGGTCGAGTATGCTAGGGTCCCGACCCAAGAACTATACAAATTTATGCATGAAGACACACAATTCCTCTTCCGAAAATCGAGCTCTTATTATCCCATGGTAACACTTAGTTAACGAAGCATTAAGACGTAAGTGGATTCTAAACACCCTTTTTTTCTTATTATTGATTACTACCTTTTTATGTATCTCTTCTTTTTATTTTGAGCCATTTATAACTTTTTACTTTTGGTTTGACTAGACGTTAATGAAGAATCAGTACTAAAATTTGATGTATCCTTGGACGACCTTGGTATCTTGCCATCACTGTATTATGCCAACGATTGGTGCATTTGCCCAACGTGAAGAGTAGTGTGATTGTTTTTTATCGTGTTTTTATAATTATTAAAACTTGAACTAGTGTATAAATGGTTAAAAATATACCAACTTTTGTACGCACTCCACACCACGTCATGTAGCAATTACAATGTCACACAATATCAAATTTGGATTTCTCAACTAAGACGTAGTGGGAAACCCAAATCTGTACACATAATGTTGTTGAGCAGTCTGTACCTTGATTGCGAAAATGAAACCGTTAATCATCCGTGCACATGAAAATAGTAGATGTTGCAAAAGCCTACAATTATTACCGTGGCTAGTATCTAAGTATGTCATTCGTGAAATAATTTATTAGAATAGACAATAAACATTTTGTGATGATTCGTCAAAAGGTTATGAACTTGGTTATTCAAAACTCAAATATTAATAAATTTTATAGCTTGGATAACGACAATATGAAGTAAATATCGTTAAAAATCTTACACATTCTCAAATGTGTTGTATAGCTTAAAATTCTAATAATTAATAATTTTAATTTGGTACTAAATTTCCTATACAACTATGAATAACAAAGATTGATAGATCTAAAATCTACTTACAATTGCGGCGATATTCTAATTAATTTCATGAATTATTAGAAACTAACTTATCAGATTCACATTTTACCTGATCCTTAGTTTATCGCCCTAAACGCATAATGGCGAGAAATTGATTTTTTCACTTCAATAATTTTCTATTGAATGGGACATTATTTTACATCGACAAACAAGTAAAGGAAGAAAGAAATGATTTAGCACTGGTTCATCTTCTTCATTGGAAATATAGATTGTGACTACGATCCCTTTATTTTCTCATAAAACAATTAACACTTTTTCATATATCGTATAGTATAATTAAGTTGAAAACTCTATACCAATGAGGTATCGACTTCTTGATGTTACCTTAAATACAAAGTGTGTCTTGATCGTGGTGGTTTACGACTGTAACGAGTTTCAAATCATGTTGTCGATGTTCGACAATGCTTCACGATACGCAAAAGCAGTGGTCATATGTGGCGGCGAGCGAGAAAATGATAAGAGGCAATGGAGGGCCGAGAGGTAGAACAAGGTGTGAATCGAACAGAAAGTTATATGTCCCTTATATTGGCGATATCAAAATCAAAACGATTAGATATTCAGGCTTTAAATTGACAATAAATGCATCGTGTAAAATTGCTTTTATTGGCTTAAATACATATACACGTTAAGAGAAATCAATAGAAAACTTTTAAGTATATCATAAATTTACATTTAATATTTTTAAACTAAAAAAATTCTTAATTGTTTGTAAAATTGAATCAGTACTTTGGAAATTTCCCTCCTTTTTTAATCAGTTTATGTTAACTTAATTTCAAGGTATGTATATTGATATGCCACCAATTATACATATTTACCCCCATTTATAGGTACTTTTCTAAGTAAACACTACCTAAATCGTTCCTTTTCGGTTTTTGTAGGATTTAAAGGTCCAAAACTAAAAAGAAACGAAAAACGCCACATGGACGAAAAATACAAGTTTCTAAGATGCACACCCATGCACCCCAAGGTGCACGAACATGCACAACACCTCAGCCCGCTTTTTGGAAAATTAGCAAAGATTAGAGAAGAGTGATGGACAAGGAAGAAAAGCATGGAGCATCGGTGCATGCACATGCACCCCCTGGCCTCAACTAAAGACAAATCAGACAAGATAAAATCAAGAGACCAGTGGTACACCTGCTATGGGACATGTTGGGGTACCTCATCATGCACGACCGTGCATAAGTAGGCACGCCTGTGCATAGTAGCACCTGGGGATACATAAAAGACAACTTTTGGAAGATTCTAGGAATAAAGCTACCACGCACGGTCATGCAACACCATGCATGCACGTGCTTGCCTGCACCCTGCTAGCCTTTATATCATATCCTCATTTGAGGCATTCCCTTCTTTGCTTTCTTGTTCCTGGGTCACTACAACCCCGAGGCTGATAGACTTGTGCCTTATTGGCCTTGTTCTCTCTTCCTTGAAGGATTAGTTCCTTGAAAAAGTGCGAATGATATATGGATCTTGGTTCATCAATGTCCAAGTATGTCATGATCATGATACTTCCTAAGCACCCGTTGCTTAGAAAATGAGAGGCTAATCCTTAGGGAAGGCCTTCATGCCGACCGAGACCTCTCCAAAATAGAATTCCAACATTTTATCATGTTAAGAATAAGGCATCATTAGATTAATTCACTAACTATATGTAATAAATGAGTGATGAGAAACACTTGTTATAAACACTTACACTTGAGCTGGAGCTAAAAGATCACGGAAGAGTGTAACGCCCCAAAACCCTGAATTTCGTTTAAAATTATTAACGTGTTTACTTGTGTCATAGCAAGAGGTAAATAAATAAGTTATCTAACTTAGTTAGAATGTAAGTTATATAGTAAGGAAAGGAATTTCGAACAAAAGGAAGGCAATTAATAAACAACAAGGGCTGAAGTTGGACATTTTAATGGAACTTCAGTATGTAAGTGTGTGTTTATGTGTGTGTCGACACCTAAGGAGAAGAAAGAAGAAATTTCTCTTAGTCATCCTAAAATCCAGAAATTCTTGATGGAATTGAACCTTAGCCCTTGCATGAATGAAGATTTCTAATCATCTAATGATGTAAAACAGGTGGGTAAGTTCTAGATTATGATTTTATATTTTTGCAAGAAAGGGTATGTGATCAATTTTTGATAGTCTATGAAATTAAATCATTAAATACACATATTAAATAGTGGTTTCTATTGATTTAAAACATGTTCTTTCTATTCTTAAAAATTCTTCTTATTTGAATCTTCTAATATATATATATATATATATATATAGAGAGAGAGAGAGAGAGAGAGAAATGGGATATGGAGAAAATGGTGGAAAGCATGAAAACGGTGAGAATGGATCTCAGGGCAACACATGTCCATGACGCTAAATTATATGCGGGGGTATGATTGTCATTCCATGTTAATTTTTGAACATTACCTTATTTGTCAGCGCGTTTTTATTCCTTTTTGAAACAAAAACTCCAAAATTTTCGTGTTAGGTGTTACCTTCTCTCCAAGTTTTCAAGATCTATGGCGTTTGATAGGGATTGCGAGTTACAGGGTAATTTGTTAGATTTTTGTTTGAGAAATCATGTCAAATTGATGGCGTCTTTTATTATTCGTGCTGTGTTCTTCGAGCAAATCATGTAAAAGCAATGACGTTTTGTTTATTATGTCTGGTATAATGGCGTTCATTTTGGTATTAATACTAATTCAAATTAGCATTGGCGTTTATTTTTTTCACGTTTTGATATATTTAATGGCGTTTCAATTCCAACAACATAAGGGGTTTTTATTATTCGTATTTGTTTTTTTGTTCGAGCTAATCATGTAAATTCTATGGTGAAGAAACCCTAGATCAACTAGACCGGAATCAAAGTAGATCTATGGAATGGGCTCTACATAAAAGGATTAACCCTCCGTTTGGTTTCAAGATGGATGATGAATAGAACAATATTCCGGCTGATCCTGCAAAACAGAACACCGTTAGCTCGCCACGGGGAGAAGGGGGTTCTCTCCGTGACCACCCTCCGGCGTGAGAATAAGTACAGGTAGTCGGAAGTAAGTATTGTAAGTGAGAGAGTAGTTGAGAGTGAATACCTTTCCTTGAACTCCAAGTTACTTATTTATAGCCGGTGCTTGGCGCCAAAAAGAGAGATTGTTAAATTTAACGGAATCTTTTGTTATTCCGTTAATGTTTGTTGGCAATCCGTTAGTGCACACGGATAGTGAGCTCATCAGCGGTTAGGGAGGTGCCACGTGTTAACATGAGATCACTACATCTTATAAATGTGAGCATGCCATCACCGTGATCTTCCTCAGACGTCCAGATGCTGCCATGTGGCAATTGGTTATAACCGAAAAGATGCTTGCACGATTGGGTGTTAATGGCTTCTATAAGGTTTCACAGCTGTTACCCATCTATTATTCGCCACGTGTACATTCTGTTACAACAGAAAAGATTCCCTTTGCTTCTGCAGCAAGTCAAGGATTTTGCTAAGGGAAAGTTTCTCAGGATTTACTGTTTCCTTGCGCGAGAAGCGCAAGTTAGTTAACTGATCTTCCTTCTTCTCCTTGCTGCTTAGCGCAACGTTTGGTGGATGCTTGCTTTGATATAAATATCTGCGCAAGGTTTGTGCATAGAGCATTATCAAACAAGAATGTTCAAGGTTAACTATAAACCTTGCGCGAGCCTGCGCAAGGTAGTTAAATGAAGCATTATCAAACGAGAGTGTTCAAGGCTAACTTTGAACCTTGCGCGAGCCCGCGCAAGGTAGTTATATGAAGCATTTATCCAAAGAGAGTGTTCAAAGTTAACTTTGAACCTTGCGCGAGCCCGTGCAAGGTAGTTAAATGAAGCATTTATCCAAAGAGAGTGTTCAAGGTTAACTTTGAACCTTGCGCGAGCCCGCGCAAGGTAGTTAAATGACGCTTTCCTCTCTTGGATATTTGGTGCAGAGTTCTAATAAATCTTATTTTGGCAAAGAAGTCTGCGCGCAATTTTCTTAGAAGTTATTAATGGGTATGGTTTCCTTGATTGGCGCAAGGTTTTTGGGACCATACCCTTTCAAGTCCCCCCAGTCCAGTGTTGCTCCTATGTAAAATTAAAAAGTAGGTGGAGCACTGGACTTAAGATAAATGTGCTGCGCTAGGTAAGGACTAGCTTCTTGTTGCTTTATGCATCTTGATGACGTGTCGTAAGTGAATTTTGAAAAAAGTATTTGAATTTTAAGTATACTTAGACACGTGTCACTTATCTGGATGGTGTAGTTGGTGACGACGCACGTTCTTGAGACGTGGTGGTACTGTTGACATGCTGTCAACAGTACATGTCTTACCATATTTAATGCTTTTCGGAAACATTCGCGCGCCTGGGCGTGGTACTGTTGACATGCTGTCAACAGTACATGTCTTACCATATTTAATGCTTTTCGTAAACATTCGCGCGCCTGGGTGGATACTGTTCCCCATGCGGTTACTTGGGGATACGTGACAGTCGCAAAAGTCGTTGTAGTCAAATCGTGCATTAATTGCGGTTAGTAAATAAAGGGATCAACGATCCATTTGCTTCCTCACCCAATTATAACTTGAGAGAAATTTGCGTTCAAAAATTCCGGCGACCTTCAAAGTTTTCGAAGTTTTCTTCAAAGTTCGAGTTATGGCCACCGGTGCAAGTTCTGCTGAGATGTCGTCATCAAGTTTGCCACCGCTAAAGTGGTCGAAGAAAGATTTCGATAATCTTGCCACCAACTTCCTTTTCGCTCCGTCCTGGAAAGCATTTTTTTCCGGTGGCGAATGCCACGGCGGCTGATGCGCCGGCCGGTTACATTACATTATTTTATGATTATTTTGCCGAAGGGAACTTCTGGCTGCCGGTGACCCATTTCTTGCTGGAAATTCTTGGTTTTTACAAGATTCACATTTCTCAGTTGAGCCCTGGGAATGGTGAGGATCCGGCATTTTGAGTTCGTTTGCCGATCGATGCAGATCGTGCCGTCGGTCGAGTTAGAGTTTTCTACCAGCTGCACTGCTCGTTGTGTTTTTATTCGTTCCAACAGCGTGTGCAAGCCAAACGATTGCTGTTGGTGAGGAAACTTGGTTCTCACAAATCTTGGGGAACTTTGAGTTGCCCAAAAAGGAGGATCTGGAGGCGCAACCATATTCAAAGACTGGTAAATATGTCCTTACAAAGCCTAATTTGATATTGCAATATTACTCTTGAACATTTTTTCTAAGTAATATTGCAATATAACTAATGGCGCAACCTTTGCTCAATATGATTGATTATGTAAGTAATCTGCTAAACTTGGGCGTAGGCCCTGATTCGAAGAAGAAGAAGAAACCAACTGCTGTTGCAGCTGCTGCGCCTCCCCCTTCCAACCCAGAGCAAAAACCCAAGCCATCAGCTGCTGCGAAAGCTGAGGGCAAGAAAGGTACGCTTCCCGTATCTGACTCTTGGTGCAATTATGTGGTGGTGTCGGACTCACTGTAGGGTCTTGCGTCTGTAGGTTTGAAGAAACCGAAGCCAGAACCCGTTGACACCTCATCTCTTCCTGCTGCGAACCCAGATGATCCTTTTGAAGTACCTTCTAGCCCGGAAGAGGCGTTGAAGCGCACTTCTAAGAAGAGGAAGGAGGCGGAGACTAAAACTCCTGCGCCAACCAAAGTTGCGCGTCCACGCATTGGTAAGAAGGGCAATCTGGATGCCTTTGCAAAGAAGTTCTCACTTGGTACGTTTAGTTTGTTGCGCATTTCTGTCATAAAAGTTGCGTAGAATCTTATACTTGGTCTTTGTTAATATGTTTTGCAGAGAAATGGTGAAGGCTGCGCCGGCCACCTCATCTGCTATACCATCGCCGCGCAGGCCTGAGAACGTTGAAGAGGGAGATGCGGGGCAAGAAACTCCTGTTCTTGATGCCGACCCCATCGTCCCGAAAAATATTGAGAAAGTGGCTCCGGAAGAAGAGCCCAAAAATTTTGATGCTGAGAATCCTGCTGGCGAGCAGGTTAAAGATACGGCTACAAATGTTGGGGAACCGTCAAAGTTGATATCCAAGGGAGCCGGACCTTCAACACAAAGTGAAGGCTTTGTGTTTGTTGAGGATTCGAAGGAGGAGTCGCTTATTCGCCCAGAGGAGACGCTCTTATTCTGAGAGGCGGGCCTCTGCGATTCATCAGCCCGTGTGGAAAGTTAAGCAGGGTGATGTTTTCACTGATTGGCACTCCTGCAGGGAGTGGTATAAGGGCATCTTCCCGCCGGCGGAGGTGAAGCGCCAGGAAGAAAAAGACCACGAGGCTACCTAGAGTCATATTTGCAAGAGTCTGCCCTTGCCTCTTCCACCAAAAACAGGATTGTGCGGAATGGCGCAGCATGAACAAAGAGTGGGATGAGGTTGAGCTTGAGAAGGCAAAGGTCAAACTTGAGAAGGAGAAGACGTTGAAAATGCTCGTCGATTTTGAGGCGGAAAAGGCCCAGTTGGAGGAAGAGAAGAAGACTGAAGAGTGGGCTGCGCTGTCGTGGAAGCGCAAGTGTGAGGCCTCTGCTGTGCAATATGCGGACGAGCGCAAGCGCTTTGTGGAGGCTTGTGATCGTGATAACAAAGAAAAATTTTCCCTGCGCAACGAAATTGAGAAACTTAAGAAAGAGAAAGCAGATGCAGTTGCGGCAGCAGAAGAGGCGCGCTCACACAGAGAAAGGAGCGAGCAGAATGAGGTATCAACCAAAATGACTCTCCTTCTTAAGAATAAAGAAATTGATGATCTAACTGCTATGCTATTTGACCAGCGCGGCTGCAAGATGAGGTTGATAGTTTGAAAAAAGATATCAACCTTCACCGGACAGAAAAAGCCGAGTTGATCCGCCGTTGACTGAAGGCGAACAAAAAATTAACGACACGGAGGTCGCTCGCGCTAAAGCAGAAAGCCTCACCGAATCCCTCATGAACCAGCTTACTTGGTTGCGGGAGTACGGGATTGTGGAGGTAATATTCCCTTTTCTTTATACATGTCTGGTTTGATTATCGCAACATATATTGATTGTATTTGTATACAGATTGCAAATGCCATCCTTAACTCTACGGAGTTGGATGAGAGAGTGGCAGAATTGATGATCGCGGCGTGCAATGACGGGCATGCCGAGGGCTATAGAGAGTGTACTTTGCACGTGGCCCATGCGCTGAAGACCGAATGGGATACAAGCCGTGCTGCCACGCATGGGCTAAATACTGCCGCCATTTATTCTGCTGCCAAAGAAAAATATGATCAATTGCAAATTCCGATTATGGACCTTGTGGATGCCGCGCTGCAGCAAGACGACTTTGTTGATAAACTAAAGGAGATCTTTTCTTCAACAGAGAAGCAGGCAGGAACCAAATCCATAGAATAGGAAATTTGTAATTTTTTACTTTGTGATAACTTGTAATGTTGCGCTGCTGCGCAAGTATTGTGGATGTGAATATAATATATTTCAGCTTTACAATGTTTGCATGGGACCAATTACTTGTGTAGGATAGACAAATGAACAGTTTCTTTTCTCATGTGTGAGCGTAAGTATTAAGTTAGCTTGTGGCTCATGAGTTTGTGTTTTTGTTTATCCAAAGGAATTACATGCATTTGTAAATGAACATATTCAAGACTGTAAGTAGTGGCAGAGTATTTTATTCATACTGATAAAGCGCAAAACTATGGCTGCCACTAAGATTACATAAAGAAATAAAGTAAGCAGTCTCGTTACGCAACGCTCAGAAGTTGCTTAGAGGACTGAGATTACATATAATATCGGCGTAGTTGTTGGGCATTCCAGGTTCGAGGAACGCTGGATCCGTCCATACGCTTCAGAGTGTACGCGCCTTTTCCCAATACTTCATTTATCACGTACGGACCTTCCCATCGCGGGGCTAACTTCCCCGGTTTTTCGGCATTCGATGTTTCATTATCGTGAAGAACAAAGTCACCAGGCGAAAAGGAACAAATGCGCACCCTTTTGTTGTAATACCTTTCAAGCTGAGACTTGTGCTTAGCTTCGCGAATCGCTGCATTTTCTCATCGTTCTTCCAATAAGTCTAGGTCGATGCGCCTTTGTTCTTCGTTATCTTGTTTTTCCAAAGCTAGCATTCTTGGAGATGGTAACCCAATTTCGGCAGTAGTCACAGCTTCCGTGCCGTACACAAGGCTAAAAGGAGTTTCTCCAGTGCTAGTCTTGGGCATAGTTCGATGTGCCCACAAGATGCTAGGCAATTCGTCAACCCACCCCCGCCGTGTCGTGCCAAGGCGGGCCTTAATACCGTCGACCAACTGTTTGTTTATGCTTTCAACTAGACCATTTGCTTGTGGGTGTGCAACAGAAGCGAAAACATGTTGGATTCCCATTTCGGTCATCCTTGTTTGCAACTCTTCAGCCATTAAATTTGTACCGTTGTCTGTAATAATGCGCATGGGCAGACCAAAACGACAAATAATGTATTCCCAGATGAATTTGCGAATTACCATCGCTGTAGTAGAAGCTAAAGGTTTGGCTTCAACCCATTTGGTGAAGTAATCGACCGCAACAATGATAAACTTTACTGTGCCGGGCGCATCCGGAAATGGTCCCACTAAATCAATGGCCCATTGTTGAAATGGCCAGCTGTTGTGACGGGTACCAAAGGATTCTTTGGGCGCAACATTTTAGGGGCATGCCTTTATCAGGACATGCATTTGCGCAAGATCTCCACCACGTCAACGTACATTCCGGGCCAATAATACCCTGCGCTTTTCACTTTGGCTACTACCATGCGCGGCCCAGAGTGTATACCGCATAGCCCCTCATGAACCTCCCTGATCAGGTATTGCGCATCATGTTTGTTAACGCAGCGGAGTGAAGGACCCATGTAAGAGCGTCGGTAAAGAATACCATCAATCATTTCGTAATTGAGGGCTTTGCATCATAACTTACGTGCTTGCGCTTTATCTTCTGGTAAAGAACCATGTAACAAATACATTATTGTTGGAGACATCCATGATGGATCTCCTACTTCGACCATTGTTACTTGTCTGAGGGGAACTGATGGATTACTTAAAACCTCGATGCGAACTTCCTTAGCCAAATGTTTGAAACTAGTTGCTGTGAGTTTACTTAAAGCATCAGCATGTTTGTTTTCACTTCGCTTGACGTGTGTGACTTTAAATTGTTGGAACTGTGCTATAAGAGCCTTGGCTTGCGCTAAGTATAAAGCCATGATATCTCCCTTTGCATCGTACGTTCCAATTACTTGCTCAGCAACTAGTAATGAATCAACATGGGCTTCTAAATTTGTTGCGCCCATTTTGATAGCGAGGCGTAAGCCTGCTAGGAAAGCTTCATATTCGGCCTTGTTGTTGGTGCTTTTAAAATCCAACCGAATTGCATATGTGAATTCTGCTCCCTCTAGACTCATTAATCAAAGACCTACTCCAGCCCTATCACTGTTTGATGCGCCATCTGTAAACAATGTCCAGGCTCTGTTGTCGATGACTGGGACTGGGTTTTGGATTGCTTGGCATTCTTCAAGCTTATCAACAGGAATTTCAGCGATGAAATCTGCCAAAACTTAGCCTTTGATAGCTGGTCTAGGTTTATAACAGATGTTATAACCTCCCAATTCTATTGCCCATTTCGCAAGTCGTCCAGAAACGTCTGGTTTGGCCAGGACTTGGCCAATGTGAAATTTGTTAAAACTGTAATAACATGTCCTGAAAAGTATCTTCGCAGCCTACATGAAGCATGGACAATGCTAAAACTAATTTCTCCATGATTGAATACCTTGTCTCTTGATCGTTCAACATCTTGCTGATATAATAAATTGGAGACTGGACCCCTCGCGTTTACCAACAAGACAGCACCACTCTTACCTCAGATGCGCAAGATTAAGACATTGGGTGTAACTCATCTACTAGTCGAAAAACGGGTTTCCAAAACCGCTTCGTTTATTAATCGAATATCCAGTTATATTTTTCGTTGCATATGTATTGCTCAAATTAATTTTAAACGATACATAATTAATAAACTATATTAGAATTTAAAAACCATATTTGATAAATAATCGTAAATTGTGAGAAAAAAATAAAATGGGGACGCCGGGTTTCGAACCCGGGTCGCCCACAACCTCAATCACACAACCCACACCGCTCCGCCACATGACTCCTTTGTGAAATTACTGAAACAAATAATACATAAATTAAAACTCGAAATCAAAATCCGGACCTCAGCGCGGCAGAACTCGCAATCACCGGAAAATCCGGCAATCCGCGAGTTTAGCCATTTTCCTTTTGACTAAAACACTATAACCGACTTCGACATCGGTTATAACCGACGTCTAACAGTCAATTGCGGACATAACCGCCGGAGAAACTTTGACCGTGAATGAAGACCCAAAATCGGACCCAATTCACTCAGTTCTTTCCTATAAATACCCACTCAATCTTCCGGAAATCCTTTCGCTCAGAACCGCTCACTTTTTTGAAGCTCTAGCTCGTCGCCGGAGATATTCTGCATTCGCCGGACTTTCACCGGAAAACCGAGACTTACTTCAAATCGGTCAAAATTCTCGACTCTTTTGTTTGCAATCCATTATTAGGCAAGTATTAACATAAATCGTTCAACCAGAATCGGTCTCAGACAACGTTGCCGGGAATTCCTGCACTCACAGGAAAATCGCTGGAAATTCCGAAGTCTCGCTGTGAATCGGTACAATCATCTAAACCCCCTAATATCCCTTGTTTAGTAACTTAATTGCACAACTCATTGATCAAAACTGTTAATTGATTCACTCAGACGGAACTCACCAATCAGAGCCGACGACTCTTGCCGGAAATCTGAGAAAAACATCATGTTCGGTACATTTTACTCCGTAACCGTCTTTATCCATTTCATTCCAATCAATTATATGTTCGATGACCGATTTAAACAAGAACAGTCGGACATCATTGTTCAGTGTCTTTGTAAACGAAGAAGACGAAGTTGAATATGTGTATAAGTATAATTAAAAACGGATATTTGAACGGGTTAGACACACAGTCCAGCGGTGGACTGTGTGCACAAACAATGCACACGTCCCGGGTTCGAATCGCACACGTTACCGAATTTCAGAAGTAAAACCAACATTTTTACAACTGAATCGGATCGGGTCACCGAATGTTAATAAGTATAATTTAATCCATAAGTTAAACAGATATGACACACAGCCCAACTGGTTGGGCTGTGCGCACTCGAACCGAAGGACCCGAGTTCGACTACGGGTCCCTGCAACCGGTTCGGCCATATAAATCGTTTTTAATAAAAACCCAAATAAGTTAAAAGTTAATTAGTGTATAAATATAATTAAAACAGAGAATATTTTGGGTTAGACACGTAGCTCAGTTGGTAGAGCTGCGTGCACGCAACCGAGAGGTCACGAGTTCGAACCTCACTCAGCGCATATAATTAACACAATCCGACCGGTCAACGGTCAACGGTCAACGGTCAGAATCAAAAGGTCAACATTTTTATTTATTTATTTATTTATTTATTCAGAAAATTATTTAAAAATACTTAAAAATAATATTTTTAAAGTTAGAAAATGTCCTTAAACTCACAAAAATAAATCTAAAAATCCTATTAAGATTATGAATTAAAAGTATTAATCTCAAATAAAATCCATTTATTTACCGAACCATTTCGTTATTATTTTAGGTTAGTTTTCCTCGTCGATCAAATCCCAAAACTCGTGCGCATTCAACGTCGTCAAAGAACACACCCAATGTGAGTGAATCTCCCCAAATTCCCCGTTTTAATCACATTTTGGGGTGTATCATGTGTCGTTTAATTCCTTACTATATTTAAACACTTGTGCATCCATCATATCCGTGATCAAATGTGTATCAAATATGTATCAATTGTTGTGTGAATTATGTGTAGATTGAAGTTATCATTTTCAGTGCATGCATTTCATTAAGCCCATCAGCTCCCCGTGGGATACGGGTTGAGTATCAGGTGCCTCATTCGATCGGCTCCGTTTGATTGAGCCTTGATCTCACATACATCATCATTCATGTCATTCGATCGGCTCCGTTTGATTGAGCCTTGATCTCATATACATCATCATTCATGTCATTTACTCATCCAATGTGGTTTGTGTTTTGTTATATACATATGTTTGCTCACATGTGATTAATGCACAAATTTTCAATATTAAATACAACAAGAAATTAATAACAACGTTTTTCTCAAGGTTCACTCGCGAACTTTTGTTGACCCAAAATATCCCCCCGTTTTACACATGATACAGGTGATCCAGTTGAGGCAAGAAACACATAGGAAGGCCTAGAAGAATAAATCAGTTTAAGCTTTGGATTGTTTTACTTAGTTTCATTTCCTTGTAATTGTATGGATTTGATTTGAATATTTAAGTTGTAATTTGAATTTAATAAATATGAAACATTTTAGTAAACATCATGAGCTTTGGTGATAACCCAATTATGGCCCGACTCTTATTCCGCTGCGGGTTGGGGTGTGACAGATTGGTATCAGAGCCATGACTATAGGGATATAGGATAGGTTATTAGACCCTTAGAGCCTATACTATAGTTGATTAACATTTTAAATTGTTTATGCGTTACATACAAAATTCATGATGTTTATATGCTTTATATTGTTACACTCAATGTTATGCAAGCATGTTCATAAGTACATATTATTATACAATGCTCATCATGAATCATATCCTCATTACATATCATATCCATGAGAGCACACACCTCACAATTCCCATGATTTTTGCAACGATTTTTGTATTTTCAAATCACATCAAAGTGAGCTCTCATGACGGGCATGTAGTAACTGGAAGGGTACGAGTACCGATAGTCGGAACGTCCTGTCTAGGCTTGGCATTCGTATAAATCCAAAATAAAGGACCAGTTTGCCTACCTGGGGACTAACGATGAGAGTACAAAGGACCTATTAGGCCAAAGCATGCTATACCAAACGTCGTGTGAGCTAACCCCACTTTGAGTTGTCATTGTGTCTACACCTGGACACCATCCTACCATACATCTCGCAATCATATTTCATGTTTTCATTCGGGTGATGCGAGTGTTAAACCGCCAACACCAATGTGAATCCTACTAAGCCAATAGTCATGGGGGCCCACGTGACTATATAGGCGATGGTATAGGGGACATTGGAGGCCCAAACAAGAGCAAACCCAAGACATCCTATGGATGTAGTTGCATTATTGATAGTTATGTTATTTTTTTATTTCTTTTAACGACACATGCCACCTAAAAACTTCTTAAACTCACAATCTTCCTATGTATGTTCCTGTAGATGTCGGCTAGGCAACTACGTGGAGGTAGAAAGTCAGGAAGATCCAATGAACGCTTGGCCACTCAAATTGCTAAACAAATGGCCGCGGTACTTCCTGACATCGTGATTCAAGTTCAACAGGCTCTCACCGCAAATCCTATCAACCCTCCCAATCAAGAAGACCAGAGCGTCACCAACCCTCACTCCAAAAAGTGCTCCTACAAACACTTCAAATCTTGCGATCCCCCAAAGTATGAAGGGACCGAAGGTGTACTGCCCTCCTCCACTGGTTTGAAGAAATGGAGAACACCTTCCTCAATTGCGATTGTCCCGAGGATCGCAAGGTACGTTATGCATCAGGGAGACTGTTTGGAGTAGCCCTTACCTGGTGGAACACAGAAAAGGGTAAGCGAGGAGTTGAGGATGCCATGGCCTTATCATGGGAAGAGTTAAGGGAACTCATAACAAGGCGCTTCTGTCCAAGAAGCGAAATCAAAAAGCTGGAAGATGAATTCCACTCGTTGAAACAAAAGGAAGGAGATCACACTTCCTACAACAAAAGATTTCTCGAACTGAACCAAATGATCCCTAATCTGTTCACCCCCGTGTACCGCTTGGTTGAACACTACATTCGAGGCCTCCCCTCGAAAATTCAAGACTCGGTTCTAAGCACTTCGCCTGCAACACTTGAAGCCGCAATGGAACTAGCTACCGAACTTACTGAGAATCGCATCCGAAACGGCAAATTCAAGGATGAGAAAAAGAAAGCCCCCATTGAGGCCCAAACTCCAAATCATTCCGTCTCCTCTTCAAAGTTTGCTGGTAAGAGGAAACGAAACAGCAGAAATTTTGCAGTCACACAAACAAACCCTCCTATCACTACCGCACCAATTACCCAAATTGCTCCCTCAGCTGCACCATTTAAAAAGCCATACACCGGCCCATACCCAAAATGCAACCGTTGTCAATACCATCACCTCCCCAAAACTCCTTGCCAACATTGCACCAGCTGTGGCCGTGCGGGTCACACTATTCAAACTTGTCGCACGCTACAACGAATGAACCACAATCAACCCTCAACCCAAACCCACCATCAGATAGTGGGTCAAGCCCAACAACCTTTACTTCTACCACCTGCACAACATATAGCCCAATCCTACTACCAACCCAACTACCCCATTATGCAACCCATGCGAGCATGTTACAACTGTGGAGACCCAAACCACTTCAGGAACACATGTCCACGCTTGGTGAACATCATCCATGCCCAAGCTCAAGCAAATCCGGTAAACCAAGCTAACCAAGCTCCTCCACCTGCTAGAGGAAGAGCTTTCAACATCAATGCCAACCAAGCTAGAGCTTACAACAACGTGGTTAACGGTACGTTTCTCATCAATGGTAGTTATGCATCCATGTTATTCGATACTGGCGCGGATAAGAGTTTTGTGTCCTTAGAATTTGAACCTATCCTCAACCAAACTCGTGATAACCTCATGGAATCTCTACGGTGGAAGTCGCTGACGGAAAGCCCGTTTCATTAAATTCTATTATACGAAATTGTACACTCACTCTAAACGATCACGATTTTCGAGTTGACCTCATTCCTATGAAGTTGGGAAGTTTCGATATTATAATCGGTATGGACTGGCTCAGCCAGCATCACGCTAAAGTAGTATGCCGCGAAAAGTTCATTCGCATTCCTCTTGCAGACGGTCAGACCCTACGTATCTTTGGAGAAACCCCTTCGAAAGGACTCAAATTAATGTCCTGCCTTCAAGCCCGAAACTATCTCCGCAAGAACTATGTCGCATTCCTAACTCACGTCGTCAAAAAGGGAAACAAGGAGAAGAAACTCGAAGATATACCAGTGGTGAAGGAATTCCCACAAGTCTTTCCCGACGACATCTTAGGACTCCCTCCTGTGAGAGAAGTCAAATTCCGCATCGATCTTGTACCTGGCGCTACACCAGTCGCAAAATCTCCTTATAGGTTAGCCCCATCCGAAATGCAAGAGCTGGCCAGTCAACTGCAAGAGTTGACTGACAAAGGATTCATACGTCCTAGCTCCTCGCCTTGGGGTGCACCTGTTCTTTTTGTGAAGAAGAAAGATGGAACGTTTCACATGTGTATCGACTACAGAGAACTCAACAAGTTAACGGTTAAGAATCGCTACCCACTACCTCGCATCGATGACCTCCTAGACCAACTTCAAGGCGCCACCTGCTTTTCAAAAATCGACCTTCGTTCTGGTTATCATCAACTCAGAGTACATGAAGAAGACGTCCCAAAGACCGCCTTCCGGACTCGTTATGGTCATTACGAATTCATGGTCATGCCATTCGGTTTAACCAACGCCCCAGCTGTCTTCATGGATCTAATGAATAGGGTATGCAAACCCTACCTCGACCGCTTTGTCATAGTCTTCATCGACGACATCCTCATCTACTCCAAGTCTAAATCCGATCATGAACGACACCTTCGACTCATCCTTACACTCTTAAGGACTGAAAAGCTCTACGCTAAGTTCTCAAAATGCGAATTCTGGTTAAGAGAAGTACGATTCCTTGGACATGTCGTTAATGACAAGGGAATACATGTCGATCCATCGAAAATCAAGGCAGTACAGGAACGGCAAGTGCCACGTACCCCTACCGAAGTAAGATCATTTCTTGGTTTGGCTGGTTACTATCGCCGCTTCATTGCCAATTTTTCCTGTATCGCTGTACCACTCACGGCTTTGACTCATAAAGGAAAACCCTTTATATGGGGACCTAAACAAGAAGAAGCCTTCCAAACCCTAAAGCAAAAACTTTGTGACGCACCTATCCTCACACTTCCTGAAGGTTGTGATGACTTTGTAGTATATTGAGACGCATCAGGGCAAGGGCTAGGCTGTGTATTAATGCAAAGAGGAAAAGTGATAGCCTATGCTTCTAGGCAACTCAAAGCTCACGAGAAGAATTACACCACCCACGACCTGGAACTTGGAGCCGTTGTGTTCGCTCTCAAGATATGGAGACATTACCTCTACGGTACCAAGTGTGAAATATAAACTGACCACAAAAGTCTTCAACATATCTTCAACCAAAAGGAGCTGAATATGAGGCAACGAAGATGGGTCGAACTTCTTAACGACTACGACTGTGAAATTCGGTATCATCCTGGCAAGGCAAACGTAGTGGCTGATGCACTCAGTCGAAAAGGTTATGCGAACTCCATTCGTCTTCTATGTTCTCAAATCATAACCGACATCAAAGATCGAATCCGAGAAGCTCAACATGTCTCTGTAACAGAAAACGACGTACGCGATGAGCTGTCATGTGGAGGGAAACTCAAAATCGAAACCAAATCCGACGGTATTCTATGCTATTTAAACCGCATATGGATTCCTGATCGCGACAACCTTCGTGACTTCCTCATGAATGAGGCGCACAAAACACGGTACTCTGTACACCCAGGAGCCGACAAGATGTATCAAGACCTACGATAAACCTACTGGTGGCCGGGCATGAAAAAGGATATCAATGTTTTTGTTTCCAAGTGCCTTACCTGTTCCAAAGTAAAAGCTGAACATCAAAGACCTTCAGGACTTCTAACCCAACCTGAAATACTTGTATGGAAGTGGGAAAACATAACCATGGACTTCATTACCGGGTTACCTCGCACCTCCAGTGGGTATGACACCATATGGGTAATCATTGATCGTCTTACAAAATCAGCTCACTTCATTCTGATTCGCGAAGACTTCAAGAACGAGAAGTTAGCTCGTATCTACATCAGCGAGATCGTAAGCCGTCATGGTGTACCTTTAAGCATCATTTCAGACCGTGATGGTCGTTTCACTTCACGAACATGGCGAGCCGTACAAACCGCCTTGGGTACACGATTAGACCTCAGTACCGCTTTTCATCCTCAAACTGATGGACAATCTGAACGCACCATCCAAACTCTTGAAGACATGCTTCGAGCATGTGTCATAGACTTCAAAGGGAATTGGGACGCTCATCTACCATTAGTTGAATTTTCGTACAACAATAGCTACCATTCAAGTATTGGCATGGCTCCTTTCGAAGCTTTATATGGTCGTAAGTGCCGATCTCCAATATGTTGGCACGAAATTGGGGAATCACAAATCACCGATCCAGAGTTAATTCAAGAAACAACCAACAAGGTCATTCAAATTCGAAACAATCTTCTAGCGGCTCAAAGTCGTCAAAAGAGTTATGCAGACAAACGACGAAAGCCCTTGGAGTTTGACATTGGGGATCAAGTACTTTTAAAAGTATCACCGTGGAAGGGAGTGATTCGTTTTGGCCAGAAGGGCAAGCTAGCACCACGCTACGTAGGTTCTTTCAAGATACTTGAAAGAGTAGGTCCTATAGCATACAAGCTTGACCTACCAGAAGAGCTGAACAGAATTCATCCCACATTCCACGTATCAAACTTGAAAAGTGCCTCGCCGATGAAAACCTCCATATTCCGCTAGAAGACATACAGATCGATGAATCTATGCACTTCATTGAAAGACCAATAGAAATCATGGACTTCGGAGAGAAGCGTTTAAGACGAAGTCGTATTCAAATTGTCAGGGTACGTTGGGAGTCGAAACGAGGACCTGAGTTTACTTGGGAACGTGAAGACTCAATGCGCGAGAAATACCCGCATCTTTTTCCTGTTACCACTACTACTTAAATTTCGGGACGAAATTTCTAAAAGTAGGGGATACTGTAACATCCGTCAAAAAACGGGTTTCCAAAACCCGCTTCGTTTGTTAATCGAATATCCAGTTATAATTTTTCGTTGCACATTTATTGCTCAAAGTAATTTTAAACTATACATCATTAATAACTATATTAGAATTTAAAAACCGTATTTGATAAATAATCGTAAATTGTGAGAAAAAAATAAAATGGGGACGCCGGGTTTCGAACCCGGGTCGCCCACAAACTCAATCACACAACACACCGCTCCGCCACATGACTCCTTTGTGAAATTACTGAAACAAATAATACATAAATTAAAACTCGAAATCAAAATCCGGACCTCAGCGCAGCAGAACTCGCAATCACCGGAAAATCCGGCAATCCGCGAGTTTAGCCATTTTCCTTTTGACTAAAACACTATAACCGACTTCGACATCGGTTATAACCGACGTCTAACAGTCAATTGCGGACATAACCGCCGGAGAAACTTTGACCGTGAATGAAGACCCAAAATCGGACCCAATTCACTCAGTTCTTTCCTATAAATACCCACTCAATCTTCCGGAAATCCTTTCGCTCAGAACCGCTCACTTTTTCGAAGCTCTAGCTCGTCGCCGGAGATATTCTGCATTCGCCGGACTTTCACCGGAAAACCGAGACTTATTTCAAATCGGTAAAATTCTCGACTCTTTTGTTTGCAATCCATTATTAGGCAAGTATTAACATAAATCGTTCAACCAGAATCGGTCTCAGACAACGTTGCTGGGAATTCCTGCACTCACCGGAAAATCGCTTGAAATTCCGAAGTCTCGCTGTGAATCGGTACAATCATCTAAACCCCCTGATATCCCTTGTTTAGTAACTTAATTGCACAACTCATTGATCAAAACTGTTAATTGATTCACTCAGACGGAACTCACCAATCAGAGCCGACGACTCTTGCCGGAAATCTGAGAAAAACATCCTGTTCGGTACATTTTACTCCGTAACCCTCTTTATCCATTTCATTCCAATCAATTATATGTTCGATGACCGATTTAAACAAGAACAGTCGGACATCATTGTTCTGTGTATTTGTAAACGAAGAAGACGAAGTTGAATATGTGTATAAGTATAATTAAAAACGGATATTTGAACGGGTCAGACACACAGTCCAGCGGTGGACTGTGTGCACAAACAATGCACACGTCCCGGGTTCGAATCGCACACGTTACCGAATTTCAGAATTAAAACCAACATTTTTACAACTGAATCGGATCGGGTCACCGAATGTTAATAAGTATAATTTAATCCATAAGTTAAACAGATATGACACACAGCCCAACTGGTTGGGCTGTGCGCACTCGAACCGAAGGACCCGAGCTCGACTCCGGGTCCCTACAACCGGTTCGGCCATATAAATCGTTTTTAATAAAAACCCAAATAAGTTAAAAGTTAATTAGTGTATAAATATAATTAAAACAGAGAATATTTCGGGTTAGACACGTAGCTCAGTTGGTAGAGCTGCGTGCACGCAACCGAGAGGTCACGAGTTCGAACCTCACTCAGCGCATATAATTAACACAATCCGACCGGTCAACGGTCAACGGTCAGAGTCAAAAAGTCAACATTTTTTATATATTTTTTATTTATTTAATCAAAAAATTATTTAAAAATACTTAAAAATAATATTTTTAAAGTTAGAAAATGTCCTTAAACTCAAAAAAAATAAATCTAAAAATCCTATTAAGATTATGAATTAAAAGTATTAATCTCAAATAAAATCCATTTATTTACCGAACCATTTCGTTATTATTTTAGGTTAGTTTTCCTCATCGATCAAATCCCAAAACTCATGCGCATTCAACGTCATCAAAGAACGCACCCAATGTGAGTGAATCTCTACAAATTCCCCGTTTTAATCACATTTTGGGTTGTATCATGTGTCGTTTAATTCCTTACTATATTTAAACACTTGTGCATCCATCATATCCGTGATCAAATGTGTTTCAAATATGTATCAATTGTTGTGTGAATTATGTTTAGATTGAAGTTATCATTTTCAGTGCATGCATTTCATTAGGTCCATCAGCTCCCCGTGGGATACGGGTTGAGTATCAGGTGCCTCATTCGATCGGCTCCGTTTGATTGAGCCTTGATCTCACATACATCATCATTCATGTCATTCGATCGGCTCCGTTTGATTGAGCCTTGATCTCATATACATCATCATTCATGTCATTTACTCATCCAATGTGGTTTGTGTTTTGCTATATACATATGTTTGCTCATATGTGATTATTGCTGAAATTTTCAATATTAAATACAACAAGAAATTAATAACAACGTTTTTCTCAAGGTTCACTCGCCAACTTTTGTTGACCCAAAATATCCCCCGTTTTACACATGATACAGGTGATCCAGTTGAGGCAAGAAACACATAGGAAGGCCTAAAAGAATAAATCAGTTTAAGCTTTGGATTGTTTTACTTAGTTTCATTTCCTTGTAATTGTATGGATTTGATTTGAATATTTAAGTTGTAATTTGAATTTAATAAATATGAAACATTTTAGTAAACATCATGAGCTTTGGTGATAACCCAATTATGCCCCGACTCTTATTCCGCTGCGGGTTGGGGTGTGACAATGGGTTCTTTTTCTCGAGGAGCAGTAAGTGTGGGAAGTTGAACTAAACAATATTTCATCTGCTGGAAAGCTTGATCAGCTTCAGGAGTCCATGCGAACTCTATGCTCTTCGTACAATTGCGCAAGGTTCGAAAAATGGATAAGATTTTGTAGCATGATTGGCGAGGAAGCGGTTTAGCGTAGCTAACCTTCCAGCCAAACGTTGCATCTCTTTGATGGTAGTAGGAGAAGACATTTTTTGTATTGCCTCGACCTTCTCGGGATTAACTTTGAAACCGTCTTTGGTGACGATGAAACCCAAAAATTTGCCCTCCTCGATGCCGAATGAGCATTTGCTGGGATTTTACTTTAGATTTACCTTGCGCAGAGAATCAAAAGTTCGTTGGATGTTGTCTAGCATAGTGTCTTCTGAATTACTCATAACGACCAAATCATCAATGTAGACTTCCACAGTTTTCCCGATGTCATCTCCAAACACTCTATCCATCAATCTTTGATAAGTAGCTCCCGCATTGCGGAGACCAAAAGGCATCTTGGTATAACAAAAAATGCCCTTCTCCGTGCGAAAGTGGTTTTATCTTCGTCCTCTTTTTTCATCAAGACTTGATGATAACCTTTATAACAATCTAGAAAACATTTCCAGCGAAAGGAAGCTAATGAGTCAACCTTTTTGTCAATCTCAGGAAGAGAATAACAATCTTTCGGACACGCCTTGTTTAGATCTTTAAAATCTACGCACATCCGCCATCAGCCATTATGTTTCTTTACTATGACTGGGTTTGGCACCCAGGTCGAGTATTTGACTTCGCACAGAATACCAGCATTTAATAACTCGGTGACTTGTTCGTTCATTGCCTCTGTCTTTTCTGACCCGAGGCTGCGCTTTTCTGCACAACTGGTTCTGCTGATGGAAATACATTCAGGCAATGTTCCGTAAGGCGTTACACGGGACACAAACCATGTCGGCAAGTGTCCAGGCGAAAATGTCTTTGTTGCGAAACAACAGTAGTTTAAGCTTTGCGCGAATTTCAATACTGACTGCAGGCCCTAATAAGATTGTCTACTTAGGGTACTTATTGTTGAGTACCCACTTTTCTGGTTCATTGCTTGGCAATGTCTTGCCAGCCTTCATAACTGGTTCCTCAATTGACATGATTTCTTTCCGTGCATAAAGTATAGCTACACCATTTGGTGTCGGAAAACCACAAGCAGCATGCGGAGCGGAGGTAATCATACTAAAATCACGTTGCGCGCGGCGTCCCAATAGTACATCATGACGGGAATTTGCCGTCATCACCATGAAGTTGACGTTACTCGTTCAAGAACACCTCCCATCAAATAAAGTAACAGGAAAGAGGATTTGTCCTAGAGGAAATATAGCCTCATTGCAGAACCCAGCTAATGGAAAATCAACTGGTTCCAAGCGTGCCTTATCTTCAGGATTTAGTTGCTTGAAGCACTGCTCATACATGATATCCATGGAACTACCCGGATCTATAAACATATAGTCTGTTCGGTAGTGCCCAAATATACCGGTGATAACTACTGGCCGGTCTTCTTGAGGACCTCCTGGAACGATAGGAAAAATGACTTGCTGTTCGCGCCAAGTGTTGTTTTGAAAATGTTGAAGGCTACGCTTGCGCGATGATCCACCTTGAATCATGGAAACGTGCTGTTCCATTTTCTGGTTGCAAGGCCCTTCGTTCTCGCGCGTAATCTGCTTAATCTCTTTGCGAACATTCTGGACTAGATGTGTAAGCTTCCCACTTTTTAATGCTTTCTCAATCTCCGTGTGCAGACTGATGCAGTTATCTGTTGTGTGGCCTGTGTCTCTATGATAGTCACAGAACAAATTTGGGTCTTGCCCTTTTTTGTTTTTCATTGGTTGCGGCTATTTAAACTGATAATTCTCAGTGCTGAGAACCTCAGCCAGAGATTTCGTTAAGGGAGTCCACTGACGTTCCCTATTTCCTGCTTAATCGCTTTTTGAGTTGTTATCTTGTTGATTGTTGCTCGCGCATCAATTGGTGAATAAGGAGAATACGAATTCTGACTTGACTCTTTCCAATTTCTCTTATACTTGCGACTACCTCTACTCAAGTCTTGCGGACGATTCTGAGGCAGAGGTGGCCGGTTAGAACTTAAGTTACGCTTAGTCTGGGCGTAGACCTTGGCTGCCGCCATGAGTTTATCCCTGTTTTTTGGAAGGCCAGTTGTACCGGACATTTCGTCGTACCTTACCGCTACTTGAATTGCGCGCGAGGTCTTCATGGACATCTCCAATCTCCAACACCTCTTTATTGTAACGCGTTATAAAATCTTCGAGGCTTATCGTCCCTCCGCCAGATGTTCATTAAATCAGAGGAGTCGCGCACGTATCGCCGTTGCTGGCTAAAGTGTGTAAGAAATTTCACTTTTAAGTCGTTCCAAGAGGAAAGTTTACCTGCCGGCAAATTATCAAACCAAAGGCGCGCAGTGCCGGTAGGTTTGTACAAATAGGTGACACCACATTGGCAATGTCCAGCACCCAAGTAACCCTGCACCGGTAAAGAGGCGCATGTGATCATCAGGATCGGTCAAACCGTTAAACTTTCCAACATTGGATGGTAATTTCGCTCGCTCCAACGGAGCCAGTGCTATCTCTCTGGTAAACTTTGATTGTTCAGCTGCTTCGGTTGGGCGATACACCAAATTGTAATCATGCTCAGCTTCTGGATTGTATACTGCACGTACTTTTGGCCTGTAACTAGCATGATATGCAGATATTCGATTAAAAATACTTGCACTATCCCCTTCCTCATAGGTTCTATCAAGCTCATGGTGTTGGGTGTCCCGTTTCTGCGAGGACCGCGGGCCCAAACGAGAGTGGACAGATGCGCGACGCTGAACGTTGTCTTCTTGCCTTCTATTACCAGAATGAACATGATCATTCCTGGTTTTAGAATACATTTCTGTTCCATCTTCAGGAATGCGCGAATGGGAACGAGCATGACTTTGAGTATTATAACTCAAAACTCGAGGTGCCGGCAAAGCACGGACCTGAGGAGCGTTAACCGGAGCTTGAAAAGCTGGAGTTCCGGTTTGGGCACATAACTGAGCATACATAGTGTTTAGAGTCGCTTGAGATTTGATAAACCACGATAATGGAGTCTTTTCCAGGTGGTAAAATCGACGTAACATCAACCTGAGGAGCCGCCGGCGTTACAGGAATACTCGCATGATTAGGATCATACTGAGCATTAGCTTCGCTGGAAGAATCCTCAACTATTTGTCCGTCGACCTAAGGTCCGACAACAACGCGTCGAATCCCTGATCGAGGACCTTGAAAGATGATCCGTCAGCCATGACGCTGTAGATCTAAGTGAAACGAAACGAAAGGTGAGAAAGAATCGAAATCATGGGCACCAATGAAGAAACCCTAGATCAACTAGACCGGAATCAAAGTAGCTCGATGGAATGGGCTCTGCATAAAAGGATTAACCCTCCGTTTGGTTTCACGATGGATGATGAATAGAACAATATTCCGGCTGATCCTGCAAAACAGAACACCGTTACTCGCCACGGGGAGAATGGGGGTTCTCTCCGTGACCACCCTCCGGCGTGAGAATAAGTACAGGTAGTCGGAAGTAAGTATTGTAAGTGAGAGAGTAGTTGAGAGTGAATACCTTTCCTTGAACTCCAAGTTACTTATTTACAGCCGGTGTTTGGAGCCAAAAAGAGAGATTGTTAACTTTACGGAATCTTTTGTTATTCCGTTGACGTTTGTTGGCAATCCATTAGTGCACACGGATCGTGAGCTCATCAGCGGTTAGGGAGGTGCCACGTGTCAACATGAGATCACTACATCTTATAAATGTGAGCATGCCATCATCGTGATCTTCCTCAGCCGTCCAGATGCTGCCATGTGGCAATTGGTTATAACCGAAAAGATGCTTGCACGATTGGTGTTAATGGCTTCTAGAAGGTTTCACAGCTGTTACCCATCTATTATTCGCCACGTGTACATTCTGTTACAACAGAAAAAATTCCCTTTGCTTCTGCACCAAGTCAAAGATTTTGCTAAGGGAAAGTTTCTCAGGATTTACTGTTTCCTTGCGCGAGAATCGCAAGTTAGTTAACTGATCTTCCTTCTTCTCCTTGCTGCTTAGCACAACGTTTGGTGGATGCTTGCTTTGATATAAATATCTGTGCAAGGTTTGTGCATGGAGCATTTTCAAACAAGAATGTTCAAGGTTAACTTTGAACCTTGCGCGAGCCCGCGCAAGGTAGTTAAATGAAGCATTATCAAACGAGAGTGTTCAAGGTTAACTTTGAACCTTGCGCGAGCCCGCGCAAGGTAGTTAAATGAAGCATTTATCCAAAGAGAGTATTCAAGGTTAACTTTGAACCTTGCGCGAGCCCGGCAAGGTAGTTAAATGAACATTTATCCAAAGAGAGTGTTCAAGGTTAACTTTGAACTTTGCGCGAGCCCGCGCAAGGTAGTTAAATGAGCTTTCCTCTCTTGGATATTTGGCGCAGAGTTCTAATAAATCTTATTTTGGCAAAGAAGTCTGCGCGCAGTTTTCATAGAAGTTATTAATGGGTATGGTTTCCTTGATTGGCGCAAGGTTTTTGGGACCATACCCTTCATATGGCATTTTCGCTTATTGTGTGTGTTTATGATGGCGTTGATGTTTGTATTTTTATCTTCTATATTAACCTTGGTTTTTATTTTGATGTGTTAAATGGTGTTTCAATCCAAACAACTCGTTAAGGAATGTACATTATCAACGATTAATGGCATTTAATGGCGTTTCAATCCAAATAACTTGTTAAGCTAATCACGAGTTTGATGTGTTTAATGGTGCTTTAGTCCAAACAACTCGTTAAGGAATGACGTTCAAACATCAACTGTTTTTGACCCATTATTGATTTACCAAATGGCATTTTCATTTATTTATGGTGTTTTCATTTATCTATAAAACTTATTTAATTTCTGATTATTCTATCATTTTAGATCATATATGATTGTACATAATCAATGATTAATGGCGTCTAGATCATATATGATTAAATGATAATATGTGGCTTTATTTTAAGCATGGCGTGTATTTTTCCAATGGGTTATTGAATCATCTCGCGTTTTCTTTTTTTGACTATCAGATTTATCACTCATTACTGTCATGGTGTATTTTATCGTTTTTCTTCAGACGAGAGTTTTGCGTCGAATGAAAAGGTTTGCCCGAAAACTGGTTCTACATCGAAGATTCCTGTTGCTAGAGACGATCTAAAGTCAAAGACAGGAATTATTTTTGAAAGCCTTGATGATTGTTATTATTTGTATCTTAAGTATGCGACGACCGAGGGTTTGCTGTAAGGAAATGGACTGAAAAGATAAATGCCAAAGGAGAAAAGCATATAAAGTATTACAGGTGTACAAGATCTAGGAATTATAAGAACAAGAAGGTTGATACATAGGACCCTAATCAGAACGAAAGGAATTGCGGTCTAATTTTTCGAAGAGGACTGGTTGTAGAGCACAAATTTGTTTAGAGTTTGAGGCTGAATCATGGAAGGTATATAAGTTTATTGAGGAGCACAACCATAATTTTGTTGAGCAGCCCGATAAGCATTTTCTACCTTCCAAATCACCTTTTAAATAGCATGGCTAAATTGAATTTGAGTTTGGTTAAGGCATTTAACGTCATGAAGACTGTTTTTAGTGGGTTTGAAGATGTGGGTCAAGTAAAGTTGCTTTTAAGAACTATAAGAGGCAAATTAATCTGTTTATCGGGGTATATGACGCCGACATGGTTGTGAGACATTTGCATGAAAAAAAACTGTCCCAACCTAATTTCTCGTACGAGTACTTCACAGACGATGACAATCGGTTGAAGGGCTTGTTTTGGTGTAATGATCAATGCAAACGTAATTATCACGTGTTTGGTGATGTGATTTTATTTGACGCCACTTGTTTGTCAAACAAGTATGAACCATAATTCAACCTTTTTTTGTGTTTGGCATTTTCAGGATTAACCATTTCATTTTTCTTTTCAGATTCTCTATGATGTGTGTACTATTTACTGGTATAGATAATCATCACTGCAATGTTATATTTGGTGTTGCACCATTGACGTCAGAAACTGTTGATACATGTATTTGGTTGTTGAGAGTTTTTTTAAAACTGTCGGTGATCAACCAAAATTAGTTGTTGTCACTGATCAAGATCGTACAATGAAGAAGGCTATTTTTGTTGTATTTGTTGATACACAACATAGGCTATGCATGTGGCACGTGATGCACAAACTTCTCTAAAGGTTGAGTTCCTTTTTTTATATTGTGGCGTTTTTAAGATGTTTGGCGTTTTTAATATTTTTAATAATGTTTTTACTTAATTTATGAGTAGCGGATAAACTTACATAATTACCATTTTTTTTACTTTGGCGTTTTCGTGTTTATGTAGGTTGGGGTAATGTTATGTAATTCCACTAACTTTAAGGAACGTATTGTGGTGTTGTATGGAACAGATATACTTACACCTGAAGAGTTTAAATCAGGATGGGAAGAGGTTATTGAAGAATTCAATCTAGCTGATAACGATTGGTTATCTGATATTTTTGCTCTTAGGGAGTCATGCATCCCTACATACTACAGGACAGAGTTCTGTCAGTCTTATGCGTACAACATCGAGGCCAGAGAGTGAAAATCACTTTTTGGTCAAGTATGTAATGCAAAATCAACTCTTGTTGAGTTCATGACCCATTATGAAACTGTAATAGAAGCACAACACCATACCCATCGGAAAAATTACCACTAGATTCGATACAAACGCCCGGAGCTGAAAAGTATTTATAGAGTTTGGAGAGCCAAGCTTCTGAGATATACTAGCACAAACATTTTTCAAGATAAAAAGTTGAACTAATCGGGATTGGGGACTGCATAAATCCTCGTTATGAAGAGCAGCCCGGCGGGTTTGTTAAGTTTTATATAAAGGTTTTCAGCAGCCATGTTCCTCACATTTTGAGGTAAATGGCGTTTTTATTATCCCGACGTTTTCTTTAACATACACTGTATTAATACGTGTGTATAATGTGTTTTTATTATCATGGCGTTTTAGATATGGCGTTTTGAGATGTGAAACTTTTTTTTGCCTTTTTTGTATAATATGTAGAGTTTTGGGCTTTTTACAGTGGCTAGCATTAATTTATTATGTCGTTTTTTGCAAGTAATGTACCAGAAGTCTTATTGCACTAGTTTTTGCTCATGCTAGTGTTTTAAGCAGTTTGGGTTGTTATGTAGACATGTCTTCTATGTTTTAAGAAGTTTGGACGTTAGCGAATTTCCAAAACAATACATTTTAGATAGTTGGCGTAAAGACGTTGCGCCAAATTGTTCTACAAATTACACAATAGCTGCGATTTTATAATCGAACTTGAAGCCGATGTCCAAGGAATAATACGAGAAATCATTTTCGCGACCGAGTATACTCTGAATCGTTTATTAAACAACAAGGAGGAGCTTTCCTTATACGAGGATCATGTTCAATCCTACATGAAGAAGGTATAGGACATGCAGATTGTTGCCCCCGCTCTTAGTACCAGTGATCGATTCGCTGAGATAACGGGGCAATATTAAAACGACAAGAATCCCATAAGAGTTCTTGTTGGTTATAAGTTGAAAGGTTCTGGATCTTGCAAGCGGTTGAAATCAAACACAAGGAAGCAACCGAAAAAAACAACAAAAAAGCAAAGTCAGAGGCGAAAGAACGGTAGTGTAAGAATTGTTAAAAAAATTGGACACTACGGATCCAATGCAAAGAGCCAGTAATCAAAAGAAGATCGCCCGGTCTTTGAGAGCGACAATAGCAAATAATAGCTTTTGGTGCTTATTATTTTATTACATAATGGCGTTTTATTATTCTTCCACCATTTATGCGTTTTATGTTACATTTACCATTTTGGCGTTTTATTTTCATTAAGTGTTTATAAACTATCTTTTAATTATTTTTAACCAACATATTTGTGTTGAGCATTGAATGCCAAGACATTTAATATTATAAGAAAACAAACAAATAAAACATTATAGAAAAATACAAGAGAACGACTAAAATTCTTCATTGGATGAGATTATGCTCGAGAAGTACCCATCACTTTCTTCGTCCCCACCAAAATGCTCATCTTCGTCTTCAGTTTTAACGACGTCCTCGTCCTAAAGCGCTTGACGCCTCCATTGAAACATCCCTTCCAATGAAGTCATTGTTGGAGTCATAGCAACGTTTAAACATCTTGCATTGCATAATTGGTCTTCTTCTTGATCGTTGTTCCACACAACCATCACCCACTCATATTCTTCATCATAACGACAATTCGATGATTGGCTCTACATATTGATTTGCATTATTTAGAGGAAATTTTCTCCTCAATCTCCTTATGACAATATGTGTTTGTTCACACAATTTGTCCATAGGAACTCCAAGTTCCAGCATACTCATCTGGACTTCTTCTTCCAGATTCAGTATGGCGTTTACAGTTTTCACCATAACCCTTCTTCTGGAGTTGTATTTTATAACAAACCTGTTAATTGAAGTTTTGAACCCCCAAGAGATCACCGTTTCCATTTTCCCTTTGTGTAAATTTCTTGAAAGTATTATGATGTTTTGCGTTTTATAGAAACTAGCGTTTTTGTTTTTCGAGTATGCTTAATGAAATGGATGTTAAGTTCATTTATATAATGAGTTATAGGCGTGTGATTTTGGGCGGGAGTTTTTCCACATTGAATGTAAGTATTAAAGCCTCTTTCTTTTTGGCATTTTGTTTTGCTTTTTTATCGATAAAATAATGTCTCTGCCGTTTTAGATACTTTATAATTAATTTGTCAGCGAGTGGCGTTTTTTATTTGTCTTGTTAAGTAAAAAGACTTATTTACCCTTAATGAACCCCGCAACATTACCATAATCATGGATATTTACAAAAAAAACGTCACCTGCTTTAAATTTAGTCCGTAGATCATTTTGATCCAACGACGGTGATCCATTTGTCTTGTTAAGTAAAAAGACTTATTTACCCTTAATGAACCCCGCAACATTACCATAATCATGGATATTTACAAAAAAACGTCACCTCTTCAAATTTAGTCCGTAGATCGTTTTGATCCAACGACGGTGATCCATTTTCACTGTTTTCACACTTTGGACGTTTTCCCCAGATCCTGCCCTGTGTATATATATATATATATATATATATTTCGTCACTAAAAAATTGAGTAACAATTATCAATGCACATGTGCATATGTATTATTTCTTTGACAAATTCTGTAATAAATTATCAATATTAGACAATTGCACTTTCATTTACACTACCATCCGTAATATCTACTTTTTAATTACCGATATTAGAAATGTACATGTGCATCTATATGTATGAAATGATATAATGTGTTTTTGATACACTACTTTGAATACACTTTCCATTTCATCTATCATATCATCCATAATACAATACCATTACCTCTTACCATCCATAATAAAAGACCATTACCAATATGTATAATATTTTCACTTTATGCACATGTACATCAACACCCTTCATACCATCCAAACAACATATTACATCATAAAGTGACAAATATAACCAAACTATCAACCGCTATATATAACTAACCAAAAAAACAAGTATATGAGCCTACTTCATCATTCAAAATCATAAACTTTTTGTACCAAAACACATTATATCATGGTTATACATAATGATGCCATGTGCATTTTTAATATTGGTAATGTAAAAAGTAGTGTAATACGGATGGTAGTATAAATGAAAATGCAATTGTCTACTACTGGTAATGTATTACGGAATTTATCAAAGAAATGATACATATGCACATTTGCATCGATAATTGTTACTCAAATTTTTTTAGTGATGAAATATAGCGATTTAAATATATATATATATATATATATATATATTAATATTGTTTTTTAGATCTTTTAGGTATTTTTTGTATTCACATTGGTTATCGCGGTTCTTGCCATAAAGTTGGTTTCGCATGATCCATACCTTATCCTAAATATATATATATATATATATACATAATATATGGTTAGGATCATGTGGGAATCACTAGGTGATTGAGAAACTTGAGAAGCATTCGAGATCACACATTTTCTCTAAACTTTTCGTAGTATACACATATGTATAGTTTAAAATTGACCATATACATATGTGTATATTACGAAAACTTAGGAAATGTGTGGTTCAGAATGCTTCTCAAAATTCTCAAATGGAGTGGACTTCTTTCAGAATCCCAACCATATATATATATATATATATTATATATATATATAGGATCCGGTTCAAGGGAGAACCACTCCCAGCTGACGAGAACCATGGAAACTACTCTTAACCAATAATATATTGACACCTCATTCAAACACAAATTAATTCAAAAAGGTAATTTAGTCTTTTACTCTTCATGTCATATCATTTATCTCTCTTCCTTTTTAAACTAAATAAATCAAATATTTCTTTCTTTTTCTCTCTCTTCCTTTTTAAACTAAATCATATTATTTCTCTCTTCCTTTTTTAAACTAAATCAATGATTTTTGTTAAAAAGTTTAAAATGAAAGTGTGACATGTATGTTTTATCTGTATAGTTTCTATTTTTGAATGAAATGCATATTTATGTACATCTACATGCTATACCTAAATTCAAATATGTATGTAGTCGTGTTAATTGTTTATCAAACTAGCTTTTAACATATTCACATGAAGACCAATTAGTATGTTTAGAAACATTTTTTTTAAAATGCATATGGTTTGTTTAGTCGTTTTGTCATGCGGTAGTCGGTTTTTAGTGGAACGAAGTTTCAAGCCCATGGGTTTTTTTTAATCCGTCGCGTAAAAAAGTTTTAATACCGCGTAAAAAAAGTTTTTATATTGGCGCGTATAAAAAGTTTAAACCCACGCGTAAAAAAGTTTTAAACCGGCGCGTAATAAAAGTTTAAAACTGCGCGTAAAAAGATTTCATACCGGCGCTAAAAAAAGTTCTAAACCGGTGCGTAAAAAATTTTAAAACCGCGTGTAAAAAAATGTAAAACCGGTGCGTAAAAAAAGTTTAATGCCGGCGTGGAAAAAAAGTTTAAAACCGCTCGTAAAAATAGTTTTATAGTGGCGCGTAAAGAAAGTTTAAAAACCGCGCCTAAAAAAGTTTTAAACGACGCATAAAAAAGTTTAAAAACAGTGTAAAAAAAGTTTAAAGCCGCTCGTAAAATTTTTTTACACCGGCACGTAAAAAAAGTTTTAAAACCGCGCGTCTATAAAAAGCTTTTACACCGGCCGCGCAAAAATGTTTTAATTAAAACCGCACGTAAATTTTTTTACCGTAAATAACATTGATTATATTATATTAATTTTTTGACTAATTAAATTTTACTGTAAAAATTAAATCAATTTTTTTGATGAGTTTACTGTAAAAAGATTTCTGTAAATCAAATTAATTCAATTATATTAATTTTGGATTTATTAAATTTTAGTTAAAAGTTAAATCAAAGTTTTTTTTAAGAATTAATGTAAAATTTTCAATCAAATTATATTAAATTAACCACATTAAATAAATCATATTAATAACACAAATCATTAATGGATATAGTAAAAGACCTAATTGTCCTTTTCTCACTAAAAAACAAAATCTTATTAATTAAAACACAATTATTACTTTACTTTATTAGCTTTTAATCTCATCCATCCAAACAGCTTTGATCAATGGTTAGTATTGATTTATATGTTTTCACACTCATGTTTTCTCATTTATATATATAATTATATATTATATATTATATATATATATATATATATGGGATGAGAAAAATGAGAGCCACCTCCAGATGCAAGAAGCGTAAGAACCACTTTTATCTATTGGATCTTGGATGATGGATGAGATTAAAAGTGATATTAAATCATTTTGTCTTATTATGTTTTTTAAATTTTATTGCTAAAAGTAAATTTGTTTTTTGTCTTATTGTATTTATTTTTTTTATTATTTTTTTGTCTTACTATATTAATTTTTTATTAATATCAGAATATTTTTATTAAAAAACATTTTGAAATCAGTTTTTTTTTAACAAAAGACAATGTTTTTCAAGATTTGTTTTACAAAAAACATTTTTACAATCCGTTTTTTTTACGTTCAGTTTTTACGCGCCGTTTTTACGCGCCCATCTTTACGCCCGTTTTTACGCGCCGTTTTACGCCCGTTTTACGCCCGTTTTTTCGCACGGTTTTGTTGCGCGTCATTTTTATACGCCCTGTTTTTTACGCTTCGCATTTACGCGCGGGTTTTTTACACCACCGTTTTTACGAAGATTTTTTTTACGGACGAGTTAAAAAAAATTAAACCTTTTTTACCACATTTGTGAACTTTTTTTAAACCACGATTGTAAACTTTTTTTACGCAACCCGGTTGTAAATTTTTACAGCCCCTGTTAAAAATAAAATTAAACCTTTTTTTACACCGCGGTTGTAAACTTTTCATACACAGTTTTTTTAGGTGTATTGTTTTTACGGGTAGCGTAAAGTTTTACGACCCTTTTTACGCCCGTTTTTACGACCCGTTTTTTACTACCTCGTTTTGCCGCCCTTTTTTATAACCCGTTTTTACGCCCGTTTATACGACTCGTTTTTACGACCGTTTTTACGCCTTTTTTTACGACCCCGTTTATACGACCGGTTTTTACCCCCGTTTTTTACGGCTCGTTTTTACGCCCATTTTTACGGTTTTACAAAAACTTATTTACAAAAAAAAAAAAAGCTTTACGCCAAAAAAAAAACTATTTACGACCTGTCTTTTTACGCCCCCGATCCCGGTTTCGGGTACAAATTTGAGAATCTTAACAAACGAACTCACCCAAAAGTCTTTTTTACGCGTCGTTTTTATACGCCCTGTTTTTACGCGCCCTTTTTTACGCCCCGCTTTTTTACGCGTTGTTTTTTACGGCCATTTTCGTCTATGTACGCGATTTTTTACACCCGTTTTTACGAAGATTTTTTTACGGACAAGTTAAAAAAAATTAACCATTTTTTACACCACGTTTGTAAACTTTTTTAAACCACGATTGTAAAACTTTTTTTACGCACCCCGGTTGTAACTTTTTTCGGCCCCTGTTAAAAATAAAATAAACCTTTTTTTACACCGTGGTTGTAAATTTTTCATACACAAATTTTTTGTGTATAGTTTTTTTACGGGTAGCGTAAAATCTTTAAGTAAAGTTTAAAAAAAAAGTTTTTGTAACTTTTCCTACACAGTTTTTTTACGTGTATTGTTTTTACCGGTAGCGTAAAGTTTTACAACCCATTTTTACGCCCGTTTTTACGACCCGTTTTTTACGACCACGTTTTTTACTCACGTTTTTACGACCAGTTTTTTACACCCGTTTATACGACCCGTTTTTACGCCCCGTTTTTTACGACCCGTTTTTTACGGTTTTACAAAAACTTATTTACAAAATAAACAAAGAAACTTTACGCCAAAAAAAAACTTATTTAGGACCCATCTTTTTACGCCCCCGATCCCGGTTTTACAAATTTGAGAATCTTAACAAACGAACTCACCTAAAAAGTCACGACTCATAGATGTCTCAGATAAACTTATCATCATCGACTAAAAAATATAAAAACCAACTACAAAAATCAAAACCATGTGTTGATCTTGAAAAAAACGTTGTTTGGCTCAGAGTTCCCAATAAAAAATGGCTGCGAAAGTGGGGTTGCAGGTTTGAAAACCTACCCTCCGCCATCCTCGCCACGCCATCGACATCAAGTGTCGGAAAAATTGTTTCGAACCATCACTGCCAACTCATCCCCCAAATATCAAAAACACAAATCAATCACCGGAGATCCCCAAACAGAATCACTTTATGCAACCCCGGAACATTGTGTGTAAAACACCCCCCCCCCCCCCCCCCACATCAAAACAACTAAATCACGCACTTAATTCACAATTTAAACATTAAACTCATCTTCAAACAATCAATTTCAACCCACTAGTCGAATTAAAGGTATGAATTCCAGTAAATTAGTTTCATAATTATTCAACTTCAGTAAATTATTAAAACAATAATAACTAAAAACTAACTAAAATTCATTCATCTTTCGTTCACTTGATTAAAAAGAAAAAAGAAACCAACCTTTAACATTTATAAAGAAAATTCACAATTTAAAACCCTAACACCTAGATTTAATAAAATACTTTTTGTGGAAAATTTCAAACTCATTACCACAAAAATGCAATCTTTCATCAAAATCCCACCCCAAAAAAAATAATCTTCAAGCCAAAAAACCCAAACCCACCACCGGTAGCCACTCTCCTAGCCACCATAACCAGCCTAACACAACCGCAAAACACCTCCGAATTGAAAAGAGAACCCATCAAAGCTTTGGATCTGAAGATAAACAATGAAATATCAAACATACCGGTCTAGATTAGGTAGGTTTCGTGGATTGCTAGCTGTCGTCGAAGCCCTAACACCCCGCCGCCATCGAAGACGCGGCTGTCGCCGCTGCAGAACACGACCACCGTCGCCGCCGTGAACCACTCCACCACTATATGCCGCTACCCCGCCGCTGTAGAACACGACTACCGTCGCCGCCGTGAACCAATTAAAATTAGGGCTTTTTTTAAGTAAAGTCAACACTGAAAATATACATGAAAAAGAAATGGATTTGGGTGATGAACATTGAAAAGGGGTATGAAGAATTTTAATGTTTTTAATCAGAAAAAAAAGAAAAGGATGAACAAACCAGAAAAAGGAAGAGATGAACCTATAATCTTTTTCTTCATCGAATCCAAGTCTCTATTATATCCAAAGCATCAGCGGATCCAGATATACAAACAGAACACTCTTCATGATGTGGTTAATCGAATTAGGACTTCATTTTCAACATGTAACCAAGATCAATTTAGAGCTTCTTTGTCAAAGTTCTGATTTTTTTTTTTTTGTTTTGAACAAGAAGAAAAGAGAGAGAGAGAGATGACAGAGAGAAAATCTGATTTTTTTGCCTTGAAGAAAGTGAGAGACAAATCATAGGGAATGAGATACGACAGAAAGAGAGAAAATGAGGAATTGACTATATTGCCCTTAAGATTAAAAAAGAGCCTTATGATGTGTTATTATTTGATTGGGTGTGGTGAGTTCTCACAACTCGTAGTGGTTATTCCTTGAACCGAATTCTCTCTCTCTCTCTCTCTCTCTATATATATATATATATATATTTTAAGAGTTAAATGCTTGGTTGGTCCCTGTGGTTTGCAAATCTTGCAGACTTGGTCCCAGTGGTTCACTAATTACACACTTGGTCCCAGTAGTTTCAAATTTTGCACTCGGGTGGTCCTTACCACTAACCTTTGTTAGATTTCTCAGTTAAGTATATGCAAAATTAATTACCTTGAGCAAATCACTCGGGTGGTCCCTTCTCCGGTCATCCCCTCCGACTATATACCACTTACACCGACACCCGTATACAAAAACGAAACTCCCAAACACTCTATTACCACCCCAAAACTCTGCACATATAATCCACAAATTTGAATAACCCAAAAACCAAAATTCTATATCAAAATCCAAAGAAGACATTAAACCAGTGCCTGAGAAAATGACCAGTATAATTAATAAAAAGTCAGATATCTTTCATAGGATCTTGAGCATCCGATCACTGGCGACGCCTTTTGGGCCGGTGGAGAGGAGTAGAGGTGAAGCACGTTTTTAAGAGAGTGATTGAATGATTCATTGTCTGCCTTTCGATTACGAATTAATTGAGATGAGACCCTTCCTTGGCAGCCTTCAATTGAAGGATAGAATGGGGTTTTTTTATAAGACCCAAGGAAGCTGCTCAGATCAATACAAAGTACAGAAAAAAGAGAAGGAAGTCACAGATACATTCACTCCACTGTTACCATACAGTTTTTACCAAGCCAGTTTAAAGCCCCTCCAAGCCTGCCATTCCACCTTTAGAGATGCCACCCGAGAGCTAATCCATAGGAAAGCGATGGCCTTGATCTCACCAATACGCTTAGATAGGTTAGGTCTTTTAACATTGAAGATCAGTTGGTTCTGATCCTTCCACAGAAACCAGCAAAGAGAAAACCGGAAATCGCCGCTGCAGCTCCCCTCTCTCTCACTGTCTTCTCTCCTCTCTCTCTCCTGCAGTCTCTCTCTCACCTGTATGCTGTTGTGGGTTGAATGTTCAAGAGGAGAGGTAGGTTGCAGGTGTGGTGTCGCCGGAAGAACATGGGTGTCGGTGTAAGTGGTATATAGTCGGAGGGGATGACCGGAGAAGGGACCACCCGAGTGCATTTGCATTTCAAGGGTAATATAGTAATTTTGCATATACTTAACTGAGAAATCTACAAAGGTTAGTGGTAAGGACCACCCGAGTGCAAAATTTGAAATCTGGACCAAGTGTGTAATTAGTGAACCACTGGGACCAAGTCTGCAAGATTTGCAAACCACAGGGACCAACCAAGCATTTAACTCTATTTTTTAATGTGTATTTTTGTTTATACCCATGCATTTTTAACAATTTATCTTTTTAATCAATTTATTTTGAGTGAATTACTGTTTTCGTCCCTGTGGTTTGTCAAAAATACTATTTCAGTCCATTAGTTTAAAAATTGCGATTTCAGTCCCTGTGGTTTCACTTCGTAACCATTTCAGTCCACTTTGTAACCATTTCAGTCCTTGTACTTACAGAATAAATGGATTGAAGTGGTTATGAAAGTGAAACCACAGGGACTGAAATGGTTACGAAAGTGAAACCACAGGGACTGAAATCGCAATTTTAAACTAATGGACTGAAATAGTAATTTTTGACAAACCACAGGGACGAAAATAGTAATTAACTCATTTATTTTTCTATGTTAAACTTTAATAAAGTTATGATACAAGCCTTAAACTTCAATAAAGCTATTTTTTACCCTTTTTACAACCTGACAAGTGTTAGTATTTGTATTTACATCGTGTTAAATGCCAATTGTTATTATATTTTACATACTATAAAGTATTGACGGATTGTAATGTCAAAAAGAATTCAAAATATATCTATTTAAGGTTATTTCCAAATAGGCCAACAAAATTAAGTTTGAATACAAACCCCAGGCTATATACTACATACTTGATAAAGATCAAGCCCAAACATTTGTTAATTACTATTTTCGTCCTTGTGGTTTGTCAAAAATCACTATTTCAGTCTATTAGTTTAAAAATTACGATTTCAGTCCATGTGGTTTCACTTCCGTAACCATTGCAGTCCCTGTGGTTTCACTTTCGTAACCACTTCAATCCATTTATTCTGTAAGTATAGGGACTGAAATGGTTGCGAGGTGGACTGAAATGGTTACGAAAGTGAAAAGCACAGGGACTGAAATCGCAATTTTTAAACTAATGGACTGAAATAGTGATTTTTGACAAATTACAAGGACAAAAACAGTAATTAACTCTTTTTTTAACTAAACCTCTAAATTGAAAGTCTTAAAAATAAGTTACTAACACAATTAAGGTCTAGGTTTAAATGCTTGCATGTGTGGGTTATCTAGTTTTAGTTCTGTGATAAGTTTTCTAACAGTATTTAAATGTGATTTCAAATAGCCCAACAAAACTAAGCTTGAATACAAAGCCCAGGCTTTACTACATAGTACGAGTAAAGTTCTGATACAAATGATAATAACGTACTAAACATACGAAAGACATGAAAAGGCAAAAAAAAAAAAATACAGTGGCATTTTTGTAAATATTTGGTCGTAGGGTAATTATCAAAATTACCCTACAAATGATCTTGTAGAGTAATTTCGTAAAATGTTCTTGTAGAGTAATTTTGATCTTGTAAAGTAATTTTGAATTGTATATTGTTTGATAAACTTGTAGAGTAATTTTAATATATATGTAGAGTAATTTTGATGCAGAGTAATTTCGATACACATGTAGAGTAATTTTGATAGTTACCCTATAAGATCAAAATTACTCTACAAGAACATTTTACAAAATTACTCTATAAAATCAAAATTACTCCACAAGAACATTTTACAAAATTACTCTACAAGATCATTTGTAGAGTAATTATGATAACTACCCTACGACCTAATAATTACGAAAATATCACCGCGTTTTTTCAACAAAACCTTCTATGTTTTGTAAGTTAAAATTATTTGTATTTGATATTTTATCACATATTACATACCTTTAAAAGGTCAATGCACAAATCAATCTATATATTGAATGTTGTAGATAATATTTTAAATAACCACTAAAATTAAATTCATAAAAAGTAAACATACGAATTAATTACACCTTTAAGGTCTATGTTAAATGCTTCAATAAATGGATTATTTGGTTTTAGTTCCGTAACAAGTTTTCTAACACTAATTTCTGTTCAATATTCTATTAAATTTGTGTAAATTACTAAAATACCTTTTTTTTTAAAAAAAACTATAGTTACAAATGTAAATTATTTATTTATGTAAGTTACTAAATAAATATAGTAAACATGATGCTACCATCCCACTACCAGTTTGTTACCACATAAGGATAGCATCGAGGTTGGTTCCAGTACAAACCATATTTATCCTACAAACCGTAAAACCATATCTTACAACTTAAAAAAAGTTAAATTAGCACATAACAAAACACTATATGCATAAAAGTAACACGTTTGAATTAAATTAGTACATGAAAATTAATCAAATAATTGATTTTAACATATCTGAAAGATATCAACACTTTTCTTAATCAACACATTGAAAACAAAAGAAAGATCCAAATAAAGAATTAATTAATTGTTATCATAATTATAGGAAAGGACTATTACATATATCCCCCTATTTGAAACTTAAATTACGTATTTACCCAAGTCAAAAATTAGATTACAAATTTTCCCCTGTTTATTAGAATGACAAATTTACCCTTTTAAACATATAAAAAAACCTATAAATTTTTAAATCTAGCTTACGTTCCTTCCTTGTATGACGTTTCATCTATCCTTGCCCACCGCCAAATCTCACCGACGACCAAAACCGAACTACCTACGATCCTATCTTCTACCGGCGAGGACAACCGGAGACCACAACCGAACAGCCAGCCGACGACTATCAGAACCTGCGTGGACAACTACCATCACAACCGGCGACGATGAGAACCCTAACTGGCTTCAAAGCCTCCATCGGAACACAAATGTCGACGACTAACGGAACCCTAACAGTTTCTGAGATACATGGAGACTTTAAAGGGTTTTAAGCCCAAAAGGCACTAATGGCTGCACTTTTACAGATCTTTACAAAAATCTATTAGATAATAGTTACTCAAAATGGTCTCACATTGAAATCCTCCCTTCTGTTATACCATATGATAAAGATCTCTGCAAGTTTTTTTTAAATAAATTGAAATAATACCATACAATTGAAGGAGATTCTTCAGCAACATAAAATGGCATGTGAAGAAACTGTGATGGCAGCTTTTATTGCCGGTGATTCTGTGATGGTCGGTTGTACTCACCGGTGGAGTATAGTATGAAATACACAAAAAAGGGAAAAATAAGTTTGTTGATTAAATTTGAAAGATTTTTATATTTTAGTAAAATAAAGGGTAAAGTAGCCATTTTGTGATATATTTTTAATAGGATGGGTATATTTGATATTTGTCAATTTTAAGAAGGGAAATATGTAATTAAATTTTTGGTTTGGGTGAATATCTAATTTTTAAAGTTTCTAGGGGGATATATGTAATTGCCCCGTGACACTTTTTAAATGGTTCTTACGGTTTGTATGCAATGGTTTGTATTTGATCTTACTCTAGCATCAATATGCGATTTAACCAGCAATACTTCCATCAAACGCACCCATTGCCCGCTACCCTTTGTCCAAACAATTAAAACAAAAAAAAATTGGTTTGGACACCTTTGGCTCCCTAGCTCCAGAAGCTATCCGTTTGTTGACTAGGGTCCAAAAGGTTGTCCACAGCAGTAGCTCTTCAACCGGGGGGTGTCTTTAATAGGCTAGGGTTTACTATTCAAAAAGGGGTAACGGCGCAGCTTGTTGCTCGCTTACCTGCAATTTTGATGTAACTCGGCCAATTTTTGTATTAATATATATATATTTTAAATTAAAAAAAAAGTTTGGCTAGTAAACAAATTTGTCACTCCACCGTTCCCACCCATCCTCCCTTTGTCCGCTACATTTCAAGCAAACTATGAAAATTCGTCGGTAACAACCCATCGGATTTTCGCTTGTGCGTAATCTCATTTGTAACAGATTGCCGACAAAATTTACCGAGAGATCACTTACACCCCTATTTAGCAATGAATAAGTCGTCTTGGGTCCTTGTTTCAAACATATTACCGACTACAATGTAGGCGACTAGTACTGCCCTACGTAATCCGTCACTAATATGAATTACTTTTGAAAATGATTAAAGTTTTATAAATATTGCTAGAATAAAAATAAATTATATGTTTTGAAATTAAAATTTACAAAATGTACCACAAAACAAATAAATTTTGAAATTTAGAAGGGACGCCATTTTTAGGCATGAATTGAAATACTAAATAGTTACCATCGACGTTGCGATGCTACATGTAGAAACATTCACAGTTGGATTACCCATGAAGGTCCGTTGGTATTGGGTGCCCATACCGAAAAACGATTGAAAAGTTTGACCTGGGGGAATCCTATCCTTAGATTTATCGATAGATTACCCGTGGATAATCCGTCAGTGATGGGCCACACAGACAAACGACTAAATAGTCAACAGAAATATCCTCAAATATACCATCTGATTAACGAAGTATATTCTGTCGGTTCAATGTTGCCTATAAATACGATAAAACTAGGAAGTTCCCAGTAAAAGTTTCTGTTAGTTAATGTCACTTTAACCATAAGGCCACCCGGGACGCCCCCATGATGGAATTCCATCACGCGTTGTAGCACGTGAAGCACCATCACCAGTGGTAGTGAATACGCGTGGAACTCATAATGCGTGGCCATTATCACGCGTAAAGATTTGTTGGGTTGTGAGGGAAATTGTTGGGTGTGGTAAGTGATGGGCACCTTTAGTAAAATCCATCACTAGTGATGGAATAAAGCTCGATGACGTGGCAGAACGTGATTAGATGTTGTGAGTGATAGAATTTCATCACTAGCAAGGCGCCCCTAGCCCCTAAGGATTACCGACTATTTTCTTTATATTTGCATATTGTTTGATGTGTAATGGCTCTCTGTCAGAGATTACTTGGTAAAATCAATGGAAATTATCTAAGTAATTGTCGGTAATTTTCCGTCCAGGTAAATTTTGTTAGGACTGCGAGAGGTTAGCCTAGCAGACAACTAAGGTAAGACGATTGGGCCAATTGAGGGCCGTCTTAAGGTACCCTACTCGCTGATGCGTGCGTGTAAAGTGTGTATATTTTTATAAGGTTTTCTTGAACAAAATGTCGTTTTAAATATATAAAAACGGTTTTAATTTATACACAACTATACACAATGAGGCGAGCGTACCTATCGTGCAGTAGTATAGTGTTCTTTTTAAAACCAAGTGTCTACCCAAGGCTTCGATGGCTCCCACAACTCAACCTTTGTTGTTGTTTAGTTGGATAAAAAGGTAGTGATTTTCTAAAAGAACTATAAAAGTATAAAAGACAAAAAAAATATAAAAGGGCATACAAATAAAAGAGGTAAGGTAGTTGATGTGACATCAATTATACATATTTTATATACCATCATGACACATTTTGGGACTTTAAGAAACAGTACATAAATCATTCCTATTTGATATTCATATGCTTTTAGGGGCTACGGATGAAATGAAAAGAAAAGAAAACAACCAAAAATGATGCAAAAAACCGAAATTATGAAGAAATCAACAGAAGACACAGATGGGCACATCGTGCATTATCAACCCACCACTAGAAGTCGGTAAGTCAACTCAAATGGCCAGCAAAAAGTCAAACGATGTGCGCCCCGCCCAGTTAGGCACGACTGTGGGAGAACACGACAAACCTCCTAATCATCGAGATCCAAAAAAGGTGATATCAACTGAAGCCCATGTCTGGACACATGTCCACACATGACCGTGTAAGGATATTTGGATACCAAAAAGTACAAGAGCAAATATTCTGTCGGGACAGATAGCAAGGCACAGTCGTTTATTAGTACATGTACGCATGTGCCCGTACAAAAAGGACACCATTCTGTTGAAAGAAAGTACTATGCACGACCTTGCACACATGCTTGATCCAGATAGTCCACCAAATCCACTTTGGAGTTTGGGATCACTTCACTAAATCACTTGTAACAGCTTAGTTTGAGAGAGAGAGAGAGACTTGTAGTGATGAATATTCAAGAAGTTGTTTGTTCTTATACGTCTTCATCATGATCTTTCCATGATAAAATGTTTGAACTTTGGCAGAGTGGTATATTATGTTTTTTATAATTTTTTCTTCTTATTAATGGGACTTTGTTCTTCGGTTTTGATCAAATGTTAATTAGACTTTGTACTTCAGCTTTGTCTTTGATCTTGTGAGTTTTCTTGATAATTAGTGGTGTGAGGCTTATTAGTACACCCATGATGTGTAACAACCCATATACTAATAAGGGGATCCCATTTTTAGTGGTTGTGTCAACATCGCCAACAATGTTAAGCCAAGACTTCTGACATGAGCGGAGTGTGTATAATTTTAGATATATTTTAAGTACTTTTCACTCGTTATTTAAGTTTTAAATTTATAAAACACGATATAAAAAACACGCTAGCGCAAGTGCACCCGTCATTGGCGTAGTATAGTGAGGTAAGATACCGAGATCGTCCAAGGACACAAGAGCTTTTGATACTGGATTATTGTCAACGTCTAATCGACCCAAATTTTGAGAAAATGTTTTTAATATGTAAAATAAAGAAAGAAAATAAAGTAAATAAAAGAAACAAATAAACAAGATAGAATCACTTGGTTTCCGACTCACCTTTCATGTATTCTTTGATGACTTCCGCTTGTTGGTTTTTTAAGAGATTATCTTGGTTATAGTGGCATGTCTCTCTTTTGGACGCAACTCTACACTCGGCCATATTGGTCTGAGTCAGTAGGGATACAGTCCTGCAAGACCGGAATATTGAAAGATAAGTAAGTGAGTTATTAATGCAAAATGTGGCATGTCCCTCTTTTGGAGGCAATGGTACCCTCGACCATATTGGTTTGATCAGCAGTGATACAGTCCCGCAAGGCCCGTTTAATGTTTTAATAGTAGTTTATTTATAAGGGATTCAATCCGTTCTTACTTCCCCCGATTTGATGCTATATGCATCAAAGGATGTCCTAATAAGCTTGAATCAAGTCCTCGTGTAGGTCCTGATCAGGCGGTTCTAGATGGAAGTTAGTGCGTAGTATGACGGTTTCGGTATAAGGTTATTACAAAAAGGAGTAGAAGTAGAATGCAACGGAAGTCATATGTTTTTTCATTCATACCGAAAGAGTATACATCTTGTCAGGCTGCCGGAGGACCTGGAGAGAATCCGGCAGCACCTCCCTTTAGGGATTGCAAAAACTTAAACAACAAATGAACACACACCACATATATATAGGTATACAAGTTCGCACCAAAAAGGTGATGACCAAGTTCATCCGAAGTTAACTTCGTGCGAACTTGTCCACTTTCATACAAGTTCGTGCGAACTTGTCTACTTCACTACAACTTCATGCTAACTTGGTCACTGAAATTCCCCCTCAAATCTGGAAAAATCAATTTTTTAACAAATGCGGATTTGACATCTAGGCCCCCGTTATCTTCAAAATTTTGTGACCGTATCACCAAATCTGTACTCTGGAGCTCTAGATGGTGTCTCCGAACATGCCGAATTAGACGTTAAAAACTCGAAAAAAATTATATCACCAAATTTTTTCTGGACACTCCTCTCGTCAAAACGATCAACAAAATTTTTCCATACCTTTTTTAGGCTTCATGTACAAGTTCGTACGAAGTTGTTCACTCAACACCAAACTTCGTGCGAAGTTGTCCTTCCCTTAACAACTTCGTGTGAACTTGGTCACAACTTCGTACGAAGTTCACCTCCAAAATCAACATTTTTCACATTTTTGATCCAGAATCCTCATTTCTTTGAATTTCGAGATGATTCCACCATAATTCTGGTTGAAAATGATTTTCTAACAATCCTATCCGTTCAATTTACTTTTTATGAGGATTGTTCGTTTATTTGATGATTTACGTCTAAAACCCCTCCTAATGTCCATAAATGTCCAAATTCATGAGCGTAGGTGATAACGTAGCTCTGATACCATAGCTCTGATACCAATTGTAGGTCTGATCAGGCAGTTCTAGATGGAAGTTAGTGCGCAGTATGACGGTTTCGGTAGAATGTTATTACAGAAAGGAGTAGAAGTAGAATGTAGCGGAAGTCATATGTTATTCATTCATACCGAAAGAGTATAGATCTTGTCAGGCTTGCCGAAGTTTCTGGAGAGAATCCAGCAGCACCTCCCCGTAGGGATTGCAAAAACTTATACAACAAATGAACACACACCACCTATATATAGGTATACATGTTCGCACCAAAAAGGTGATGACCAAGTTCGTCCGAAGTTAACTTCGTGCGAACTTGTCCACCTTCATACAAGTTCATGTGAACTTGTCTACTTCACTACAACTTCGTGCTAACTTGGTCATGTGTTCAATTCTAAGAGCATTCACATCCTTTCCACCATATTTTTACCCTATATTACACTAAAAACACTACATTTTCTCTCTCTTATTCAATTAAATAATATTTTCTTATACTTTTATCATTACTTTTTCTCTCTCCTTCACTCACAACCACTTTCAAAATATATTAAAAAATTATAGGGGTGAACAGTGTCCCTTCAAATATACAGATGGACAGTAACATTTTCTCTCTCCTTCACTCACAACCACTTTTTATACTTTTCATAATATAAAAACTTCACACACACGTTTTGATAGAAGGGATGTGAATGCTCTAACCTATACAATATTCAACACACGCTCTATCTAGCCTATTCGACAAGTGACGAACACAAAGTGCATCAACACCTCGCAGGATCTGTACACTGAACGAGGCAAGAATTTTACCCAAACCACCTTTCTAACCTCCTTCCAGGCAGTTCACATGCTTTATATAGACCGTAAAGACACGAATGAGTGAATCAAAAAAATATGAAGAAATGATAGAATAAAGTTCACTTTCATTTAAAAAACTAGATATTAAAGTCATTAATACAAACCTAAGTAGAAAGTTAACCAAAGTTTGGAAACCAAAAGTAATACATAAAAGATTTTGTCTTCACCAATTGATGTAAGAAATTAGCCAAGCATGGCAATAGTTTGACAAAGGCTCTTCGATCAATCTTGGATCCCGACACTACCACACACTCTAAACTCTAATGATTGTGGTGGATGACGGTGGTGGAGTGATGACAAGTGTGAGAGAAATGGTTTGCCAAGGGATGCCTTGAAGTGGAACTAAGCATCCCTATTTATAGCTGGAAACAGAAGCTTCACACGACTCCATGCCTGGTGGGCACAACCCCGTGTCCTCCTTCTTCTCTATCTTCATTAAATATATTTGTCACTCCAGATGCTTGCACGGCCCATGTGTCAACGACATGGCCCCGTGGCTATTGTACTTGCTGTACTATCCGAGATTTGTATATTTGGAAGTTGACCATGGCCCGTGTCCATGGGACACCGTCCCGTGCCTGTCTTCGGATTTGTTGTTTTGGTCTTGGGGTGAAGCTTGGAGGGTTGGTATAATGTATCAATTTTCCTTCTTTTGTATTTATGCGGGTTTTTGTCATTAATTTGCTCATTTTGTTCATTTAAGCTCTTTTAATCCTGAAAATCAAAAGTATACAAAGAAACACACTTTTTCTAACATTAGTACTAAAAATAGTTGATTTTATACCTTATTTGATATAATTTATATGTCAGATTTGGTGCATATCAACTTCATTGGAGGATATACAGTCTATATACTAGTCTTCAATGTTAAGCCAATCCTTGGTTAGTCGACATCTCCTGCATGATCTTTATGCTAGGCTTTGGCGTGAACCTGGAGTTGGTGAAACCAGGTTAAAATATGCACGCCTTTATATATATTTTTTATTATTATAACACCACCTATTAAATAAATATCAATCACCTCTACTTAGAACAAGTCACATTAGCCACATTATTACTAAGTGTCTACGCATTTGTTTAACCCAAAAAGGGATCACAATGCTAAAGGTATGCGAGGTGATAAGGTTCTAAAAGAGAAAGAGTAGTTAGATTTCTTTAATCCAGAACTTGCGGTGACTTTATAAACAAGCTTTCCGATAGGCTAAAGGAATGAGGTAACCTGACCAGGAACACCTCCATTTAACCTCAAAAATATATTTTGTAAATTTAATTAAAAATTCACTCGTAACCTTAGCTAGGAGTATCTCAAGTAGTTTCCAAGCCCAAAGCAATACTTTGTGTGATCTAGATATTCCTTACTCATTACCATTACTTACATATGTTATGTTTTTATTTAGTCTACAAATCAAATAAAAGATAACTAATTAAACTAGTTGGTAACAAAAGAAGAGTTAAGTAGTAAAAGTATTGTCCTTTGAGTTCGATACTTGATTCTTACATAAAATTTACTACAAATGATAGGTACACTTTCCTGTTGTGTGTTTGGTTTAAGTAAAATTATTTCTTATAAATTTAAAACGAGATAACCGTGTTTAAAAGTTAGTAATTAACTTCACCTCAAATCAACTCATTAGTGCTCAATCAATGATTTGTTGTATCTTTAATCTCAAACCCCGATGAAGTAATAAGTGACATTTGAAGTTATTCAAGTGGAATGGTAAATAAGGCATCCTATGATAAGATGGAAATGACCACATCAAGCGAACTATCCTTAAAATCTCTATGCCCCCGCATAAATTGGATAGATCACATAGGCATACATCTCAACTTACTTGCAAGATCAGAATCATGGCCCCCGCATAAGCCGGAGTTAAATTTGTTTTTTGAAGAAAGTTCTACTTCAAGTGTAAAATACTCTGCTAGGTTAAACGTACCCCGTGACTTATAATTAAATGTATATGCTCGGTAGCATTGCCATGCAATAGATAAGTTACCAATCAAAATCACAAAAGCCAATTTCACAAGATCTATGGCTTTTATATCTTTGAAGTAGCAAACTTAAGAGTTGGAACTCTACCCACTATCTCTAGTGTGATAATCGGGTTGTATAAAGACGTACAAACCCGGAATGTACACAAAGACCACATCGGGCGTAAATATACATACACAAGTCCAAAACCCAAGTTTAACTCATATTTAATAAAGCATAAAAATATAAAAAAAATTCAAATGCATGAGCACACAACCAAAATAAACCTCAAACGTTTAATATACATCAAGGTTTATCTAAACCAAAGAGATATAAGAAGTTTAGCCCATGAAGGCCATTAGAAGATAACGAACATATGGTGGATTAACCATTGAATGGCTTCGGTGAACCAACCAAACCCAAGTGTGGTTTTAGTTAACTTATTGAATCTATGACCGGCGCCTTGTAGTGAAGAATGGAGTAAAGAGGGTATAGACATTGAAAGGATATTCCCATGAAGTGTGTGGAAACAAAAGAAGTAGTGGTGTGGAGTGAACTTGAGTTGGTTTGAAATGAGGGGTGGAAGCCCAAATTTTATGGATGCACGACCACGCCTTTCAAATGCACAAGCATGCGACGGTCCCTTTGTACCAACATATGTTACTTTTCTTTAGAAATGGTTGACACAAGCATGCGTTTTGGCACACATAGGTAAAACTCAATATGCATGGGCATGTGGCCTTATCTACATGCTCGCGCGGTTGTCCTTTTTTTGTCCGCTCATCGTGCACCCTTGTCGAGATGAGCATGCGTTAGTCCAAATTGTTTGTCATGACTTAGATTGGGTGACATGGTAGTGCATTTGGATGCATGGGTGTGCTTCAGCTAGAACTTGTCTTATCTTCTTTATTTCTTTGTTTTTTCGCTCCTTTTCACAAGTAAGCCAAATTTACTTGAACTTTCATAAAAAAAACCATATTAGATATCAAATCAAGTGAGTCATCCAAAGTAGGGGGAATTTTATATGAAAAATACATATAAATGATGGCACATCACTAACATATGGTCTAATGGTGTGAGCTCGTACTAAAAGTGAGTCAGGTTAGGATATTGGCTAGTAGAGGCCCATATTCAAGATACCAGGTTGGGAAATGGTAGGAGAAGACTAGGCTAGAAATTATAATATATATGAGGAAGTTGGGCTAGTAGAGGATTAATGTTAGGAGACTAATAACATAGGGTCGTGGTTTAGAGAACGGGCTATCCAAGGTGTTGATGTTAAGTTATCAAAATCAGATTTTATGGTGGTTGCCAAATGTGGTGGATGGAGACGCGTGATAAGATGGTTGGGGTTCGATTGCATCTAGAGCATATTCAATGCATCCCTATCAAGCACCTACGTCAGTTGTCACATTAGATTTATGTTCCTTCTTCAAAAACCTCCTTTTTCTCTCTGATGCTACATTCCCTCTCAAACACTCCTTATAACATAAAATAAAAAATAAAGTAATATGCGTACACAAATATTATAAAAAATGTTGGTTGTGTGAGAGAGGCCCGCCGTCTCTCGTCCCCACCCATTCGGATTTCCAGACGAACAACTTGAAGTTCCTTTAGGACACCTCCTTCAATAGTGCCATCTCCCCTTCCCCATCCGCATGTGCCACGTCTCCATCCACTTTCTAGCGATAGAGATGCTCTTATGAGCCGTCCACAGTGGTATTCGTGATGTAATCTAACGAGACGCCAAATAAATTAGATCTAAGAAAGAAATTTGCTGTGGAAAACATTGACGAACAAATGCTAGCATGTGGGGTTCTAGGGTTGGTAGGGTTGGTTGAGTTTTGTTTGGAGGTTAATTTCAAACATATTGGTATGTGTGGTGGTGTTTAACTCGTCAAGGGTTGAAGTGGTTGTGTTTGTTTTCATCTCAATGTTCTTCATATCTGGTGCTTATTTTAAGACAAGTATGCAATAAAAACATGTATTTATAGTTATTCATAAATTCAAAAGATACATTACAGTTTGTATGAAACAATAAGCAAAGAAAGAATAGCTATGCCATTTAATTTAATATTATATTATATATACATTGAATACGATAAATTCAACCAAGACTTAGGTTTACAAGTTGTAATTCTTTTAATTTATTCATATGACTTCATTAACCACCTCTTTTAAATACCGAATTGTAGATTTGGAGTTCAACAACATGACGTAAATCTAAATATGTCAAATAAAAACAAATCACCGTAGAAGATTAAACCATATTAAACCATTTTCTATTTTTTTCGTTTAATTTCGACTCAATTTTTTAAGACCCTGTGGAGAGTGGTATTTAATAGATATGAACAAGAAATTTCATACGGACTCCAACGCCGTTTGCTTAGCTCGATTATTACTAACACTTTTACTTTTAAATTGCAAAGTTACACAAAAATATAAGGTATTCAAACAATTGTGTTTAAGATATATGATATGATATCAATATCTCTTTTAACTTTTAAGTCTTGTCATATGTTACCCGATCGGTTTTAAGTTTTGAGATAAAAATACCATTTCCAAACTTGTTAAACTAACCGAGTTGATCCACAAATGTTGACCTTCAATCGACTTGTTTAACTATATATGTTTGTGAGTTGATTGAAACTAACTTGAACCCTATTTAGACTAAACCAAACAGTATATTCATGTTAGGTTCATTTTGTGTAGAAAATTACGTTTATTATAACATTCATGTACGATGGGAACAGCCTAAATTTGCCACAAATTATGCAAATAAATGAGGAAAACTTTCATGTTGAAAATCTTGAATTGTCAAATCCTTCAAATTAAGTGTATGATGTGAAGACATGAGTGTAAGCCCATGTGCAATTGAAAGTGGTGGAGAGTGACTGCCATGTGGCATAAACATGTGGATGACACTTGTTTAAAGTTGATGAACTTGTTGCCATGTCACAATCACCATCTAAAGACTCCCCCATCTTAGCCTATCAACTAACATGGCTAAAACCCTTTTTTCAAAAATTAATTCCCAATTGGAAAATGATGTGCACCTTTTGAATTATGAATATCACCGATCACATTAAGAGCTTACATTGAAGGGTAGCAACCACTTGAGAATGAAAGCAGTCAGCTTTTCTTTTTTAACGACAAATTTGGATAATTAACGTATCACTGTAGTATCATCGTGTCACCAGCAGAACCACCCGATGATATTCATCTCCACTAGGCATAATGCCGATACACCAAACTCAAGAGAAAACCCAATAAATATGGGAAAACCCCCATTGTGGAAATCGAATCCAAGACCTATTGGTCACAAAACCTTATTCCACCCTAATATGCAAATAGGCTATAAGGCCATGGGCTGAAAGTAGTCGGCTTAAATCAGTATATTTCAAATCAATCAACTTGAGATTTTGTCAACGGTTACACTTCATTCCCATATCCAGAACAAAAGGCTCAGATTATCTTGATTGATAATTGGGTGGAACAAGGGTTCGGCTTGGATGAACATGCATGTGAGGGGTGGTGGTCATAACACATGACCCAAAGGCTTAGTGTCCTACCGACAATGACAAGTGCCAATTATAAATCCTCATAAGCTTCATGTTAGAGTCGCTAAATTTGATCGTGAGAAATTGTGCTGATGTCTAAAGTGTCGAAAAACATTATAGTGTATTAGAATTTTGTTACCAAATTTTACCATGTGAAGAAAACTGAGAGCAAAATGGTGGTTATATGGGCCCATAAAAGCTTTGATTCATTGGAGGAAAGCATGTGCCCTTGTCTAAAGGGAAGTTGAAACTACTTGATCAAAGTATCATAATCACAAGTGTTGAATTTTGATCACACACAACACATATTAAACACACACCCCCTAATCAACGCAGTTTAATTAGTGATTTTATAATATATTTATTTATTTTTCATTCTAAAATATATATGTTGGAAAGATTTAACATAATGATTCTTCGGTTTAGAATACCATTATTGAGTTTGTTGTATAAAACATGTAATTTAATATATAAATTCAATAATATATAAATTTCGTAATGACTTTAGCTCAAAAAATAATCATAACGTAATCGTAGATTGTTTATGAAATGATATACCGTTGAAAAATCCTATAATTGATTATAAAGTTAAAGTCCGGATATGTTGTTCTACTTCCGTCTTACATGCACGATGGAATTTTATTATACAACGTAATATAATGTAATGTGATGTGTAACATTATATTTTAAATTTTATAAAATTGACAAATATGTGATAAACCGACGGAGGAGATTCATGTTGTATAGTTGAGTGAAATTTTAGTTATTATTTTCATTTTTGTTATAATAAGAAATAATTTAAGGGATAAACAATGTAAATTGATTCAACCTTTTACCTTTTTCACCCTCCTATATAATATAGAAAACAAAGTGATGAGGTCCCATAGGATCTCCAAAATTATTGTGTTATTGATCATAGGTCATTAAATTAATCAAATATTTATAGTTTATAGTATTATTATTATGGGGAAGGATTAAATAGGAAGTTTGTTTTAGCTAGGAAGGATAGGAAACAATGATAGAGTGACACGTGTGAAAGATAAAAAAAACATTGGAAGGGCATTTTAGTCAAACAACCCTAAGATAAAAAACACAGTTCTATAACAAAAACCCGGTATGTCATTTTCTTTCACGATACATCTCACCCCCACCACCACCACCACCGTCGTCACTCCATCGCCCACCACCACCAGAATCGTCTCTCCAACCTCACCACTCTGTCAAATTTAACATAATGCGATGGGACACGAGATTTCTGTTAAAAAAGGTAATCTTCTTCTCAAATTTCTTAAACATTTTGTATTCAAAGTGAAGATATATCTGATTCTACTCTTTCTCTTGATTTATTCATGCGTATGGGCAACATCATTAGTTCCAATTCCATTGAGAAATCATTAATAAAAAGTTGCACACCAGGTGTTTGACAAAATGTCTCGAGAAAAAATTACAAAACACCTTTCAGTTTAAACTTTCATTTAAAATTGTGTTTTACAAGAAAATGAAAAAACACACATTTTTGGTGTTTTTTGTCCATTGCGTTTTACAAGGTAATGAAAAAAACACTATTTTTTATCCAATGCGTTTTACAAAAGAATGAAAAAACACATTTTTTTGGTGTTTTTTATCCATTGCGTTTTACAAAATAATGAATAAACACATTTTTTGTGTGTTTTTTGTCCACTGCGTTTTACAAAATAATGAAAAAACACAGTTTTTTGTCTATTGCGTTTTACAAAAGAATGAAAAAACACACTTTTTGGTTGTTTTTTGGTCTATTGCGTTTTACAAAATAATGAAAAAACACAGATTTTTATCCATTGCGTTTTACAAAAGAATGAAAAAACACACTTTTTGGGTGTTTTTTGTCAATTGCGTTTTACAAATAAAATGAAAAAACAATGTTTTTTATCCATTGCGTTTTACAAAAGAATGAAAAAACATAATTTTTTTTGTCTATTGCGTTTTACAAAATAATGAAAAAACACAGTTTTTGTCCATTGCGTTTTACAAAAGTCACTTTCTTTTGTGATTTTAGTCCATTGCGTTTTAAAAAGTACACTTTCTTTTATATTTTTAGTCAATTACGTTTTAGAAATAAACTTTGTTTTGTGTTTAATTCATTGCTTTTTAGAGAAAAACATTTTCTTTTGTATTTTTTGTCCATTGCCTTTTAGAAAAAACACTTTATTTTGTGTTTTTAGTCCATTGTGTTTATATAAAAATGAAAAAAATTGTGTTTTTTTCATTGCGTTTTACGCATTTGGGTTATCGAAAACTTTTTTTCAAAAGTATAGCAATAGTGTGCTCGTTTTAAAGATAAAAAAGCGCTCGTTTTTATGGTGCAATTTTTATAAAAAAAATAACGTCGTATGAATGAGTTATTCACGTTTAAAAAATGAGGGGGGAATTGGAGGAGAGAGAAATTATTACATTGGGTTGACTACAATGCCCCTCAACAAACTCACGCGCTTCCTTTTCTTCTTTCAGTTCCACCCATTTAATCTTAGCCCTTGATTAGTAATAGATGGTCAAGATTACTTCTTATCCTTCCTACCCATAGAAACTTCCTAATATATCCTGACCCTTATTATTACATGAAATATTCTTCTGTTTTTCATGTCACGTAATTGGCTACACTAGACTGAAAAAAGTGCGTAAACTTTGGCAAATTAACCTAACAAGAGAGAGAAACGTGGTATGTTTGAAATTTAAAATAGAATATACGTAACACACATCAACTAGTCTAAAGCCCCCGTGTGGCTGGCGTAAACCGTGTTTAGTAGCAACTAAACGGCGATCAAAATTATGAAAAAGCGTAAAAAAAAGAATTTTTAACACCAAGTGACTCATGTATCGTAAAACATAGACGAAGTTGAATTTGTACCGAAACATATTAGAAAGTCAAGGGGACCAAGGTGGATATATAGCATTAGTTTTTAGAAAACGGGAGGCAAAATTCAGGGGAAGGAAAAAACCTATGTGACCACCAAATACCGTGTTAAGTAGCAAAAAAGGACGACCAAATCTGTGAAAAATCATAAAACAAAAACACAAAACGTAAACCGACTTGTATTTATACCGGCATGTATATAAAAATATGCACGTAAAATTCGACAGGGTAAAAATAATATTTACAAAAAAATTTAAAACAATGAGAGATTTTAAGTGTTAATACTGAAAGTTAAACACAGAAACCAAAAAAAAAAAGAAGAAAGAAAAAAACAAAGAACTACTAGAAAACAAAATAATCACAATAAGTGAATATATTAAAAGGAAAGAATGAAAAAGTCTAGTGGCAAAAACATAAAATCACTAAACTACACTATGCATCTGAATGTTTGAAATTGACAATATAATATATATTGGTAGATAATCTAACTTATAATAAAAGATTTCAAATAATGCTTCTCTCCTTCAACCTCATAAATTTTATTTATAACTAGGTTATAACCCCGTGTATTACACGAGTTAAGTAAATAAAAATTCAAATAGTTAATAATTAAGATTTCACAATTATAAAACGATATTTTTAAGACGCTTTTCTGATATCCAAATAAATTTTTGTGTAATGGATGATTAAAACTTGTGATGTTTGTCAAGTTTATAAATATGAAAACATTTGAACCATCAATTAAAAGACAAATTATATCATCAACTTTCTCACGAGTTTTAACAGTCATGTAAATATACATTTAATAACCCAAGTTTTATTTAAATAATAGTGGTAGTAATTTATTAGTTCTAATTTTTTTTTGAAATGTTTAGATTAGGCATATAACAAATAGCCAATTAGAAAAACTTATAGCTACAAAATAATATTTAAATTAATTAGATAAGTATAAATTATCGGTAATTATTAAATTATATAACTTTAAAATTTATATATATCTGGACGTGAGTTGTATCTTAAAAGAATGGTTGCTCATTATGAAAATGCTCGATATTTGTTTCAGTTATTAAGATATAATTTCTAACCTAGTAATTAATATAAATAAATAATAAGATATTTTATGAAACTTTATCCATAATTTCTTAAATGTTTGAAACATATATTATATTTATAATTTAAATTAAATAATAATTATCTACAATTAAGGAATTAAGATATAATTTCTAACCTAGTAATCAATATAAATAAATAATAAGATATTTTATGAAACTTTATCCGTAATTTCTTAAATGTTTGAAATATATATCAAATTTAATAATTTAAATAAAATAATAATTATTTACAATTAAGGATGGTGTAGAATTATGACAAGTGTCAGTTCATTGGTTTCTTTTATTATATAGTATAGATATAGATATAGATTGTTTAATATATTTATTTTAATATTAATCTATAAATATTAATAAAAGACTCCAATTAATGACACATGACAATCTCTTCTTCAATCTTATAATTTTATTTTTATTTATTTAAATATATTTTTGTTATCCTTATTATTGTTTTTTATAAATTCTCTTAATTTTAATTTTAATATTATCTAATCTAATCTAAACTCTAATAAACCATTCCAACAAATGCGAAATCAAATTCTTTTGTTATATCTAAAATACTTTATGGATAGCTAATTAAAAATATTATATGAATAACTACAATTAATATATTTTACTACAAGTAACTTCTATTTTGTTTAACCCTTATTATATTTAATTACAATTACCACATGGTAATTTTTCGTTCTATTTTGTTATCATTAACAAAAAAAAATTAAACCATTAACAAACAAATTTATTTTACTACAATTAAATATATTTAACAATATAGATAACGATCAAACAATAATAAAATATAGTTATGTCTTTTATGTTAATGTATATATTTTAGATTTATAGTGTCATGGATATTTTTAATAAACTTAATATATTGTACAATAATTAACTAAATACATTAAAAACTAAAATATATTATTAAAATGTAATGAAAATTTATTGTTGATTCAAATATGTTGTGGATTCTCCTATGTATGTAATGAAAATTATTTCATCACTTCGTTACCTCATTGGCGGTGTAAAAATAATTAAAAAGTTCCTAAAGAATTGATTACTGCGACGAGCACTTTACAAATGGGTTGGGTATTAATTACTATGAGTATTGAGTAAAACATTACAAGCTTGTGGAATAACTATCATATACGTCTACTTGTCTTATTTACGAATAAACTATTTTTGTTATTCAACCCGTGTATACACAGAAGTACAACATAGTATATATTAATAGGAGACATATCTTGTACAAAGTGATAAAAGCGAGCGAAATACAGGAAACCACCAAGATATGGCGTATTTACTTTAGTAATGGGCACAATAGTATTGCGGATGTACATAAAGTTATATAATTACATAAAAGAATATATATAATCACGTAACGTTTTATAACTGTTAGGAAAAAAATATTACATCACATATTGGTATTTAAGCACGTAACATGTCTAAATTATAAAAAATTAAACAATAGTAACATTATAGGCAAATTAGATATAAAAGAATACTCGTTTTTTATAATGTAATTTAAAAAATATATGACGCATAACTAGACGTTTAAAAAAAACATAGCAATTTGATTTAAACATTATAAAAGTCAACAATGGCGAGTATTCACGTTTGGCCTTTACACTCTTATTTTATGGTGTGTATTTTTAATTTTAAGATCCTGGTATTACTTAATCTTAACCATTGAATTTGTAAATCAACATCTCAAATCCCTTCCTACACTTCGTACAACAACATTTTCTACCTATATGAGTCAACCCCTATGTATTTACTATATTTTACTAAATCTTAAAAACAGATGTTAGTGGTCTTTGCCATCGACCAAAACACCCCTACACTTTCTAAATTGACACCTACACCCTTTATTCTTTAAGAAACACCCCTACACTTTATAAATTGATAAGTACACCCCCTATTCTTTAAGTAAATTACATTGTGACAACTGAGATTTTTCAGGTTAACCCCGTTAACACAACTCCGTTATATTTAACATGATTTAAAACATTCATTATAGCATTTGACTTCATATTGGTGGGTTAAGTGTGTCAGTTAGTACACGAACACTCACATAACGGAAATTTGGTGAATTAACAGAATTACCGAACCACACATGAGTCTGTCACCGAATGTTGGTGATTAAGTGGAATAATAAGTTTGGAAGGATTAAATGAAAATATTATGTGAAATTATATGATTTTCGGTGATTACGTGTATTGTGTGTAGATTACATGTATCGCGTGTTTTTATGTGTAATTGTGCGGTTTAGCGTTTTATAAAATTTTGGTGATTTTTAAGCAAAAAGAATTGATGGGGAATTTTTATTAAATTAATAATTTATATAGTTAAGGGTTTAGAAATCCATTTAGGAGCCCAAGCAATTGTGTAAACCCAAATAGGGAGCTAACGAGCTTCCCTTATGGGCTTTTAAAAAATATATATAACAAACCCAACCTAAACTCTCCCCTCTTGCGTCCATAAGCATCCCACGCCCCAACCTTTTTCAGTCAACATTTTCAACATTCCACTCTCAAACCCTTGTTCAATCTTTGATCAAATCTCTAAAGTCTTTGTGCAATCCAGAGTGTTCCTAACGCAATTAGTAAATATCCTACCTTCAATTTTATGTTTTCAAGTTTCAATTTAAGGTTTATCACAAAACCCTAGTTTTTCAAAAAGATTTAATTGAATCAATTATGAGTTGTTTGATGTTATTGGGATTGATTATGATTAGGGTCTTAGATGTATGTCTTAGAGCAATCAATTTTGGATTTTGGTGAATTGTGTGAACTTTCCCAAAGAGGAAACTTTGATAATTTGGATTTCTGTATATGATTGTGTAGGATGATTTGGATATGGTTGATGATTTTTTTTATGCTAGTAGAGGTATATGATTATGTTAGGAATCAATTTTATGATGAAAACTCAAAGGTGTATGGTAATTCATGACTTACTAAAACATGAAACTTTGTTGAACTTGCTTAACGAATATTCAGTTGTGGACTTGCATGAGGTTGTAGGATGTCACCATTAGTGTTTATATGATGCATGAAATGTGCTAAGTTGTGCTTGTGGTTCATAACTTGCCAAAATGTGGCAACTTTAGGTACATTACACGATGAAAACATAAAGATTGACATTGCATGAACTTGTAGGAATATTATTGCAGAAAATCCTGATTTGTTTTGATCATAACCTACACCTACTGATTCCAAATAGGATCTTTCTTGAGTCTAGGGTCATTTACTAGGTGTTAATATGATCCACAAAAAGTTTCATAATTTTTCATGAACCTTAACTATGTTTTTGCAAATTTTTAGTGTTGATGTGTGAAACTGAGTTATCTGATCAGAAATTAGGGTTCATGACGAGGACTATAAGTTGATCAATATTTGGATTTAGTACTTGAAATTTTACGATAGATACGCACAGGAGTTTATGAGACACTCCAACGGGAATTTTGTCAATTGAATCAACGTAGATTTTTTTTTTATAAATTTAAGGGTAAAATGTCACCAGAAAACGATGTTTTTTACCACCTTTGTGTAGTATGAGATTTATCATGAATTTTTTATAAACATTCAGGACTCAAGAAAATTACACAAACGCACATGGACTATTTGGCATGTCTCATAAAATATTCATAAATTTTCTACGTCGTTTAGTATGTTAAATAAAATGCATAAACTAACTCTAAAACTGAAGTTGTACTTTGTATGCTGAAACTTTTTTATAACATTAGAGTTTTTTATGTTTGGGCATGCAAAGTGTATTTAGAAGGTGAAACCCAAATAGATTTCATGATACATGTTATGTGATATGTACTATAGTGATTGCATGAAAATTTATAAACCTGAAGTCACTTAATTAGTCATCAACGGGTCGTCGAGTCAACTTATTCTAAGTTAGTCACGCATGTGAGTCTTTTCTAAAACATTAAAACAACAAGTTTGTTTGGATTAATTGGGTTTTGTGAACCAACACGAACATACACTTATAAACATTACATGTAATAGATAGTGGTTAACCGGACACCAACACTTTGGCTTTTGCATACTCGGCTTTTCTTCGCAAATTGTGAGTTCACTACTTTTCTAAAAGCATGCATCCCTGGTTTGGGACTACTTATATTCCTGGGAGGAATACTTTTACTTTGAATACCTTAGTTTAATTTCATGTCTATAATGGAGTAAACGACCTCTATCTTGAAAGTCCCTACTCTTATACCGATCAGTTGTCGGGTGACAAATGGGCTATTAGTTGATAGCGCAATTAGGTTTGACAGACCTCACACTGTGCTAGGAGTCGGGAGTGAATTTTTGACTCTAGCTTTGCATCAATGTTGATAGACATAGATGTGCGGCACAAACTTATTCAGTCAGTTTTCGGTACTTCACGTTTAGTTGCTTAACCGTGGGTTAGATACCGATGACATGTCCTTATAACTTTTATATTTGGATTTACTTCTTGTTGAACTAAATTTGTGAACTCGCCAACTTTATGTTGATACACTTAAGCATGCTTTTGCAGGACGCTAGGTATGGCACGCTTCGGACATGCATTGGAGTCTCATGAATAAAAGGTTTAGACATTTTCATCTATATGCTTTTCTAAATTCCACATGAATTTTTTGGGCGAGTATTTTGCGCAAGACATGTTACTTTTACTTAACTTTCACTTCCGCATTTACTTTGATAACTAACAGTTAAGATTTATTTTTATAATTTAAAAACGGACTAGATGATTTCTAGCATTTAACGTCGTTGAGTGTAACTAAAGGCTATGTGGATACTAGTTTGTCACGCGCCTCGGGGTAGAACCCTGCAGGGGAATTTGAGGGTGTGATGTACACTCTATCCTTTTGTAATTGGCAATTTGACCCTCCAAATTTTTCTAGGTAATAACTTGACATCTCATTTTGTTTAAATTACTTATACGACTTTGGTCCACAACGTTATACTTTTTTTTATCTATGCCTTATCACGTTAATGGCTAAATTACTTGTACGAATTTACATCGTTATCTAAATTACTTTTACGGCTTTACACCATAACAATCTAGACATACTTTTTTTTATCTATGTTTAATGGTGTTAATGTCACAAACATTACCCGTGTAACAAAGTCAAAAACACATAGTGTCACGTGCGGGCACAACATATTAGTGTCATCATCTTACATCATAAATGCAATGCTTATATCGGTTACACTGAGTTAAATCAGATACGTCGAAACACACGTTTTCATTTAGTTAACGCATCACATAACGTACCGTTAGCTATAAACAACTAAGACGTTGTCGCTTGCAATACACGGCCTACGACAACGATCTAGTATAATACATTATCAAAGCTGATGGAGCTAATGAATAACTAACTTTTGTACTTTTCTAATTTAACCACCAAAATTTGTATTTTAATCTAAATATCACTATTTTTTCAATTTCACCAGACTAATAATTGCCGATATACATTTTTTATGAGTTAATTACTGTTTTCGTCCATGTGGTTTGTCAAAAAAACACTATTTCAGTCCATTTGTTTAAAAATTGCGAGTTCAGTCCCTGTGGTTTCCCTATCGTAACCACTTCAATCCATTTAATCTGTAAGTACAGGGACTGAAATTGTTGCGAGGTGGACTGAAATGGTAACGAAAGTGAAACCACAGAGACTGAAATCGCAAATTTTAAACTAATGGACTGAAATAGTGATTTATGACAAACCACAGGGATGAAAACAGTAATTAACTCTTTTTTTATTATAATTAACTTTAAGCATAGTTAGTTTTTTATAATTTTAAATATGATACATTTTTTTAATCAAAATCATAACTATCATGATAAGTTATCAAATCATGCGCATGTCATCAAAATTATCTGACATTTATTGTTTTTCGTATAAAGTTCATCGTTACCCATTTTATTTTTTTAATAATATAATATAACGTTTTATAGTTTACGAATATACCGTCCGACATGCTTATTTTATATGCGTTTTGATAAAAAATAATATTTCAAAATCCAACATGTGAAATATAATTGGTTTTTTTTTCTTGTTTATTACCTTGACAAATCAAATGGATAACGTCCGAACAACATCGGTATTGGTGTTGATATTAATTTTTGTTGTTTTCTCAACGTACATACTGTTGTCATAATGAACCAAGCCGGTTCTGACCGAATAATCACGATACCAGTATCATTATTATCCGAATTGGTATCTATATTCATTTTTATCGTCTTTGATCGATGTAAACTTATGTTGGTATCTTCTTGGGCATATCTTTTTCGGTTGCTATACCAATTGTCGGCATTGTACCTATATTGTACAAACTGAACTCATACCGACCAAATGTCTGTCACAACATGAGGGGAATTCAACAAGTTGTCCAAATAATGTAACACATATATCTACGGTTAATCTATTCACACACTGAAGTGATGTCGAAGTCTCACGCAAATATAATCCAATTAAAACTAATTAGCTAGAGGTAAGTGGGTATCGAACTTAGGGAGTATGTGGAAAATGCGTTTACTATGTAGCTTCAAGTTAACTAATTAAATTAAACTAAGTTGCAGAAAAGTAATTTCAGAGATTTTGATCGTTTGGTTTTAAAACTAAGATTAACTAAGTAATTTGCAAAAGAAAGATTTGATTTGTAAACAATTTAGAGACAAATGACCATCCTAGGCTTCCGGTTTCACTTGACTTTTGTGTTAAAATCCACTAGAAAGAATCACATAGACATGATTCATGTGTAATTACTTGTTGTGATAAAAGGGAACTAAGTACTCGGATTAAACTGATGTGAGGTAGTTACCTGATGATCAATTAACTAATATCCAACCCTAATCCCTCCCGTGATATCTCGATTGCCAACGCACCAAGAACGTACGTTTTAGATTAAGATCAATACATCAATTAACAATTTACAAACAAGCATTCACACACCATAATAAACAAACAAAGATTGCAAGTCTGTTATTCTAGAAATAAGGATAAAACACAAATGTCTTAGACAAACCTTCAACCTAGGATGATCACCAATGAGTTTAGTTACTCATGACTTGGTGAATCATTATAACATTCAAACAAGTGTTCATAGAAATCAAAATACAAACCGCAATGTTTAGAATTGTTCACAAGCTAAGAAGAACACCCAAATTCACCCCAAAAACTGCTGCAAAACGTCTAGTAATGATTGACAATGAAAAGACACCCTCAAAACTGATTTTAATGAGCAGTTATAACTTTTTCGTTGGGCGCCACCTTAGCCTACAGCCTACGGTGGTCACCTAAAAACCTTACGGTGATCAGACTCTGGATTACGGCGGGCAAAAACTTCCAGCGGCCACCGTAAGCTACGGTGCCACCATAGGCTACGGTGGTTGCTGAACTTTTCTCCTTTGTTCGCTCGATGCACTTTTACGACTCCCGTTCGACTCTAGCATGTACCAGCATCCATCCTATCATCATAATTCATCCTTTTTATGCCCGTAAAACCTGCAGAGTCAAACATCCCATAGTTATCTAATTCAACTAATAAACTCGGTTAAATGCGCGAAAGTATATGATGTTAACACACTTAAGGGTCGTCCACAAGACTGCCCGTCACATCCCCACACTTAACCGTTGCTTGTCCCAAGCAACACATCAAACCCATTCCAAATTCATGATCAATTTCAAACCGAACAATCAGGTTTTACTAACTTACATCATACCACTTACACACCCCTCACAATCAACTCTCCTCTCGGTGACAACAAAGAAACTAGCAACATTTATGCTAGCACCCTCAATGCAAATATGTTAATTTTCGTCGAAAAACGGGTTTCCAAAACCCGCTTCGTTTATTAATCGAATATTTCAGTTATAATTTTCGTTGCGTATTTAATGTTCATACTAATTTTAAACGATACATAACTAATAAACACTTTTAGAATTTTAAAACATAATTAATAAAAACAAAAAAAAAATTGAATAAAAATAAATAACGCTGCCGGGTTTCGAACCCGGGTTAGCCGGTTCAACAAACAAGCATTTCACCACTCCGCCACTTGACTCGTTTGTGTAACCAATGAATCAATAAAACTTAAGTTCCACCGTGAATCATCTGTTTGCGTCAAGGACTGAAACCGCCCAACGGTTTTCAAATAATCAGAGACCTTTGGTGTGGTCGCAAGGTTTCTGAGTGTAACCGATGATACAATGTCAGTTACAACCCACATTCTTAATCAATTCAATCTTCAATGACTCGATTCATATGATTGTCGAGATTGAAACCGAAATGAAATTACTTCCAATTTACACTAATAATACCATCGCCTCACATCTCGGAAACACTCGCAAAACCCTCAATTTTTCACTCTAACTTCTCTTCGTTGGAATCACTGTCTGCAATCGCCGGAGTTGGTCACCAGAACAGCGAACGTCGATTTCCGTTTGGAATGCGTCTTAATTTTATTCTGTGTAATATGTTCAATTTATGCTATGTGTTTAAAACATCAGGGTAGTCAAAATCATTTGTTAATCGAGTTCTGGTTCAGTGTTGAAACCAGTGAAGAAGATGGGTTCTCGATTAGTAATTTAAAAGAAATAATAAACGGATCTTAACTGAGTTAGACACACAGTCCAATGGTGGAATGTGTGCGTAAATAACATGCACGACCCGAGTTCGAATCCCTACTCATTGCCGGTTTTCTAATCAGAATGTTTTTTTTAAACCAAACTAAATCAGTTCTCAAAAAGTATATAAATATAAAGTAATTTCATTATATAATGGGTTAGACACCCAGCCCAGTTGGTTGGGCTGGGTGCAGAGTAGCATAGCGATTGCGGGTTCGAGCCTTAGTAGGCGCGGCGGGATGTTTGGTCTAAAAACTTTACTTTAAATTTATTAATTTATGAATAAAGCTAACAAGAGCATAAGTATAATTGAAATCAAGAATTCTAACGGGTTAGACACGCAGCCCAGTTGGCCGGGCTGCGTGCACACAAACGAAAGGTCCCGAGTTCGATCCCGCACAGCGCCTGAATAATCACTGTTTGACCGGTCAGACCCGACAAGTCAACCCACTTTTTATATTATTTTTTACTTATTTCTTTTAATTGAAATTTGTTTAAAAATACTTAAAAATAATATTTATTAGTTAGAAAACGTCCTTAGACTCACAAAAATTAATCTAAAAACCCTATTAAGATTATGAAATAAAATCCATTTATTTACCGAACCATTTCGTTATTATTTTAGGTTAGTCTTCCTCGTCGATCAAATCCCAAAACTCGTGCGCATCCAAGTTATCAAAAGAACACACCCAATGTGAGTGAATCTCTACCAAATTCCCTGTTTTAATCACAATTTGGGGTGTATCATGTGTCGTACAAATCTACTATTATATAAATATAAACACTTGTGCATACATCATAATTGTGATCTAATGTGTATCAAAGGTGTACAAATTGTTGTGTGAATTATGTTTAGTTTGGATTTATCATTTTAAGTGCAAGCATTTCATTAGGCCCATCAGCTCCCCGTGGGATACGGGTTGAGTACAGGTGGCTCATTCGATCGGCTCCGTTTGATTGAGACTTGATCTCACATACATCATCATACATTCATACGATCGGCTCCGTTTGATTGAGCCTTGATCTCACAGTCATCATCATTCATATCATATACTCATCCGATGTGGTTTGTGTTTTGTTATATATACGTTTGCTCACATGTGATTATTACACAATTTTTTTTCAACACTAAATACAAAAAAGAATCAATAATAATGTTTTAACAAGGTTCACTCGCCAACTTTTGTTGACCAAAAAAAATATATTTTTCTACATATGATACAGGTGATCCAGTTGAGGCAAGAAACACATAGGAAGGCTTAGAAGAATAATTCAGTTTAAGCTTTGGATTGTATTATTTAGTTTCATTTTCCTTGTAACCGTATGGATTTAATTTGACTATTTAAGTTGTAATTTGAATTTAATAAATATGAAACATTTTAGTAAACATCATGAGCTTTGGTGATAACCCAATTATGCCCCGACTCTTATTCCGCTGCGGGTCGGGGTGTGACAGATTGGTATCAGAGCCATGACTATAGGGATATAGGATAGGTTATTAGACCCTTAGAGCATATACTATAGTTGATTAGAATTTTAATTTTTTTTTTGTGTTACATACAAAATTCATGATGTTTATATGCTTTATGTTTATTGTTACATTCAATGTTATGCAAGCATGTTCATAAGTACATATTATTATACAATGCTCATTATGAATCATATCCTCATAACATATCATATCCATGAGAGCACACACCTCACAATTCCTATGATTTTTGCAACGATTTTTGTATTTTTCAAATCACATCAAAGTGAGTTCCCATGACGGGCATGTAGTAACTGGAAGGGTACGAGTACCGGTAGTCGGAACGTCCTGTCTAGGCTTGGCATTCGTATAAATCCAAAATAAAGGACCAGTTTGCCTACCTGGGGACTAACGATGAGAGTACGAAGGACCTATTAGGCCAAAGCATGCTATACCAAACGTCGTGTGAGCTAACCCCACTTTGAGTTGTCATTGTGTCTACACCTGGACACCCTCCTACCATACATCTCGCAATCATAATTCATGGTTTTCATTCGGGTGATGCGAGTGTTAAACCGCCAACACCAATGTGAATCCTACTAAGCCAATAGTCATGGGGGCCCACATGACTATACGGGCGATGGTATGGGGGACATTGGAGGCCCAAACATGAGCAAACCCAAGACATCCTATGGATGTAGTTGCATTATTGATGATTATGTTATTTTTATTCTTTTAACGACACATGACACCTAAAAACTTTTTAAACTCACAATCTTCCTATGTATGTTCCTGTAGATGTCGGCTAGGCAGCTACGTGGAGGTAGAAAGACAGGAAGATCAAACGAACGCTTGGCCACCCAAATTGCAAAACAAATGGCCGCAGTGCTTCCTGACATCGTAATTCAAGTCCAACAAGCTCTCACCGCGAATCCCATCAACCCTCCCAATCAAGAAGACCAGAACGTCGACAACCCTCCCTCCAAAAAGTGCTCTTATAAACATTTCAAGTCTTGCGATCCCCCAAAATATGAAGGGACCGAAGGTGTCACTGCTCTCCTCCACTTGTTTGAAGAAATGGAGAACACCTTCCTCAATTGCGATTGTCCCGAGGATCGCAAGGTACGTTACGCAACTGGGAGACTGTTTGGGGTAGCCCTTACCTGGTGGAACACAGAAAAGGGTAAGAGAGGAGTCGAAGATGCCATGGCCTTAACATGGGAAGAGTTAAGGGAAATCATGACGAGACGCTTCTGTCCAAGAAGCGAGATCAAAAGCTAGAAGATGAATTCCACTCGTTAAAACAAAAGGAAGGGGATCATACTTCATAATTGTGATCTGATGTGTATCAAAGGTGTACAAATTGTTGTGTGAATTATGTTTAGTTTGGATTTATCATTTTCAGTGCAAGCATTTCATTAGGCCCATCAGCTCCCCGTGGGATACGGGTTGAGTACAGGTGCCTCATTCGATCGGCTCCGTTTGATTGAGCCTTGATCTCACATACATCATCATACATTCATACGATCGGCTCCATTTGATTGAGCCTTGATCTCACAGTCATCATCATTCATATCATATACTCATCCAATGTGGTTTGTGTTTTGTTATATATATACGTTTGCTCACATGTGACTATTGCACAATTTTTTTTCAATACTAAATACAAAAAAGAATCAATAATAATGTTTTAACGAGGTTCACTCGCCAACTTTTGTTGACCCAAAAAAATATATTTTTTTACATATGATACAGGTGATCCAGTTGAGGCAAGAAACACATAGGAAGGCTTAGAAGAATAATTCAGTTTAAGCTTTGGATTGTATTATTTAGTTTCATTTTCCTTGTAACCGTATGGATTTAATTTGACTATTTAAGTTGTAATTTGAATTTAATAAATATGAAACATTTTAGTAAACATCATGAGCTTTGGTGATAACCCAATTATGCCCCGACTCTTATTCCGCTGCGGGTCGGGGTGTGACATGTGCGTAGATCAAATCTCCACCTAAAACATGCATAGCTTGCTTGTATATCAAAAGACTTAATGGTTGTAACTGGGCTAGGCGAAAGGTAAGAATGAGGGAATATATGCAAGTAGCTTGTTGATTTGATTCGGTGATACTATTACAATAAATATAAAAACAGAACAAACGTTAACTATATACAAATACCTTCCATCTTTCTTTTCTTTTCTATTTCTTCCACTAACTAACATCATTATTCCTTTTTTTGAACTTCTCAATTTTTTTTTCAAACAATGATTTCAATAAGGTACTACTAAATAACACTACTACACCGAATCAAATCAATGGGTAATATAAGGAGTTAGGCATGAGTCACAAACGAATGGCCAAAAGCTCAAACATGGTTACTACGGACCAAACCCCCACCCCTCACATCACCAAGCTCATATATATAACTTATGAGGCCCAACCCCCTAAATTCCACACTCTCACACATCCAGACGAGGTCACCTAAATGCCTCTATCATCTCTACAAGCAAGCAAGCTAAAGCCTCAAAATGCATCTACCAACAAGTTCTATTTACACAATAAACACACTGCCACTCAAACAAACGAAAATTTCGATTCATACATGTGTATGGCATAAATACTCACCAAGAAAGAAGGTATCATAGGTTACCGACGTGTAAGATGGATAGATGACAAGTTTTCAAATTTTTACACTCTTATGCTTGGTTGAAAAATTGCAAAAATTTTCCCCCATCCCCACACTTGGGATACATTGTCCCAATGTATGGTTTTGGAGGATCTCCTCACTTAAAGCAACCACACCACCATTTGCTTCTATTCTCAAATACCAAATTTCTTTTTGTAATTTTTTTAACAACTCCACCAACTATCACAACCCATCAACACAAACTCAACACCACCTTTCCACCCAACCAAAAACATAAACATAAACACACATATATACATAAATATACAAGAGAAGAAAGAACACCACCTAATCAATAATAGCGAGGCTAGGGCGGCCCAAAGATTGATGTCATCATATCCGAAAACTCACCAAACCCAAAAGCTCCACTACTGCTTCCACCTTGATCATCGCCTTGTGCGGGCTGCTGGCTCCCCATACCCGTATGTGGATCCACCCATTGTGAATGATGCAATGACGGGGTGGGATACGACATACTTCCATCATATGGCGAAAAAACAGAATAGTCAACAATCGGTGGATCAGAGACAACTGGCTGACCCGCATGCCAAGCGTCGTGCATTCGTCGATCCCGATCATCCATATAACAATTGTTTATCTCCTCCTCATGAGCATACATATGAACTCTATTCCACTGCTCCTGTCGGTCATAATTCCTCTTTAACGATCGCTCTATACTCGCTCCCATGAAGGTTTGATGATCAAACGACACTTGATCAACGTCAGAAAACTCCGAGAAAAGAGGCGGCCTCATTCTCTCCACAACCTTCTCCATCGATCCACCATATGCCCAATCTGATCTGTATGACATTTGTGCATAGTCGAATGCACTCCCAACATACCCCGATTGAGTACCGCCTCTACTACCACTAGGTCCTCCCCTATCAGTATCCATATGCTCCACATTAGGATTATCCATATAATCCTCATCGCCACTAGGTTCCTCCTCCTCACTTTCGGGGTCATCAGCTTCCCCCGGTTGTAACGGCCTCGCGTCAGTTTTTGAACACTCTCCATCTTTTTCCTTCATTCTTCAACTTTTGATACCTTTCTGACTCAGAGTACGACCACCCAGGCCCCAACTGTTTAAGCTCAAAAGGTTTGAATTTCTTATACGACCTCTTGTCTTCCGTCGTGATCGCCCCGTACATCTTGAGCAATGCGGTAAATAGACGACAATGTGGAATAATCTTTCGTTGATCGCTATTTCGACTAATCCACACATTGTTTAACACCAAAAACCGAAACAGAACCCAAGGAGCTCCTCTCAACAACGAATACAAGATTGTAACTTCCGGATATCTTACCTCAACCTTGTCACCTCTCCGCGGGATTACTTTTTGCGTGCAAATCACCAATAATAACCTTGCTTCAATTGTTAGATTCTTCCGATACAATTTCCCATGTGTAGTATCCGGTAAAAATAGGTAATCCAACATATTTTGCCATTGCGGGTGCTTCTCGGGTGAGATATACAAATCTTTCAATGAGGGTGTCATATATTGAGTTGTCGGTTTCCTGTCAAACTTAGCCACCCTTCTCAACGAGTCGAAAGACATCTCAACATCAATCCCATTCACAATCCCAATTAACTTCATTTTTGTTTCCCCTTTGAACGGAGGGCATCGTAGAGTAGCCATCCACTCTTGAATTTCTTCCACGTACAAATTGTTCCCTGCTTTATCATAACACTTCAACGCTGCTTCCCAACCAAGTGCTCGAAATTTATCCGTGACCCCAAATGGCCCAAAGTCCACCTCACGGACCTCCTTTTCGCAAATAAAAGCTTGCTTGCGTTGAGCCAAGGCGTTCATTTGATCATGAAACAACACAGCTTGCCACTCAGACGGCTGATCGTGCAACAGACCAGATGTCCATTACGGTTTTGGCCTCTCAGCTGCTCCTCTTCTTCACTTTCTTCCGGATCCTGTTGCAAAACTAACCTTCTTTTCCTTCCCTGCTGCTCAGCCGGGTCACTTGAAGATCCCACTGGTTCTTTACATTTACGTCCCATAATCCTGCACATCACAATTAAAACACACAAGCTGTTAAAGTTTTACAAAATCTGGGCATGATGTCTCTACATGCTAAGAATTTCCCAAAACATAGAACAACAATCTTGACATCATCCCTATCTACAACCATAACCTCAACCAACCCCCAAGTTCATATTCTCTAATTACTACAAGCAAGTGTGTAAACAAAATCAACTATTAAAACTTACAATTCTGCAATGTACCTCAAACAATGAACATAAATTGCATACCTTTACCTTGTAGATGATGAGAATAACAAGAACTTCAAGCTAAACACCAACCCACAAAAACCCCCAAAATTACAGACTAAGATGTCCAAAATCGATCAACAAAACACGGGAATCTTGAGAAACTAAGCACAAATCTGAACTCCTTGCGAAATTCTACCCAAGATTGACCCAAAAATCACTTGATTTGGTGAAGTTTTGAAGAGAATGTGTAGAAAAGTGGTTATGGAAGCTAGGGTTTTGATTAGATGAATAATAGAGAAGTAGGGGATAAGAATTGGGTAAAAATGATGAAAACCCGTGTTTGGTTATGATAAAAACAAGGATTTCGGTTTTTTTTATATAAATCCGACCCTACATGTTCAGCGACCGCCGTAGCTTACGGCGCCACCGTAAGCTACGGTGCCATTATTCCACAAAATTTCACTGTATTCCATGTCACACCCCAACCTGCAGCGGAATAAAAGTCGGGGCATGATTGGGTTATCACCAAAGCTCATGATATTTACTATTAAGTTTCATATTTATTTAATTCAAATTAAAATTCAAATATACAACAAAATTTCATACAAACACAAATAATAATCTAAATGCTTGTTCCAACGAAATAACTTGATTATTCTTCTAGGCCATCCTAGGTGTTCCTTTCCTTAACTTGATCACCTGTATCATGCGTAAAACAGAGGAAATTTTGGGTCAACAAAGGTTGGCGAGTGAACCTTGATAAAACATTTAAATAATTGATTTTTATGTTTATTTATATAAAATTATGCATAAATCATATGTGAGCAAATGTATATATGTAACCAATCACAAACCACAATGAATGAATATATGACATGAACGATGATGTATCTGAGATCAAGGCTCAATCAAACGGAGCCGATCTAATGAGGCACCTGATGCTCAACCCGTATCCCATGAGGAACTGATGGGCCTAATGAAATGAGTGCACTGAAATGATAAAATGTATCCACATATAAACCACACTACAAGCAATACACATTTGATCACGAAATGATATAGGCACAAGTGTTAAATAAAATAAAGAAATGATACGACACATCATACACCCCAAACGTGATTAAAACGGGGAATTTGTAGAGATTCACTCACCGTGGGTGCGTTTTCTCGATTGATGAAAGATGCGCACGATTTTGAGGATTTGATCGACGAACGAATATTATCCTAAAATAATAATACGATAATTCGATAAATATAAACAAATTAATATTTTTCTTTAAACATCTCTGTTAAGTTTTTAGATTATTTTTGGTGGTTTCATTTCCTTTGAACTTGCATTATTTAATTTTATTTTAACTAAAGAGTATATATATAAGTGATTTAAATAAATAAATAAATAAAAAAAATACATATATAAAAAAATAATTTATCAATATTTATAATAATGATAAACTATTAGTTATAATCTGTTAATAGTTTTAATAAGCAAAAGTCTGCAGCCCCAAAATGGCTTGGCCCAAGAGACAGTCTGGCCCAAAATCGGAAGCCCAGATTCGCCACAAAAAAAGATCGGTCAAACTGCATCAACCCGGGTTCGAACTCAAGACCCGCGACTTAAACAGGCGCATCAACAACACTGGACCATGTCCAGTTTGGTGTCTTTTTAACGTGTTTATCGGTTTAGACATGCAGTTAGAGTTCGTCTTCTTTGTAAAAACAATCAAAAATATAACAGTAGGTTTAAAAAGAAACGATTTTCCTTTATGGATTGCTTGGCCATTAATCAGCAGATTTGCAAAAACAATATATATAACAAACAACAAATAGAGATTTTACCGAAACAAAAGAAGGGTGAAGAAGCAAGTTTTCCGGCGACGTCGGTCGTCTTCTCCGGCGAGATCCGGCGAAAAGCAGGTTTTCCGGCGGGTGGTTTGACGCACAGGGAGGTGAGAGTGAGGGGGAGTGTGTCGAAATGAAGGTTGGACTCGGGTATATATAGGAGTTTCGTATCAATGAATCGAGTCGTGTTTTCGGTTAAAGTTCTTGTTTGAACGTAATAAATGGAAGCTTATAATTGATTGAATTCGGAAACGTGGAAAGACGTCGTAAAAGCCAATCCCTCGAGAAATCAGCGAGAGCCGTAAAGGAAACCAGACAGCCATGGCCTTGCTGTCTTTTGGCGGCAACATGGAATGAAGATTCGAATTTAACTGATGCATATATATTAAGCGAATCCGAATTATAACTGAATGAGGATATAGTCCGCTTGGTTAAGTGTTTGTGTGTGTGTGCGTGCCCGGGAGACCCGGGTTCGATCCCGGTTTCCCTCTTTTCTTTTTATTCAAATTTTTGATTGATTAATTTTAAAGTTAATTTTAACTTTCTTTTGGTTTTATTTATTAATTAATGTTTTTATTATTTATTAGGGTTTTAATTATTAAAATTTTGAATTCTAACAACGTTTATTATTTGCGACAAAATTTTAAGAATATACGACAAATATAAATACACACAAGATTAGTAAAATGGTGCGGGTTTTTGAAACCCATTTTACACAAATGTTACAGTATCCCCTACTTTTAGAAATTTCGTCTCGAAATTTAAGTAGTAGTTGTAACCGGGAAAAGATGTGGGTACTTTTCGCGTATTGAGTCTTCACGTTCCCAAGTAAACTCGGCCCTCGTTTTGACTCCTAACGCACCCTGATGATTGGAATACGAATTCACCTTAAACGCTTCTCACCGAAATCCATGATTTCCACTGGTCTTTCAACAAAGTGCATTGATTCATCGACTTGAATGTCTTCTAGAGGGATATGGAGATTTTCGTCGGTGAGACACTTTTTCAAGTTTGATACGTGGAACGTGGGATGTATTCGTTCTTCGGGTAGGCCAAGTTTGTATGCTACAGGACCTACTCTTTCGAGTATCTTGAAAGGTCCTACGTAGCGTGGTGCTAGCTTGCCCTTTTGGCCAAAACGAACCACTACCATCCATGGTGATACTTTCAAAAGTACTTGCTCACCAACGCCAAATTCCAAGGACTTTCGTCGTTTGTCAGCATAACTCTTTTGACGACTTTGAGCCGCTAGAAGATTGTTTCGAATTTGAAGGATTTTGTCGGTTGTTTCTTGAATCAATTCAGGTCCGGTGATTTGCGCTTCATCAATTTCGTGCCAACATACGGGAGATCGGCATTTACGACCATATAAAGCTTCGAAAGGAGCCATGCCGATACTTGAATGATAGCTATTGTTGTACGAAAACTCGACTAACGGTAGATGAGCGTCCCAGTTCCCTTTGAAGTCTATAACACATGCTCGAAGCATGTCTTCAAGGGTTTGGATGGTGCGTTCAGATTGACCATCAGTTTGAGGGTGAAAGGCGGTGCTAAGGTCTAACCGTGTACCCAAAGCGGTTTGTACGGCTCGCCATGTTCGTGAAGTGAAACGACCATCACGGTCTGAAATGATGCTTAACGGTACACCATGACGACTTACCATCTCGTTGATGTAGATACGAGCTAACTTCTCGTTATTGAAATCCACGCGAATCGGAATGAAGTGAGCTGATTTTGTAAGACGGTCAATGATTACCCATATGGTGTCATACCCACTGGAGGTGCGAGGTAACCCGGTAATGAAATCCATGGTTATGTTTTCCCACTTCTATACAGGTATTTCGGGTTGGACTAGAAGTCCTGAAGGTCTTTGATGTTCAGCTTTTACTTTGAAGCATGTAAGGCACTTGGAAACAAAAACAGCGATATCCTTTTTCATGCCAAGCCACCAGTAGGTGTATCGTAAGTGTTGATACATCTTGTCGGCTCCTGGATGTACAGAGTATCGTGTTTTGTGTGCCTCATTCATGAGGAAATCACGAAGGTTATCGCGATCGGGAATCCATATGCGGTTTAAATAATATAGAATACCGTCGGATTTGGTTTCAATTTTGAGTTCAGCTCCACATGACAGCTCATCGCGTACGTCATTTTCCGTTACAGAGATATGTTGAGCTGCCCGGATTCGATCCTTGATATCGGTTATGATTTGCGAACATAGAACACGAATAGAGTTTGCATATCCCTTTTGACTGAGCGCATCAGCCACCATGTTTGCCTTGCTAGGATGATACCGAATCTCGCAGTCGTAATCGTTGAGCAGTTCGACCCATCTTCGTTGCCTCATATTCAACTCTGTTTGATTGAAGATATGCTGGAGACTCTTGTGGTCAGTGTATATTTCACACTTGGTACCGTAAAGATAATGTCTCCATATCTTGAGAGCGAACACAACGGCTCCAAGTTCCAGGTCGTGGGTGGTGTAATTTTTCTCATGAACTTTGAGTTGCCGAGAGGCATAGGCTGTCACCTTTCCTCTTTGCATCAATACACAGCCTAGACCTTGCCCTGATGCGTCGCAATAAACCACAAAGTCATCACAACCCTCAGGGAGTGTAAGGATAGGTGCGTCACAAAGCCTTTGCTTTAAAGTTTGGAAGGCCCCTCTTGCTTAGGTCCCCAAATGAAGGGTTTTCCCTTGTGGGTCAAGGCCGTGAGCGGAACGGCAATACGGGAAAAATTGGCAATGAAGCATCGGTAATAACCAGCCAAGCCAAGAAATGACCTAACTTCGGTAGGGGTGCGTGGCGCTTGCCATTCTTGTACTGCTTTGATTTTCGAAGGATCGACATGAATCCCTTTTTCATTGACGACATGACCAAGGAATTGTACTTCTCTTAACCAGAATTCGCATTTTGAGAACTTAGCGTAAAGCTTTTCAGTCCTTAAGAGTGTAAGAATGAGTCGAAGGTGTCGCTCATGATCGGATTTTGACTTGGAGTAGATAAGAATGTCGTCGATGAAGACTATGACGAAACGGTCGAGATAGGGTTTGCATACCCTATTCATCAAATCCATGAAGACAGCGGGGGCGTTGGTTAATCGAAAGGCATAACCATGAACTCGTAATGACCATAACGAGTTCGAAAGGCAGTTTTTGGAATATCTTCTTCGCGCACCCTAAGCTGATGATAACCAGAACGAAGGTCGATTTTTTAAAAACAGGTGGCGCCTTGAAGTTGATCTAGAAGGTCATCAATACGAGGCAATGGATAGCGATTCTTAAGAGTCAACTTGTTGAGTTCTCTATAATCAATGCACATGCGAAACGTTCCATCTTTCTTCTTCACAAAAAGAACAGGTGCACCCCAAGGCGATGAGCTAGGACGTATGAATCCTTTCTCAGTCAGCTCTTGCAGTTGACTGGCCAACTCTGCATCTCGGATTAGGCTAACCTATAGGGAGATTTTGCGACCGGTGTAGCACCAGGCACAAGATCTATTCGAAATTCGACTTCTCGCGCAGGAGGAAGTCCTGAAACGTCGTCGGGAAAAACTTGCGGGAATTCTTTCACAATTGGAATATCTTCGAGCTTCCTTTCCTTGCCTTCCTTCTTGACGACGTGAGCTAGAAATGTGACGTAATTTTTGCGAAGATAACTTCGGGCTTGAAGGCAAGACATCAATTTGAGCCCTTTCGAAGGAGTTTCTCCAAAGATGCGTAGTGTCTGACCGTCGGCGAGAGGAATACGAATGAACTTTTCATGGCACACCACTTCAGCGTGATGCTGGCTGAGCCAGTCCATGCCGATGATAACATCGAAACTTCCCAATTTCATAGGAATGAGATCAATTGAAAAATCATGATCATTTAGGGTGAGAGTACAATCGCGTATAATAGAATTTAATGAAGTGGGTTTTCCGTCAGCAACTTCCACCGTCAGAGATTCAACGAGATTATCACGAGGTTGGTCGAGAATAGATTCGAATTCTAAAGACATAAAGCTCTTATCCGCACCAGTATCGAATAATATGGATGCATAACTACCATTTACGAGAAACGTACCGCTGACCACATTGTTTTCAGCCCTGGCTTGGTTGGTGTTGATATTGAAAGCTCTTCCGCTAGCAGGTGGAGGAGCTTGGTTAGCTTGGTTTACCGGGTTTGCTTGAGCTTGGGTATGGATGATGTTCACCAGGCGTGGGCAAGTATTCCGGAAGTGGTTTGGGTCCCCACAATTTAAACAGGCTCGCATGGATTGCATCATGGGGTAGTTGGGTTGGTAGTAAGGTTGGGCTGTGAGTTATGCAGGTGGTAGAAGTAAGGGTTGTTGGGCTTGGCCCACCATTTGATTTTGGGTTTGGGTTGGAGGTTGACTGCGGTTTGATCGCTGAAGGGTACGACAGGTTTGGATAGTGTGACCCGCACGGCCACAACTTGTGCAATGTTGGCAAGGGTTTTCAGGAGGGTGATGGTATTGGCAACGATTACACTTTGGGTGTGGGCCAGTGTATGGCCGTTTGAATGGTGCGGCTGGAGGGGCAACTTGGGTGATCGGAGCAGCAGTGATGGGAGGGTTGATTTGGGTGACAGCAAAGTTCTTACCATTTCGCTTCCTCTTACCAGCAAACTTCGAGGATGAACCCGAGTGGTTTGGAGTTGGGGTCTCAATGGGTGTTTTCTTCTTCTCATCTTTAAATTTGCCATTCGAATGTGATTTTCAGTTAGTTCCATAGCTAACTCCATTGCGGCTTCGAGTGTTGCAGGCGAAGTGCTTAAAACCGAATCTTGGATTTTCGAGGGGAGGCCTCGAATGTAGTGTTCAATTAGGCGGTATAATGGGGTGAACAGATTGGGAACCATTTGGTTCAACTCAAGAAACCTCTTGTTGTAGGAGGTGTGATCTCCTTCCTTTTGCTTTATAGAATGGAATTCATCTTCAAGCTTCTTGATCTCGCTTCTAGGGCAGAAGCGTCTTGTCATGATCTCTCTTAATTCCTCCCATGATAAGGCCATGGCATCTTCTACGCCCCGCTTACCTTTTTCCGTGTTCTACTAGGTAAGGGCTACCCCAAACAATCTTCCAGTCGCGTATCGTACCTTACGATCCTCAAGACAGTCGCAGTTGAGAAAGGTGTTTTCCATCTCCTCAAACCAGTGGAGGAGAGCGGTGACACCTTCCCTTCATATTTTGGGAGATCGCAAGACTTGAAGTGTTTGTAGGTGCATTTAGGGGTTTTGGGAGGAGGGTTGGCGACACTTTGGTCTTCTTGGTTGGGAGGGTTAATGGGATTAGCGGCGAGGGCTTGTTGAACTTGTAGCACGATGTCAGGAAGTACTGCGGCCATTTGTTTAGCAATTTGCGTGGCCAAGCGTTCGTTTAACTTTCCTGACCTTCTACTTCCACGTAATTGCCTAGCCGACATCTACAGGAATATATGTAGGGAGATTGTGAGTTCAAGAATTTCCTAGGTGTCATGTGTCGTAAAAAGAATGAAAACAATATAACTGAAAATAATTTAACTACATCCATAGGATGTCTTGGGTTTGCTCATGTTTGGGCCTCCAAATGTCCCCCATACCATTGCCTGTGTAGTCATGTTGGCCCCTATGACTATTGGGCTTGGTAGGATTCACATTGGTGTCGGCGGGTTAACACTCGCACCACCCGAATGAAAATCGTAAAACATGATTGCGAGATGTATGGTCGGAGGGTGTCCAGGTGTGGACACAATGACAGCTCAAAGTGGGGTTAGTTCACACGACGTTTGGTATAGCATGTTTTGGCCTAATAGGTCCTTCGTACTCTCATTGTTAGTCCCCAGGAAGGCAAACTGGTCCTTTATTTTGGATTTATACGAATGCCAAGCCTAGAAAGGACGTTCCGACTACCGGTACTTGTACCCTTCAAGTTACTACATGCCCGTCGTGAAAACTCACTTTGATGTGATTTGAAAAATATGAAAACATTGCAAAAATCTTTGAAAAGAAATAACGAAAATTGTGAAATTGTGAGGTGTGTGCTTTCATAGATATGATATGATATGAGGGTATGATCTATGATGAGCATTGCATATTAACATGTACTTGTGAGAATGTTTGCATAATGTTGTGTGTGAATATAAACATGAAACATATAAACATCATGAATTTTGCATGTAACACATAAACAATTTAAATCTAGTCAACTATAGTATAGGCTCTAAAGGTCTAATAACCTATCCTATATCCCTATAGTCACAAGCTCTGATACCAATCTGTCACACCCAACCCGCAGCGGAATAAAAGTCGGGGCATGATTGGGTTATCACCAAAGCTCATGATATTTACTATTAAGTTTCATATTTATTTAATTCAAATTAAAATTCAAATATCCAACAAAATTTCATACAAACACAAATAATAATCTAAATGCTTGTTCCAACGAAATAACTTGATTATTCTTCTAGGCCATCCTAGGTGTTCCTTTCCTCAACTTGATCACCTGTATCATGCGTAAAACAGAGGAAATTTTGGGTCAACAAAGGTTGGCGAGTGAACCTTGATAAAATATTTAAATAATTGATTTTTATGTTTATTTAAATAAAATTGTGCATAAATCATATGTGAGCAAATGTATATATGTAACCAATCACAAACCACATTGAATGAATATATGACATGAATGATGATGTATCTGAGATCAAGGCTCAATCAAACGGAGCCGATCTAATGAGGCACCTGATGCTCAACTCGTATCCCACGAGGAACTGATGGGCCTAATGAAATGAGTGCACTGAAATGATAAAATGTATCCACATATAAACCACACTACAAGCAATACACATTTGATCACGAAATGATATAGGCACAAGTGTTAAATAAAATAAAGAAATGATACGACACATGATACACCCCAAACATGATTAAAACAGAGAATTTGTAGAGATTCACCCACCGTGGGTGCGTTTTCTCGATTGATGAAAGATGCGCACGATTTTGAGGATTTGATCGACGAACGAATATTATCCTAAAATAATAATACGATAATTCGATAAATATAAACAAATTAATATTTTTCTTTAAACATCTCTGTTAAGTTTTTAGATTATTTTTGGTGGTTTCATTTCCTTTGAACTTGCGTTATTTAATTTTATTTTAACTAAAGAGTATATATATAAGTGATTTAAATAAATAAATAAAATACATATAATAAAAAAATAATTTATCAATATTTATAATAATGATAAACTATTAGTTATAATCTGTTAATAGTTTTTTAATAAGCAAAAGTCTGCAGCCCCAAAATGGCTTGGCCCAAGAGACAGTCTGGCCCAAAATCGGAAGCCCAGATTCGCCACAAAAAAAGATCGGTCAAACTGCATCAACCCGGGTTCGAACTCAAGACCCGCGACTTAAACAGGCGCATCAACAACACTGGACCATGTCCAGTTTGGTGTCTTTTTAACGTGTTTATCGGTTTAGACATGCAGTTAGAGTTCGTCTTCTTTGTAAAAACAATCAAAAATATAACAGTAGGTTTAAAAAGAAACGACTTTCCTTTATGGATTGCTTGGCCATTAATCAGCAGATTTGCAAAAACAATATATAACAAACAACAAATAGAGATTATACCGAAACAAAAGAAGGGTGAAGAAGCAAGTTTTCCGGCGACGTCGGTCGTCTTCTCCGGCGAGATCCGGCGAAAAGTAGGTTTTCGGCGGGTGGTTTGACGCACAGGGAGGTGAGAGTGAGGGGGAGTGTGTCGAAATGAAGGTTGGACTCGGGTATATATAGGAGTTTCGTTTCAATGAATCGAGTCGTGTTTTCGGTTAAAGTTCTTGATTGAACGTAATAATGGAAGCTTATAATTGATTGAATTCGGAAACGTGGAAAGACGTCGTAACAGCCAATCCCTCGAGAAATCAGCGAGAGCCGTAAAGGAAACCAGAAAGCCATGGCCTTGTTGTCTTTTGGCGGCAATATGGAATGAAGATTCGAATTTAACTGATGCATATATATTAAGCGAATCCAAATTATAACTGAATGAGGACTTAGTCCGCTTGGTTAAGTGTTTGTGTGTGTGTGAGTGCCCGGGAGACCCGGGTTCGATCCCGGTTTCCCTCTTTTCTTTTTATTCAAATTTTTGATTGATTAATTTTAAAGTTAATTTTAACTTTCTTTTGGTTTTATTTGTTAATTAATGTTTTAATTATTTATTAGGGTTTTAATTATTAAAATTTTGAATTCTAACAACGTTTATTATTTGCGACAAAATTTTAAGAATATACGACAAATATAAATACACAAAAGATTAGTAAAATGGTGCGGGTTTTTGAAACCCATTTTACACAAATGTTACATTCCAGGCTCTATCCACCGTAGGGAATTTTATGGCCACCGTAAGCTACGGTAGCCTACGGTGGCATCTGGGCATTTGATTTCGCAATTTTTTTTTTTATAAATTTTGTAATTTTATGATTTTTATATTTTTCAAATTTCAGAAAGCATGAAAATTACCCTACCCCCCATGAAAAACCCGTGTTGTCCTCAACATAATGTTAGAGAAATTCGGAAGAATATCCCGACACTTGTTTCGAACACCGGGTCAACATAAAAACGGTAAAATAACTTAAACTAAAATAATTTAAACTACATATTTACACTACCAAATCTGGGCCTCTTGATCATTCCTCATTACTGGGCGTAGAATGTAGCCCACCTTATCAACCTCTAGATTCTTGATGTCATTTCCTTCCAAGTACGGTTTAGTCGATGCCCATTTACCGTTTGCTGTTTGTTAGTGCCCACATCTAAGATATCTACATCGCCAAACCGACCCACTCGCGTGATCTCATATGGACCCATCAATTTACTCTTCAATTTGCCCGCAAACATCTTCAACCGCGAGTTGTACAACCACACCTTTTGACCCACTTCAAAAACCTTTTTCCTAATTTTTGCATCATGCACTTTCTTCAATTTGTTTTTGTATGCGGAAGCACATTCATATGCTTCATCTCGAATTTCCTATATCTCACTCAATTGCAATTTTCGAATTCTCCCTGCTTCATCATTATCCGCATTTACTGTTTTAATTGCCCAATGTGCACAATGAGCCAACTCCATCGGCAAGTGACATCCTTTACCATAAACCATCCGGTAAGGAGTTGTGCTAAGGAGTTTTGTAAGCCGTCCGATACGCCCATAGCGCATCATCTAACTTACTCGACCAATCCTTCTGATCCGTTCGTACCGTCTTCATGAGAATTTCCTTGATTTTACGGTTGGACACTTCAACTTGTCCACTTGTTTGCGGATGGTACGGCGTAGCGATTCGGTTATTCACGCTATACCTCTTCAATAATTTTGCAAAATTAAAGTTCTTAAAATGTGAACCCCCATCACTAATTATCACTCTTGGGATTCCGAAGCGAGAAAAAATGTTCGATTGCACAAACTTACAAACAACCGAATGGTCATTTGTTCTTGTAGGAATAGCTTCAATCCGTTTTGATACATAATCTACCGCCACCAAAATATACAAGAAACCATTCGAACTCGGTAAAGGGCCCATAAAATCTATACCCCAAACGTCAAATACCTCAACCACCAAAATCGGTTGTAGAGGCATTTCATCCCGTTTCGATATACTTCCCATTTGTTGACATCTTGTACAATGACGAGCATATTCGCATGCATCCTTGAAAATCGTAGGCCAATAGAACCCACATGTAAGTACCCGATATCCCGTCTTTTGACCACTAAAATGACCCCCACAAGCGGATGAATGAGCATGGGTCAAAATCTATAGCACCTCCGTCTCGGGTACACATCTTCGAATAACTTGATCGGGCCCAACTTGAAGAGATCTGGCTCATTCGATATATATTGTTTAACTTGAACCATAAATTGTTGTCTTCTTTTCTTGGTCCAATGATTCGGAATAGCACCCATGGCAAAATAATTTACATAATGGGCATACCACGGTGCAATAAAAGTAGAAACGGCCAAAAGTTGCTCATCGGGAAACCGTTCGTTGATCTCGCTCATATCATCGACACCTTCTAATGGAATCCGAGACAAATGATCCGCTACAACATTTTCACATCCCTTTTTGTCCCGGATTTCCAAATCAAACTCTTGTAGTAATAATACCCACCGGATCCATCGGGGCTTCGCGTCTTTTTTCTCCATAAAATATCGAACCGTGCTATGGTCCGAGTACACAACCATTTTGCTCCCCCAAATATATGGACGAAACTTGTCCAAGGCATACACCACCTCAAGCAACTCCTTTTCGGTTGTGGTGTAATTCAGTTGCGCCTCGGACAAAGTTTTGCTAGCATAATAGATTACCACCGGCTTCTTATCAACTCGTTGACCCAAAACTGCCCCAGTTGTCGTGTCACTTGCATCACACATTATCTCGAACGGCTTTGACCAATCCGGCGGTTGCAAAATATGAGCTTTGACCAACTGTTCCTTCAACACATAGAAAGGTTGCAAACATTCGTTACTAAACTCAAATGGCACATCTTTTAACAACAAATTACATAAAGGTTTAGTAATAACACTAAAACCTTTAATAAATCGTCGATAAAAACCCGCATGTCCCAAAAATGATCTCACCCCTATCACATTTTTAGGTGGAGGCAAAGATGATATTTCCCAAATCTTTGCTTTGTCCACTTCTATCCCTTTTTCCGAAATAACGTGACCTAACACAATACCCTCTTGTACCATGAAGTGACTTTTCTCCCAACTTAGCACCAAAATTTTCTCAATACAACTTTTTAAAACTTTTTGTAGTTCATTAAGACATGAATTAAAACTTGTGCCGAAAATGGAAAAATCATCCATGAATACCTCAAGTGACTCTCCAACCATGTCCGAGAAAATACTCATCATACATCGTTGAAAAGTCGTTGGGGCATTACACAAGCCAAACGGCATTCGCCGGAAAGCAAAAGTGCCATATGGACAAGTGAAAGTGGTTTTTTGTTGGTCATCCGGGTGAATGGCAATTTGGTTATAACCCGAATACCCGTCCAGAAAACAATAATATTTTTGACCCTATAGTTTTTCAATAATTTGGTCAATGAAAGGCAACGAGAAATGGTCCTTAGAAGTGGCGGCATTCAATTTTCGGTAATCAATACAAACTCGCCACCTAGTGACCGGTCGGGTGGCTATTTGTTCACCGTTTTCATCTTTTAAAACTTGAATACCGGCCTTCTTAGGCACAACTTGGGTAGGACTTACCCAAGCACTATCCAAAATCGGATAGATAATTCCCGCATCTAACCATTTAATTACCTCTTTTTTTTACTACCTCTCGAAGATTCGGGTGCAATCGCCTTTGAGCCTCTCGTGTCGGTTTTGCATCTTCGATTGTGATAATTTTATGCATAACAATCGACGGGCTAATTCCTTCAAATCGGCAATCGTCCATGCAATGGCCGCTTTATTTGCCTTCAACACCTCCAACAAGGCTTGCTCTTGAACTTTTTCCAAATTAGAGGCAATAATGACCGGTAAGGTGTCATTATCCCCTAAAAATGCATACTTCAAATGACTCGGCAAGTCCTTCAACTCCAATGTCGGTGGCTCCTCCAACGACGGTTTTGTACCCGAATTAATTTCCACCGGTAAATTCTCAAACGGTGGGTCCATGGCAGTCGGCCCTCTTTTACCGATAGAGCATCTAATTTTTGCTACTCTATCCTCAATGCACAAGCATGTACCTGTTCAGAAAAATCACAAACACAAGTTTCCATGCTAGCTTCCTCATACTCGTGCGGCTCGCACCCATCGACTAAATCTGCCATAAAACACTCATCAACACTAACAGAATTAGATATGTTAGTAAAAACATTTAATCTCATTTTCCTATTACCGAACGTCATGTCAATCGTACCAAATCGACAATCAATAACAGCATGTGCGGTGCTCAAAAATGGCCGACCCAAAATGACATTTTGTTGTTGTTTTGGGTCTGCGGATGAGTAATCTAAGACCAAAAAGTCAACAAGATAGTAAAATTCATCAACTTTTACTATAACATCTTGTACCATCCCCCGTGGCAATTTATGAGACAAATCGGCCAAAACTACGATTGTCTCAACCCTCGCTAATGGACCAAAATCATATTGGTCGTATAATCCCCCGGTAAAATGCTTACTCCGGCTCCAAGATCTAACAACGCCCTCGACATTGTCCAACTTGTTTATTAACGGCGTCCTCGGATCTTGGAGCTTAGGAGGAAGATCCCCTTTTAGCACCGCGCTTACTTGACCGGTTAAATCGACCCGCTTAGGCATCTTTTTCTTTTGTTGCCTCTTTTGTGTGCATAATTCTTTTAAAAATTTTGCGTAAGTGGGGACTTGCTTAATTGCATTAAGTAAAGGAAGATTCACTTTTACTTGTTTAAAAACATCCAACATTTCCTCTTTTGAGGACCCGTAGTTGAAATAAAATTTTTCTTACCCGGGTGAAGTAAAGCCGAAGGAAATGGAACTTGACTAGATCCCCCTTCCTCATTTTTATCTTGTAAAATTTCACCCAACCCCGGTTTACCATTTATTTTTCCAACATTGGATCCTTCGACACAATTGAAGGTGATACTTCATCCTCATCACTTTCATTACCCGTAATATTCTCAACCACCCCATCAACCAAACCCGGTGATAACTTTGCTTTAAATTCTTTACCACTTCTCAAGACACTAACATGGTTAATAGGAATATTACGCGAATTATTATGAGAAGGATTTACCTGGTGTCGCTAGGAAGTTGCCTTTACCTTTTTTCAATTCCGCTACCTCGGACGCAAGTTGACCCATTTGAGTGGTCATCGCTTGGATGCTTTTATCACGAACCTCATCTTTTTGCATCTGAACCACATCAAGTTGGTTCCTTTTTTGCATGTCTTGTTGCATCGTCCTAAGCATATCCATCATTTCATTCCCACTTGATGAAGATTGACCCAAAGAACCACTTTGACCACCACCCGATTGTTGATATTGACTTTGGTAGCCTTGATTGTTCCCGCTTCTAAAATTACCTTGATTGTATTGTTGGTGCGGAATAAAATTTCCTTGAACTCCTTGGAAATTTGGGTTAGCTTGATTTGTCGAGTTCCCGTAACAAAGATTTGGATGGTTCCTCAACCAGGGGTGGTATGTGTTCGAATTCATACCAAAATTTCTACCACCCCTTAAATAGCATTCACCTCTCCACTTGACCTTAACACATGGCGCCACACAAACATCCGCTGCATGCCCTATTTCATTAAAATTAGTGCACACATTAAAAACTTCGTTAGTTGTTTGTACCTCTACATCCTCCACGGCGTTCACTTGTGGTCTTGTAACCACATACTTTTTATTTCTCGATGCTTGTGCTTGTCACTTAGAATTGAACGGCATTTGTTCCAAGAAGGCCCAATCGTCTTGTTCATAATTTGTACCAGATGTACCATTAGAAACCGACACTAAATCATGAGCATCACCATCACTCAACCCCTCACGAAAAGCATGTAAAAGCTCCCAAAGAGCAATCCCATGATGTGGACAACTTTTAAGCATCATGTTGAACCTATCGAAAGCTTCGTGAAACATCTCACCCACTTGTTGCCGAAATTCCCGAATACCTTTTCTAGCATCATTTGTCTTTTGAGCGGTGAAAAATTCTTCTAAGAACCTTTGTTGCATTTCCGCCCATGTATAGATCGATGCGGAAGGTAATGTATAAAACCACCTCTTTACCTTGTCTTCCAACGAAAATTGGAAAAGAACTAACTTAACTTCACCGGATGAAAATCCTTGACCTCCAATGGTGTTGCAAATGGAGTCATAAGCCTCTAAATGGAAATAAGGTTCTTCCGATGCTAAACCTTTGTATTTAGGCAAACTTTGGAGCGCATTGGTTCTCACCTCAAAAGTTCTTCCATCCGGATGATGAGGAATTACCACCGGCGAAGGATTGTTTGTGATAACCGGTCGAAAATGAGCTTCAATTCCCCTCACCACTTCTCTATGGTATCTTCGTGGAGCGCCTAATGGTACTCTTGGACGACCCATTTGGGGCGTAAATTGTTGTTGATATTGAGCTTGTTGCACCGCCGGTTGTTGCACCGGTCTTTGAACTTGTGGAGGTTGTTGAAATTGTGGTTGTTGATATTGAGGACGCACTTGTTGCAAAGGCATAGGCCGTTGAAACTGTGGCCCATGCGGACGAATTTGTTGTACCCCCGTTGGTTGCCTAACCACTTCTTGAATTTGTTCAACTTGTTGCCCTTGGTACATCATACCTCCTTGAGGTCCCAAATTACCTCCCCCCCATAATAATACCCTTCTTAATCATACCCTCTAAACTCATCATCATACCCATCATAAAAACCTTCTCCTCCAACACCCGAAGATTGTACGTATTGAGACGATGGTTGATAAAAACCCGTTTGATGTGACGGTTGCAAAGTGGATGTAGTATGGATGATGGTTGAACTGGGTTGGAATTGGTTTGGTGGTATTTGTTGAGTAGAAGATGATTGACCGGCTGATGGAAAAAACGATGAAAATGGTGGAACCATCGTTGTTGGCGGTGAAAGTGAGAGTGGGTCCGGTTTGAGCGATTGCGAGTGATGTGGTGTTAGTTGGTTGTACTTCCAATGTGGAAGTAGGATTGGTAGTAGGATTGGGTGAAGGTGTGGACGGTGATGTTTGGCCCGCAGTGGGAGTTGGTAAATCCATGATAACTTTGTTTTCTCGAACTAAAACTCGGTTTTGTCGTAAGGTTCGCTCAATTTCGCGATCAAATGCTAACGGTGATGACTTGTGAGAGCCTCTAGTATGCATACACCTGTAAAAAGTACCTGCACACTAAACACAACAAGCGTAAACCCGAAAATAACAAACAGAAAGCTACTAAATGAACACACGTTGCGCACTACTCCCCGGCAACGGCGCCAAAATTTGACGTGATGTCGAAGTCTCACGCAAATATAATCCAGTTACAACTAATTAGCAAGCAGTAAGTGGGTATCGAACTCAAGGAGTATGTGGAAATGCGTTTACTATGTAGCTTCAAGTTAACTAATTAAATTAAACTAAGTTGCAGGAAAGTAATTTCAGAGATTTTGATTGTTTGGTTTTAAAACTAAGATTAACTAAGTAATTTGCAAAAGAAATATTTGATTTGTAATCAATTTAGTGACAAATGACCATCCTAGGCTTCCGGTTTCACTTGACTTTTGTGTTAAAATCCACTAGAAAGAATCGCATAGACATGATCATGTGTAATTACTTGTTGTGATAAAAGGGAACTAAGTACTCGGATTAAACTGATGCGAGGTAGTTACCCGATGATCAATTAACTAATATCCAACCCTAATCCCTCCCGTGATATCTCGAGGCTAACGACACCAAGAACGTACGTTTTAGATTAAGATCAACACATCAATTAACAATTTACAAACAAGCATTCACACACCATAATAAACAAACAAAGATTGCAAGTCTATTATTCTAGAAATAAGGATAAAACACAAATGTCTTAGACAAACCTTCAACCTAGGATGATCACCAGTGAGTTTAGCTACTCATGACTTGGTGAATCATCATAACATTTAAACAAGTGTTCATAGAAATCAAAATACAAACCGCAATGTTTAGAATTGTTCACAAGCCAAGAAGAACACCCAAATTCGCCCCAAAAACTGCTGCAAAATGTCTGGTAATGATTGACAATGAAAAGACACCCTCAAAACTGATTTTAATGAGCAGTTACAACTTTTTCGCTGGGCGCCACCGTAAGCTACGGTGCCACCATAGCCTACGGTGGTCACCTAAAAGCCTTACGATAATCAGACTCTGGACTACGGCGGGCAAAAACTCCCAGCGGCCACCGTATGCTACGGTGCCACCGTAGCCTACGGTGGTTGCTTAACTTTTCTCCTTTGTTCGCTCGATGCACTTTTATGACTCCCGTTCGACTCTAGCACGTACCAGCATCCATCCTATCATCATAATTCATCCTTTTTATGCCCGTAAAACCTGCAGAGTCAAACATCCCATAGTTATCTAATTCAACAAATAAACATCCTAGGCTTCCGGTTTCACTTGACTTTTGTGTTAAAATCCACTAGAAAGAATCACATAGACATGATTCATGTGTAATTACTTGTTGTGATAAAAGGGAACTAAGTACTCGGATTAAACTGATGCGAGGTAGTTATCCGATGATCAATTAACTAATATCCAACCCTAATCCCTCCCGTGATATCTCAATTGCCAACGGCACCAAGAAATTACGTTTTAGATTAAGATCAATACATCAATTAACAATTTACAAACAAGCATTCACACACCATAATAAACAAACAAAGATTGCAAGACTATTAATCTAGAAATAAGGATAAAACACAAATGTCTTAGACAAACCTTCAACCTAGGATGATCACCAATGAGTTTAGCTACTCATGACTTGGTGAATCATCATAACATTCAAACAAGGTTTCATAGAAATCAAAATACAAACCGCAATGTTTAAAATTGTTCACAAGCCAAGAAGAACACCCAAATTCGCCCCAAAAACTGCTGCAAAACATCTGGTAATGATTGACAATGAAAAGACACCCTCAAAACTGATTTTAATGAGCAGTTACAACTTTTTCGCTGGGCGCCACCGTAAGCTACGGTGCCACCATAGCCTACGGTGGTCACCTAAAAGCCTTACGGTGATCAGACTTCTGATTACGGCGGGCAAAAACTCCCAGCGGCCACCGTAAGCTACGGTGCCACATAGCCTACGGTGGTTGCTGAACTTTTCTCCTTTGTCCGCTCGATGCACTTTTATGACTCCCGTTCGACTCTAGCACGTACCAGCATCCATCCTATCATCATAATTCATCCTTTTTAGGCCCGTAAAACCTGCAGAGTCAAACATCCCATAGTTACCTAATTCAACTAATAAACATCCTAGGCTTCCGGTTTCACTTGACTTTTGTGTTAAAATCCACTTGAAAGAATCATATAGACATGATTCATGTGTAATTACTTGTTGTGATAAAAGGGAACTAAGTACTCGGATTAAACTGATGCGAGGTAGTTACCCGATGATCAATTAACCAATATCCAACCCTAATCTCTCCCGTGATATCTCGATTGCCAACGGCACCAGGAACGTACGTTTTAGATTAAGATCAACCCATCAATTAACAATTTACAAACAAGCATTCACACACCATAATAAACAAACAAAGATGCAAGTCTATTATTCTAGAAATAAGGATAAAACACAAATGTCTTAGACAAACCTTCAACCTAGGATGATCACCAATGAGTTTAGCTACTCATGACTTGGTGAATCATCATAACATTCAAACAAGTGTTCATAGAAATCAAAATACAAACTGCAATGTTTAGAATTGTTCACAAGCCAAGAAGAACACCCAAATTCGCCCCAAAAACTGCTGTTAAAACGTCTGGTAATGGTTGACAATGAAAAGACACCTCAAAACTGATTTTAATGAGCAGTTACAACTTTTTCGCTGGGCGCCACCGTAAGCTACGATGCCACCGTAGCCTACGGTGGTCACCTAAAAGCCTTACGGTGATCAGACTCTGGATTACGGCGGGCAAAAACTCCCAGCGGCCACCGTAAGCTACGGTGCCACCGTAGCCTACGGTGGTTGCTGAACTTTTCTCCTTTGTTCGCTCGATGCACTTTTACGACTCCCGTTCGACTCTAGCACGTACCAGCATCCATCCTATCATCATATTCATCCTTTTTATGCCCGTAAAACCTGCAGAGTCAAACATCCCATAGTTATCTAATTCAACTAATAAACTCGGTTAAATGCGCGAAAGTATATGATGTTAACACACTTAAGGGTCGTCCACAAGACTACCCGTCACACACCCTTTAAAAATATAAAGAAAATATTAATTATAGAAAAACCGAAATCCACGGGTTTTGACATGGGGCCTTTTTAAACCTAGATTAGGGTTTTAAGGGATTATAACTAGGAGGCAAGGGAATCAATTTTTAATTGAATAAGTTTAAAGAAACCTAAAAGTCCATGGTTATAGAAATCGCTAGTTGCTATTCGGCCGGTGAGGTGGGGACTAGCGATTAATCAGGATTAAACAAAATTACTGACATATAATCAAGCTTAATCGGGGATTAATGGGTGCCTAGTAGGTTTTTAAAACCACACTTGAAACCCTAATCTCTCACCCTCCCATATTGCGCCCCACCCTAGTCGCCAACCCTAGACCTACCACCGGCTAACTAGCACCCCAGTCCAGTCGCCGCCTTCATCACGTCGCTCTTCTCCCACGCACCGCCACTAGCTCAGCGTGGTTTGTTGGTTTGTTATATTTTTAAATGGTGGGTTTCGCGATTAAAAACCGAAGGTGTTCGGTTATCGGTTATACTCAAGATAAGAAGTTTCGTGTTTCCAAATCTAGCGCCCGAAGTTGTTCAATCAAGGTGTTTTGCGTTTCAAGTCTGCTAGAACCGGTTAAAGTATTTGTTTCTGAAACAGCCAATTGTTGTAATCGTTTATATATGGTTTCTATTTGAACTCGTGGTGGGCTATCCAAAGTTCGGTTTGGATCGTTTCGTACGTACGTTTCCGCTGCATTAAAATTTTAAAATATGAGTATGAATCCCAACATCATCAACATACAACAATCTGAGTTTTTTTTTGGTGTAGCTGAAAATAGTATTATTTGAAAAATAAAAAAAAGATGTGCGATGATGTCTTGGTGTGATGATGTTTTAGATCCATAATCAATTTTGCGATGGTATTTCAGTTGGGCAATCCCCACCCCGTTACCAATGAATATGGATCATGTCTTCATTTTATGCATCTTGGAACACGTCAACGACTGCAGTGATGAATCAGAGCGTGTCTGAGTGGCAATTTCATTGCTTCATGCCAAGTTGCATCGACACTACGAGAATCTTCATATTCTAGACCAAACAATGTTGTTGGGATAAAGGATCAAGATGAAGTTAAAGACAAGTATCATATATATACAAAGCAAAATGCCCACACATGACATGCACGTGACATGACTTAACTTTAAAACTGACAGAGTATGCTCTAAAGGATGAAACAAGTAAAAAAATGAAACATAAAGGATATGTAGTGTGATTTTTTGAACATTGACGATTTAAGCTGAAAATTTATATAAATCTAAAGGAAATCATTTGTAATCCATTTATGACGAATTTCAACTTTAGAGTTAATTAAAAACAGATAGTCCTTATAGTTTACCAAAAGTAACACCTTCGAGTACTACGGTTTTTTTAACAGATTCAGGTTCGATGGTTTCAATTTCTAATAGTTTGGGGTACTAAGGCTAACAAACGTTCTATTCTATTAAATCTACATAAAATAACAAAATATCCTTTTTAAACCATAAGGATCATTTATGTAATTAACCGTATTTTAATTATAGGGAACACTTATGTCATTTCTCAAATTCAAAGAAAATAAATATAAAAAAAGTTTTATTCATCATGATACCCCCCCCCCCCCCTTGAGCTTTAACCCGTCAAAATTGTCATCGTGATCTCTAGCGACATCACCATCACCATCGCCATCTTTGTCTGTATGTTGAACAACAAAATGACCCATATGTGAGATTTAGCTCACAAATCGTAGATTCAACCTAGAATTTAAGGTTAGGGTTTTTTAAACAAAAACTCTAATCTTACATCGGCGACGGTTTGCAGGTGTATAGGATTTTAATCGGCGGTTGTGAGAAGGTTTTTTTAGGTGACTACAAACTAATCTACCATCTATGGTCTCTACCGGCAACGACATAAATGGTTTGCGGGTTATTTGGGTTTGAGGTTAGTGATTTCCGACATATTATATATATAAGTTTTTAGGCGATATCAGGTTACTCCATCTCTCGTTTTAACTTTTTTTATTGTTTCAATTAAATCACTGATTTGGATGATTGACGAGTATTCCGGTAGTTTAGGTATGTTGGTGGTGTTTTGTAAGATACTAGTGGCTTAGATAACCACCAAAGATGGAACCGATCGTCAAACAACGGTGGTGTGTTAATAAATTTCAAAAAAAAAGTTTGAATGATGTTTGTTGTGTTTTTCGGTTGTCATTGGTGGTTGTCGACAATGGAGTAGCCAATGGTGGTTCAGGTGAGGGTGATCTCCGGCAGTGGTGACTGGTGGTGGTGCATCGCGTGGGAAGGGGGTCACGCGAATGGTTGACGTCCTTAGAAAGTAAAAAATAAATTGACATAGAACACAACCGAGTTTTAAGGATAAAAACACTAATACTAACTACACACGTTCTAGGCAAGCGTACCTACCAGTATATAGTATAACCCAGGTACGTACCCAAGAATCAATCTGTGGACACAGAATCTATTAACCTATCTATTTCGTAATATCTAACCTATGTAGCTTTTAATAATCAAGAAAATGCTAAACAACCTTTCTAATTAAGTTTAGAAAATAAGGATGAGAAAGATAACCAATTAGGTTCTGAATCATCTTAATACATTTGCAAAGCAGCTGATTATGGTTCTTATGAAAATCTCATCATAGTTGACACTAGTGATGAAGGTGTAGTGTTAAAAACTAATTGCCCTCTCAGGTTAACCTCATGTCCCCAAATAACCAGGCCATAGACACACCACTTATTTCGATTCTAAGTAACTAAGACATTTACTAATCCCTAGTGATCCAAGAGTCTCTTATATTGTTCTAGCAACCATAGATTAACGGACCGAGTGAATTACTATCTAACATGCATAACTTCAAAAAAAAAAGATCTAAATCATTCATAGAAACTCATTTGAACACCAATACCCAACATAGATTACATTATCATAAGATCATTAGCAAACCTTACTAGAACACACTTTAATAACAAAATCAATCAATTCATTACAAAGTATCAAGAATCATCCTAACCGAACCGGCTATTATGCTATTAGTTACTCATAGTAACAAACAAAATTAGTGAACTCAATGAATACATGATTAAAATCAAAATGAAAACGATAATACAAGGGTCTAACCTAGTAATTATCGATGTCTCGACCTCCTGTATGCTATTCTTCCTTGAATCTTCCTCCTAGTGGTCCGATCTTGAATCCTTGTTATTCGGCAACACTTTTTTCGCTATTCTTCTTCTGGGTTTGTCACTTCTTAGGGTTTTCACGACATCTCATTCTGTAAATACGATTCAGGTGCGTTTGGTGGGTTACGACCCGTAAGTCCACCACGTGTGGCCTTCTCACTTTAGGGTTCCCACTCTTATGGTCGGTGCACTAACATGGGGCCCTTGACTTGTAGCTCGCAATTGGTTCACGGCTCGTAAGGTTCTTGATTGGGCCTGCCTTCTGCTCGACTTCAATAATCTCCAAATCTGGCCAGGAAATCCTTCATTTCACCTAGGAATCTGCAAAACACTCGGAAACAAACACTTAATCTATTCCAAGCAATATTTACAACAAACAACTATCCAAATGTGGGTTTTAATACTATGAAAACATGTTGTCTTTCAGACACATCAATGGTGGTGTATTTTGAATAAGTTACAGTAAAACCCCAATAATGAAATATAGTTAATTACAAAAACTAGTCCCTCTAGTTATTAAATGGCATTTTGGCCATTTTAGCAAACTTTACAGAATATATAACATTTGTTAGTCTTAGTCCCCAAAGTGTTACAAATTGAAACCATAGAACTTGAACCTGTTAAAAAAAAAAACCCTTAGTACTCAAAGGTGTTACTTTTAGTAAACTATGATGACTATCTATGTAATTAACTCTCAAGTGTATTAGTTTTTTTTAACTTTGATAACCGATTGATTTCAACCTTTTTGATATTGAATATAAAATAAAAAATGTTTTTAAACTATTTACATTGATTAGCGTTATCTTAAAGTAAATTACATGTTTAACTTCTAATATTAGGGTGCCCGCGCGTTGCAGCGAGAACACAACACTTGGGCAATATTTTCATAACCAGATGGGAGATCTAATCGGGACGACTTGAAGGTTCACCTAAATGTAGCATTGTCATTAGTGTTATACGTGTCAATTAAATAATAATTTGACATAAAAAGTATCAAATATGAAAACCATTGTTGCATCTCATTAAACGTACACACATATATTGCATCTCATTAAACGTACACTCATATATGAAAATAACAGTCACAACATGAAATCTAAAGTAAAAATCAAGTTGTCAACCAGTTGCACCGCGATGAGTTGTAATTTAGTCATAAGCCTTATACACATCAATTATCACATCCATATTTTTTGACCACCTTTTTTCATATCGAAACTGGTATAAAAACAATTACTATTGAATACATCATAAAAGCAATCACATCCAACCCTCCAAATTATGCGAGAGATGTTTTTATTTTATAAAAAGTGGTTATAGGTGGTTGATAGTGATTTTTAGTGTAATATAGGGTAATAAATGGAAAGTTGGATGTTAATGCTCTACTCTAACTTAACCATTGGCTCCATGTAATAGAGACCTCCTTAGAGCGATTTTTAACTAAAAAATAACCCAACATTTTCAAAGATAGCTAAATACATGCAAACTACGATTCATATATCTCCTATGTGGGTTATCTTGTTTTAAAAATCATAACATTTATGAATAATATTATTATATTACAACATCTAATGAAAGTTGAATAGTTTAAAGAGAAAAAAAATGAATTTTAATGAAATATTTAAAATACTTGATTACTATAAAATTTGAATAACTCTAAAGAAAAAATAAGGTAAAAGGAATTTTAATAAAGTATTTTAAAAACTTTGATTATTATTACTATGTGAATTTCACCCTTTTAAATGTATTTAGACAAAACAATGTCCTTTTCGCACAATATATTTAACACATAGTGAAAAAACATAGGAAACTTTAAGCTCCTTACTTTCTTTTGAAAAAAAATCACACATGTAATGTATATGCTTTTAAGGATTTTGAGAAAAAAAATAAAAAAGCGCCGACCAAATTTTAAAAAAAATAAACAAGTTTTTGTGCAACATATGTTACACACAATCACGTTGCTCAAAACTTGTTTATTTTTTTTAATATCCACTCGGCGCTTTTTTGATTTTTCTTTTGCTCAAAACTCTTAAAAACATGTATATTACATGTGTAATTTTTTTTAAAAAGAAAAATGTCGGGAGCTTTGAGTTTCCCTAGGTGTTCTCACTTAGAGGAGTTTTCTCTATATACTTACACGGATAACTATAGTTTAAAATATTTTGCCGTCAGTTATAGCCATTTTAATTAAAGCGTTTGTTGATCATTTTAAATTTTAACATTATTATTATTTTTTAGAACGGCGACTTTCTTGTATCATGTTACCTCACTCCCTTAATTAGAGAGCCTCGTTGTCCTATTCCGACCAGAGTATGTTGTCTTAACCAGGCTTACGCTGACTTCAATGTTTGGTTTGGGCGTTCTCCCGTAAACCAGACAGACGACTGCCATTTGACAGCCATTCTGCCATTACAAGAGCTGAACCCTCTCTGACTTAACACACGGTTAGACGAAAACCTGGGTAGTTCAAGATAGAAACTAGCACCTCTACAAAGAAGTTAGACTCTCCTTAATTGTTTGATCCACCAAAGTAACACAAGTAAAGATTAAACTTGGTCTACATTAGAGAACTCAGGCTTCGCTACCACTAGGCCACAGTTTACTAAAAAAATTATTTTAACATTATTATTTACTAAAAGGAACGTTTTACAAAAGTTGTATTTTAGTTAAAGTGTCGTATTAAATTAAAAGGCAATACAAAAAGCTATCTGACATTAAAATCACTTCATTTTCATGATTGATCAATAAAGCAGTTCCTTTGTTTTCTTTCTTGAAATTTTGGCTGGATCCTCATGTTTTCTCTTTTATTGCATTCCACACCTCTTTTTTGAACCATTGCAATTTTATTTATTTTTATTGTTATTTGTTCATTAAAATACCAAAGTAACAAATTACAAACAACTGACAGGTAAACGGGCAATAAGCTGCGTCGCAATCCTCTTTTGAATTGCAAAACCAATCCTATTAAAGACAAAACGGCCCTTAAAAGTTGAAAGATTACTATTCACAACCTGTTGGACCCTGTTTAGAAATTCCACAGCCTCTGGGGCTAGAGACCCAAATGTATCAAAAGCGAATGGGATAAACACGTGTTGATTCTCTAAACAAGCCTTCTCGTGTTTAGCAACCTTGCCTAATTCCGCCTTTAACGCATCTTGGCCAGCAACAAACTCATTATCCCTGAGTCCAACAAGAGGGGACACTCCTGTAAGGTCCACACAAGCGTGTTTTCCCCTAGCCCACCCAAACACAAGAATATGAGCTGGCGGAAGAGTAGACCTCCCATCGAGCGGATCCGTCAGAGAGTTCACAAGAGCCTCATTTTTCGCCGAAATCCCTGCCCGCTTTAGAACATCATAGAGAATATCCCTTACCAAATCATGTCGGTATTTAAAACCAGGTAACTCCTTACAATGGACCGCATGTTCGCCAAAAGTATCTAAACAAGCCTTGCGACAAACTGGGTAGGGCTCATCAACCGGAAACAGAGGGATCATTAGCCAGCACTTAAGAATTGCCCGGTATTCCACTGCTGACATGTGTTGGCCTAGTCCTTCAATGGGGATAACTATCAGAAAATCCTGAGAATGAAGTGCCTGGAGACAATCAAACACAGCTTTCTGATGAGGGGATAGACTAAACTTCTCTCCCAAACACTGGACAGTTCTACTAAATAGGGCACTCGCCAAAGCATTCTGGGCTTTTGGGGGGCGGTGTCCTTATTAGAGAAACCGCTAAGATCAAAATCCGGAAGGGACATGTGCATGCAATCCAACGCGCACACATAATCAGAATCTAACCCAACAATACCACAGTCTCGAAGAATGTGGTCCTGTAAACTCTAAGATTGCGCCCTCGAGGCCACAAAAGCATACGTGGATACATCCTCAGCCGAACATAAACCCAAACCCCCAAAACGGGTCGGGAGGGATGCAAGCCTCCATTGAAGATCCCCAAAAACGGACTCCCGCAAACCATGATATCCTCGATAGCTCTCCGAAGGCCTTTGTCAAAAACCGAAACAGCCTCCCCAACAAATGTGGGTTGTCACGTTCTGAGGCCAAACAACAACTTAGCAACACCCATGCAAGAGCGCAGCAAGAGAAGCTCGCATTGAGGGTCCCGCAGATGTGGAAGATAGCTCATCAAATCCACTTCACAAGATGCCCTTTTCACGGCCAACCTCCTGATGAAACCCGCATCATGACTAACAACGCCCCCGACGAGTTTGACACCCGACACCGGCCTCCCAATCCCACTAGGAAACAAACCCTTTTGCTTCTTAACTCCATTGCACGATGGCCAAAAAACTTCTTTTTTCTTAACGTTAAGTTGAAGCCCCAAACAGGGCCCCATAGATATGATGATTTCTACAGCTTTAGCCACCTCTTTAGCATCACCTATAATCGTACCATCATCCAAGTACCAAGCATGGAAAAGTAGTTTGCATCTATCTCGTATCTGATGAATGAGGGGATGCAAAACTAAGGCAAAGAGAAGAGGCCCCAAGGGGTCTCCCTGTTGAACCCCAGTGGTGGACCAAATATGATCATTTCCGACATATAATCTAGCCGGCTGTCCATATAGAAAATCCACCCTTAAGGAAATGGAGGGGCATCGGGTTCGAACTTCTGACAAAAGGGTTGTTCTATCCACTAAGTTGAAAGCATTAGAGAAGTCAACAGTAATCATGGCTAACGACCCATCCGAGTGGAATACATTTAAAAACCTGTTCGCACTATGGAGCACAACCTCCGCCCCGCTAGGAATACCCACCCCAAATTGAAAATCACCGAGATATTTAGCCATCTCTTTCCCGACCCCCTCATAGCTGCCTTAGAAACTAACCTTCTCCAAATTGCGCCCACGGCAATAGGCCTAATCCCGTTGTCCGGTTTAAGTAAAGGTGTGAGGGGTGCAGAAGCAACAAACTCTGACAAGACCCTAGGGCACCTCCCCCCAAGCACAAGTTGACTACCTCAGAAATGGCCCTAAGCACCCCGCATGCGATCACCGACCCCTCCCCACAAAAAGCATCCAAAATGTGTTGAGCTCTCAACCCATCCCTCCCACAAGAGGTCCCTTTGGGGAAAGATTTAATGCACCCAAGGACGTGATACATCCACAGTAAGGGGTGGCTCCGGTAGTAAGGACTCAGGCATAGCCGGAGGAGGTAGGACAGGATGTTTAGCCACCAATGCTTTCATAGTATCCTCACCAAACGGTGCAACCCCCGAAGAACATAAAACTTTAACCGCCACAGTGAAATGGCCATCTGCAACTTTCCGTAAACATTGTTTAACGTTGGTGCTCACCCTAGAATTATCGGACCCATGGGGATGCTTATTAGGGCGCGAAACAACCTCTGATGGTTGGGCAAAAAGTGATAGGATGAGTTCAGCAAAACCATCCCCATTACCCCACGCTGCCAGGGCCCGCTGAATACTAAGACATTGTAAGGACTTCCTGTTCCCCGGCCTGCGCTCCTGACGATTAGAAGGCCTGAAAACCCGCAACGTGCAACGTGGCAACAATAAAAGTCTCACCCACGCCTCAACAAATTCTGGCGCAGCCACCACCTTGCATAGAGATGTCGTTAAAGCCTGGGAAAAGGCCATGCGACAACTATGGGGGATGCTCTTAACTGTTTTGATAGGAAGGGAGAAGACACGATCAAGCAGACCCACGTCCACCCCCATACCTCCAAAAGAAACAATCTCCTTTCCAACATTCGGCGTAGGAATCCCAACAATAAACTCCTCCGCATTTCCCGTAACCAACTTAAATCGTGCCACCCCATCTGCATGATGGCACCCCCGACTGATAGCATGTAAACACATACACTCCCCACATAACCATTGGCCTGAAACCTTAAGAGCCTCACCAACCGAAACAAATAAATCCAGATCCGCGGATACGGCATCGCGCATGGCCCACTTTTTGTCATCTGAAGACAAATGAAGCCGCTTGATATGGGCCACCAACCTCGGGAACCCCTTGGCCCCTGCCTGTCCATCAGGGCAACAATGAAAGCCCTTAAAAGGACACAACCAGACACCCCTTGAGGAACCAACACCCCCCTCCTCGGATGAAGCCCCACAATTAAAGCCCCAGACAAACCCCCCACTCTAGACCCGGGTATCAACTATTCGAAATACAAACGAAGTTTAAGGAAAACTCGCGCTAAGCTTGGAAAATAAATGACGAAAACTAATGGGTTAGCGTGGGCAACGACAAGTTGCCCCACCCCCTTTAAAGCACACCACACTCAATCCATTGCGGGCTTCCAAAACGAAAAACAAAATAAATCTTAATCTATTTTTCGGTGTTCTAAATCCGACGGAAACCAGTTGAAACAACTCGTTATTCAACCAGTTGTAGTAAACAACTGATATCCAGCCTTAAAATAAATGGTTTTTCTTCTAGACATTTTATCGAACACCTGGCATGCAACTTTCAATAACGAGCTTCATAAACCAATACTGAAATCTCAACTGCCCGGTTGGAAAGAGAATTAATTTTGTTGCCTGAATTCAGTTCTGGTTTCTGAACAGTTTAGAAACAAAATTTGTTCATTCAAGTCTAGCAAAGAAAAGAGCTCTATTGTTGAAAGAATGAAGCTCCACGTTCTGCAATGACACACCGTAATCCATCATTTCCGTCTACAGATTCCTCGCTTGTCTCGGAGAAATATAAACTTCTACATTGCAATTGAATATATTACATATTCTAGCAATTTAGTTTCCCCTATATATATCCAAATAAAAAAGTTACAAAAATCTTGTTGGGGATTTAGTGCTGCACTAATTGATACCAAATATCCAATCAACTAAAAAAATTAATTAGAGTTTGTTTTGGATGAAAACAGCCTAACACATTATATTGATACCAAATATCCAATCAAAAATCTTGTTGGGGATTTAGTTCAACACCTTATTTTTAATTATTTCCGAATTTAGTGGCTTATCTTCTTCAATATAATTTGAATTTGAATTCACGAAGGTAAAGCAGCCACTACAGTTACTATAAATATATTGCTAATGATAGTCATAACCAGGTGGAAGATTCTTTGTAAAGAAACGTAGCTAGGTGGTTTTTTCTTTTAACCGGCTAAAATCACATTATATTTGTCAGGATATAAATTCACAACAACATTTTTAAAGAATGCACCACCTAACCAACAGCTTTTCCCCTTAATGACAACTATAAAGTAGTTTAAATGATACTAAAGGGTTGTTTGTTTAGTTTTTAATGAGACTCTTAATGGTTCAGATCTCTTACTGGTTCAACACTTAATGGTTTGGATTGTTTTTTTACGAGCAGATATCTGAATGATTCAGACACTGAATGTTTAAGCATTATAATAAGTCTGAATGGTTAAGACCTCTTATCTGAATTGGTCAGACATTTATCTATGAACGGTTAAGCATTATAATGGCTCTTAATGGTTCAGACATGTTACTAGTTTAATCCTTAATGGTTCAAATCTAACACTTACCCATTCAGAAGTTATCAGAGAGCTATTATTATAAAACTAGTAAGATTACCCACGTAGCGGGGTTTCGGTCAAGCTCTATTTAGGTTATGTATAGAAACCGAAAGAAATATGCTTAAAAGGATATAAAACATGTTTTACATCGACCGAAAACCATAAAATAAATTTAAATTGGACAGCGAGATAGACTGATTTAAATTAATTGTCAATGAAAATGTAAACTCTATCTTTAATATAACTTTAATGAAAAAATAACCTTAAACTAAAACACTGAATATAAAGAAAAGTAAAAAAAAATAGAAATTAATTTACATCAAAACGTAGACCAACTTGAATTTACGACGCGTTGCAGCGGTGTCGGAACGTAAAGTGGCGACAAAAATGAAACCACAGGAACCCAGTTACAAAAAGTTTGAGATTTGAACTAAAGTGGCAAAGTGGTCAAACCTCAGGTCCAAAATGGCAGTTTACTCTTGAATTTATAACAACACATACATAAAATAAAAACGTAAAACTCGATTACATAGTTCTTAAAAAGTGAACGGATTGTAAATGTTAACATTGAAAATTGAAAGATACAATATACAAAAGTAAAAAAGATAAAAAATCAAAAAGAAAAACAAAAAAAGACAAAAAAAAAACCTTAAAATGCAAGTTAATGTATAAATAGAATAGAATATAATAAAATGTAATGAGTGTACTATTCTTCTACAAACAGTACATGTTTTCCAATTTGCAAAGGACCAAAGGTCACTATAGTGAAAAATGTTAAAATAAAACATAGTAACTTGTTTGAGTTTGGAAAACTAAAATGAAAAAAAAAAAAAAAATAAAAGTCTAGTCATGAGCTTGATCGAGCCTAAAAAGAAAACATTTTTAACTTGGTCTCAGACTCGTCTACAACCCACCAAAGGATGAGGCTAAAAAGTGTATGGTCATGAGCTTGATTGAGCCTAGAATCTAGTTAGGCCAAACTATATCCATTAGCGTAGACGGGGCGCCTCATAGATGGGATGGAGAGTTCACGGGAACACCGTTGCAAGTCAAGTAGGAAGCGGGTCGGGTTCAACTCCGGGTTGGTGAGCCACTGCTAGAAGGAAGATGACGATAAAGGATGATTTTTGGTGGCTGAATGACAACCAATGAAATGTTGGCACGCTTGCACGGGGGATGAAGGGGTTCAATGATGTATGCCCCATGTAATTCTAGATGAAAGGGGTTGGTATGAGGTGGGTGGAAGGGCACTCATCACTTGAACTCCTTCAATCTTTGCATTCCAAACCTTTACCAGCGTTCACCTTTCCTCCATTTTCCACCATCTTGCAACGGGTTCATGAAACAATATTTGAGTTTGTGTCTCCGTGTAGCCTGAGCTGGGGCAATGTTCCCGTGAACCCTTGCCAACTCATGCCAATCCAGACTCTACCCCGAGCATCCTTAGAGCTTGCTATTGGCTTGAGCTTAGTCCTTGGCAAAAATTTAAGCCTCAAAAAGCCTAAAGCTTGCCCTATCTTGTAGAAAAGCTTAATAGACTAATATTTATTAAGACAAAGTTATAAAAATAGCCCATTAAGGTATAAAAGCAATGTGCACTGACCATGACTAGTCTATAAGAATTCTCTACCAGACTTTTATCTTTATAATATGTTAAAATATGTTTAAAGCTTTATCCTAGATATGAGATACTAAGGAAAAATAGTGTCAATTGACCAAAAACATACGAGGAGAGCAAGTGCTCAAAATGCAACGAAAGTGATCGTCATTCTTAATGCAATTTCTAAATCTAGGTGGGATAAACATTTAGTCGATAACTATCGACCGTGTTGCTCTTTTGCACTTTCATAGTCTTCTTTTGAGCTCTTTGATTGCGTATCCTGATACATTGTATCGACCTCGTGAAGTGTGTGTATTAGGTGTATTAGTTTTAGTAACTTTAGCACGATTAGGTGAGTAAACTTAATAACTTTTAAACACAATTATCTAGTTTTAAATTTATAAAAATGATTTCTATTTAGACTAAATACACACAACGGGCATAGAACCCATCAGGTATAGTATAACTTAGATAAGAAACCAAGTATCGTCAAAAGATACACTTCCCCTACTCAAGCATCCATTATTATATTGACCAATATTATTTATATATGGTTTAGTAGACTAAACTAGTAATACATGAATTTTTGAATAAATCTCTCTTGATCAGTATAGTTTAATTATAAATGAGGAAAAATGTTAAATTGTCTATTTTATCTTTTATAAACACTGGAAGAGGTTCTTCTTAAGGTTACCGTCTTTTCCTCAATCTTGTCACAACATATTCATAGACTAGGCTGAAGTTGCCGGCTCTATAGACGCTCTATATGACCATCCTTAGCCTCTTGACTTGTAAACAATATGCAACAACCAGATTGGTTTTAAGTACATCTTGGTTTTATTATCTTTTCGAAACTTAATTAGTTTGTGTTATGTCAAGCCCACAAATGAGATCGCGGTAAGGATCTTATTAATTATCGGGACAATTAATCGTCAAATTTATTAAGTTACCAAAGAAACAAGGTAAATCCACCTTAGATCTTGTTACTTTGCGATCCTTGCGGTTGTATCCCTCTTATGGGTCCATTCCATTAAGGATATGTTATGGTGCTCCATAACAATTTCACCCGTTTCATTAATTTGTCGAATTACCCAAATCCCCATTAACCAACCTTTCTTAAATTTACCCCCCTAATCGGATCTGGTGCATTACCAAAAGGCTCCTTAAGGATCTTAATATAATATCAAAGGTCTTTTATTACCTCAAGATCCGGTTCGATACTAGATGTTTGTCTCCCGAATCTGGTTCAATACCATAAGCTTAGACTGGATCTGATTAAAGGTACTAGAAGGCGTACACAAACCAAGTCAAGTTAAGTTAGATTAGATTAATTTAGTTAAATTATGTTGTTAAGTTAATTTAGTTTTAAAAGAGTCACGTGCTCCTGTCATAAAAGATAATAAACCAAGAAGTAGTAAAAGATAAACACATTTGATAAATAAATACTATATTAATAAGATTAGCTAATGCAAGAATTTGAGAAGACATAAAGATTACAACCATATGAAGATCTTAACACTTTTACCCATAGCGATTAGCATACTTCCATAATCTTCAAGCTCAAGTGTAAGTGTGTAATACCTGTCTTTCAACTCTCATTTATTATATATTTTTAATGAACTAATCGATCTATGCCTTATTCTCAACATGGATGATCAAAGATAGAATGTTGGAATTCTAACTTTGGAAAGGTTTTGGTCGGCATTAATGCCTTCCCTAAGGATAACCTCTCATCTTCCAAGCAAAGGGAGCTTAGGAAGCCTCATAATGATGGCATACATGGACATAAATGCACTAAGGTCCATACATCACCCAAACCATCCAAGGAGTTATGACCTTCAAGGAAGAGAGAACAAGGCCTCTAAGGCACAAGTCTATAGCCATGAAGCACAAGGAATGGGAATTAGAGAGTAAAGAAAGGTATGATTGAAATGAGAGGGCGAGTCCTCTATTTATACAGGTCTGAGAGGCGGGTATGCACGACCGTGCATGGTGGGGTCGTTCCTTGTACTGTTATCCCCCAGAAGATGTCTTTTTTTTGTCTCCATGTGGTATTATGCACGGGCGTGTCAACATTTGCACGATCGTGGATATGACACATATCTTGACAGATCCCATAATAGAAATACTACCGGTCTCCTAATTTTTTCTTGTCTAATTTGTCTTTAGTGGGAGGCACAACCGTGTGTTGTACATTCTTTTCTTGCCCACCACACTTATCTGATCTTTGGTAATTTTCCAAAAGGCAGGTTGAGGTGACTAGCTATGTAGTTAATATCCAGATATATCAAATATATTGGTTATCGGTCCCTTGCTGAGATATCAGTGCAAAATTTCGGTCTGAATATTGTTCCAACTTCGAGATATTGCTTGGATCAGCTCTAAGTGTTACAATGATTGTGAAATGTGAGTGTTTGTGTTCGTAGCTGCAATCAGTGAGTGAAAGTGTGGGACATTAGGGTGTCTTACTGCTGATCCATTACCCCTTTATATAGTAACTAAAAATAACTAACTATCCTATTAATCTGGGATGCTGCGAATATTCCCCCATGACCGTTGTGGACTTCTTCTCCAGCTCCCAACGTTCGTCTTCTAACCATATTGAGCGAGTCTTCAGGAAGACCAAGTCCATGTATCCATTGGTACCTTGCAACCAAAGATAAACGTTAGTAGCAAGTAGAATACCCCCGCAGGATGTTACTAATATCCTGGTTCAGTTTCCTGGTCGCAGTATCAAACATATAATTATCAGGATATGTCTTCAGGATATGGGTCAGAAAATCAACCCATAACAATTGTCCCTCAAAATATAATTGTTGGGATCATGAAATCCAAACGGGTATATTATTCTTTGCGCTTCTCGATGCTCTTAATGAGATGTAGACATTGATATGACAGACTGTAACTTCCAATGCGAATTTTACTCATTGCTATCTATCTCTTGCCTACATCTTCTCCTTTTGGCCGGATACTTATCACAATATCTCAGAAGTATCAGGTATCATCTCTCTCCTTCCTTCTCTATTTTCCCGTTTCATATTTTGTTCTATGGCAAATCGAACATGATCACACACCAGCGACTCCATTCCGACCTTCATAGAACAAAATCTCCTCAAAGACCCTGTGAAAGAAGTTTGTTCTTTCGATAATGCCGACATTGCCGCTCTGAGAGCGTTCGGCGCCTTTCCCGACGGAGCGATTATCCGGCCGTTTGATCGAAGCCTCCGATCAGACGTGTCTTCTAAGGAGTGGGTTTGTTTCTTGTTTTAGCCCTTTTTCTATAGGACTTTGATATCCTTTTTCTGACTTTATCATGCGATTTTTCCATCTTACCGCCTCAGTTTCGCTCAGACCATCCCCACGTTTTGGAGAGTGTTAGTGGTTCTTGATCGGATCAAAACCCATCACATTCCTGATCTCTGTGTTGAAGATATACCCATTGCTTATCTTTTAAGATCTCATGGCTCCAGCCGGTTCTTACTTTTCTCCACTTCTAAAAGCCCCCTCATCCTCAAAGCGACCAAATACGAGGATGTATGGAAACAAAAGTTCTTTTTTGTTAAGAGGGACTCCATTGACAAGGGTGTTGACTTTCCGGTGGTAGGATTTAGGGTTTTAAGGATATCCCCAAACGTATCCTGAAGTTACATGCTGAACTAATATCTTTGTCCTTTTATGCAGCAAACTTCAAAGAACTAGCTCCCCCATCCGCAGAATCAGAAGGAAGGATCAAGGCCATCTACCAGCTACCAGAGAGCGAGAGAAGTTTCATGTTTACTCACCCAAGTTCGAGCCATTATTCCTTGTCCAACATTCTTGTAAGGATACCTATCTTACATGTTCCTGGATTTACTTGTTTAGTCAAGATATTAAGGTGTAAAAAAGTTAAGGATTCTTCCTTTTGTGCAGACCTAGCCAAGATCCCCGAAGTCTTTGACCTTGACGAGTTGGACAGTTATTCCGACCCTGCTTCGGTGAAGAAAGAACCAAGCTCTAAGCCTTCCACCGCATATAAGTCTCCAGCCAGTTCTAAACCCACGGTTGTCCCTAAACCTTCTTCAGCCTCAAAGCCTCGTGCCTCCAGTTCCCGTAAAAGAAAAGAGACTGACTCACCTGCTACTTCTGCGGAAGTCTTGGCTTATGAGAACCTTGGGTTCGCGGAGTTCAGTGGTCTCATGACCTCTTCCCTCAACTAGGTAAATATCCTTATCCTGCATCCTGCAGATATATACTAAATTGATATCCTGTTTAGTTATACTAATACCTGTATCCTGCATTGTAGGGGCCTAAACCTTCTGTTGGCCGTGTACGAGGAAGCTTGTGGAACGAAAATTTTCTATGAGGCCAGGGCGAAAAAGGCGGAGACAATCGTTGAGGAGCTGAGGACGACTGCTGCTACAAGGACCCGGCATTACGAGGACAAACTGAAAAAGGTCACCCAGGATGCTAAGGCTGCTATGGAAAAGGCTAGTCAAGAGGCCCAGATCAAGCTGGATGCTGCTCAGACCCAGTACGAGTAGGATTTGATCTCCTACCAGGAAGGCCTTAAAAGTTCCGTCGTGATTTTCCTCCTTCAGGCCAGGTTAAAGATGGCTTTTGAAGCAGAGTTACGGGCTTTGAATGCCCAACCTGGACCATCAAAGCCTGGGAGGCAAAACTGAAGGATCTTGGTGGCAAAACCGTGGAGTATCCTGCTAAGCCAGAGGTTGGAGAGACATCCAAGGCGGTTGAGGTGGCAGTAGATGCAGGTAGCAAGGCTGGCGGGGATCCTAGAGCGGATGCTGAGGTGATGCTGGTGTTGAAGATGAAGCTGCAGTTGGTGATGCTGCCCCGTGAGAGGGTAGCGAAGTGGGCGATGATGGATATTGATGCCTCGGCCGGAGCCCACTTTTTTAAATTTTATTGGTCTGTAACCACTAAAACAATTTACTTTCCGTATGTTGAACAATTTAGTTTTCCTGCACTTTAGACATTAGTACAATATGATGGCCGGAGGTGGAGGGTCCCTGAGTTTCAGGACGAAGCCTTCGGTCATCAATGTTAATATGCTTTTTGAACTTTTTACATTCTTGGTGGATGTGTCTCGGTTTGAGATGAAGCCAAGAATGTAATATTTTGAATTGTTAATAATAAACTAAACTTTTGACCTTATCTTCGTGTCGTTTATATGTTGTGTTGAAAAATCTCGTTTGACTATCTCGATCAGGATACTGGTATAATTCTAACCATTTTACCATCCTTGTTCCAAAGAGTTTTGTAAAAACTCAACAAAATATAACCTCTTCATAAAGAATCCCATTTTAGATAAGGCCTTCAAACTTAAGAAAAATAAGAATCCATACCAGAAATACGTAGGATCATTCACAATGTCCCCAGTGGGATTTAGTATCAGCATACATCAAGTTCCAGCACGCATGTCCCCTGTGCAGGATATTGCACCAGCATATAGCCTGCTTATATATTCCTTCACTTAGTAATTAGACTTTATCTTCTTCCATCAACAAAGAAATGTGTATAAACACTATTGCGGTTCAACTTATGCGAAATCCTATGTTTTACTGGGGATAAACCCATAATTTATGCACTGCGGGCGAGAGTGTATAAACTCCAAGATTTAGAAAGGTGAAAACCTTTAAACCTTAGAGAGTATGAAAATACCCTTTCATGAGAGAGGGTGATCAATCCTCATATACCGTAAGGATCCAGGATATAGCCAATAATCACTAAATTGTCAGCCACCGTTACATGAACTGGTCCCGCCATCTTGAACTATACCCGGATAACTTGCGCTCAAGGCGGGTTTTTAAACCCAATTCGAAAGAAAGGTGAATACATTTAAACCATTGAAGGGATCTGAATCCCTTAAACGTGAAGAGGGGGCCAATCCTCTAGTCTTTCGATTTATCTTGAGCATATATCCTGGAGTATCATCCTGGATTGTATCCTTACAAGACACCTTCAAACTAAGGTAGCTAACACCCCTCCGATGCTTAAGTCAGTATAGGGTTTCAAAAAATAATAAATAAATTAAATCAAACATAATTTAATGAGGTAGAAGTCATACCATCCTAGATCAGAATTCAAATTCTAAACTTACTTGTAATAAGCCTTAAGGTGTATGGCGTTCCAGGATCTTGGTATCATATCTCCCTCCATAGTCTTGATCCGGTATGCTCCCTTTCCTGATTCTGATTCAATTTCATATGGTCCTTCCCATTTAGGAGCTAAGTTCCCATCTGCAGGATTGGTTGTATTCTGAAACGCTTTTCTCAATACCCAATCTCCAACCTGAAATCTCCTAGTTCTTAAATTTTTGTTGTATGACTTGGTTATCCTTTGTTGGTATGCTGCCATCCTTAGCTTTGCTGTATCCCTTGTTTCATCAACAGTGTCTAATTCTTGACATAAGACTTCAGGATTTGATTCAGGATCCCGTAGACTTGACCTAGCTGTTGGTATCACCATTCCCGTTGGAATTACTGCTTCTGCCCCAAATACCAATGAGAATGAGGTTTGCCTAGTAGCATTCTTCATAGTTGTTCTATCTACCCATAGGACGAATGGTAGTTCCTCTGCCCATTTCCCTTTTTTGGCACCTAATCTCTTCTTCTATTTATTGATAATTATCTTGTTTGAGGATTCTGCTTGTCCATTAGCTTGAGGATGCACCGGCGTTGACCTAATCATTTTGATCCCCCAACCTTTACAAAAATTTGTAGTCCTTTTGCTGATGAATTGGGAGCCATTGTCGCAAATTATCTCGGCCGGTATCCCGAATCTTGTCATGATATTCCTCTTTATGAAAGACACCACTTCTTGATCCCTAACCTGAACAAAGGCTTCTGCTTCAACTCACTTGGAGAAATATCCATCATTGCTAACATGAAAACCTTTCCTCCTAGAGCCTTTGGGAGTTTTCCAACTATATCCATCCCCCACTTCATAAATGGCTAAGGGGATATGATAGGATATAATGGTTCTGCATGCTGATGCAGTATATTGCTATATCTCTGGCATGCATCACGCTTCTGAGCGTATTCCATAGCATCCTTTCTCATGGTTGGCCACTAATATCCTGTTCTCAATACCTTTGAAAACAAAGCTCTTGTCACACCCCGACCCACAGCGGAAAAGGTGATCGGGCATGATTGGGTTATCATCAAAGCTCATGACATTTATTATGCGTTTCATATTCATTAAATACAGTTTAATGGAAATTTACAATGAAGATTACAACATGTTCTAACTATCAATCTAAGCTTCTTTGTTCTCTTCTAAGGCATTTCCTATGTTTTCCTCGCTTCAACCTGTTCACCTGTATCATGTGTAAAAGGGTTTTTGGATCAACATAAAGTTGGCGAGTGAATCCTATGGAAAGCATTTGAACAAGTTTATCCAATTGATTATAAATAATGTGCATAACCACATATGAGTAAATGTAGATGTAAATTTATTCACACAACACATAATATTAAAAATTGCACACACATACATCAAATGATTGTTTTGAGGCACGCGTTGTTCGACTCGTCTCCCACGAGGAACTGATGGGCCTAATGATGAGTTTTGAGGCACGCGTTGTTCTACGAACTGATGGGCCTAATGAATGAGTTTTGAGGCACGCGTTGTTCTGCGAACTGATGGGCCTAATGAATGAGTTTTAAGGCACGCGTTGTTCAACTCGTCTCCCACGAGGAACTGATGGGCCTAATGAATGAGTTTTGAGGCACGCGTTGTTCTACGAACTGATGGGCCTAATGAATGAGTTTTAAGGCACGCGTTGTTCAACTCGTCTCCCACGAGGAACTGATGGGCCTAAATAATTTGCATACAACTTGACAATATGTAATACATCACAACCAACAATATTTACATTCTAGTTTAAATTATATAATGGTATAGCACGAGTTTGCATAAGAGAATTAGTTTAAGCGACACATGATACACCCCAAAACATGAATAAAAATGGGAATTTGTAAGAATTCACTCACAGTGGGTGCGTTCGGTTGATGATGTTGAATGCACGCGAAGTGGTTTTAACCACGAGTGAGATTAACCTAGATAAATCGCATTATGGTTTGGTAAGTAAACCGATTTTATTAATCTATTTTAGTAGGATTGTTGGGTGTATTTTGTGAGTTTAAGGCTATTTTCTAACCTTAAAAATGTTATTTTTAAGTATTTTTAATTGATTTTTAATTAAAATAATTAAATAAAAATAATAAAAAATTTGACTTTTTCTGACCGTTGACTTGACCGTTGACCTGACCGTTGACCGGTTCGTATGCGTATTGTTGTGCGCTGAGTGAGGCTCGAACCCGAGACCTCCCGTATGCGTGCACGCAGCTCTACCAACTGAGCTACGTGTCTAACCCGTTATATATCTGTTTTTAATTATATTTATATATTAACTAGTTTAAACAGAAAATCCTTTTATTTTAAAAACACTTTAATTGAATTAGACGGTGCGCTCCACAGGTCTCGAACCCGGGACCTGTGGCTTAAACTAACACACAGTCCACCGCTGGACTGTGTGTTTAACATGTTATATAATCCGATTTTTATTATACTTAAATACAAACTATTTGTTTTCATCTCTGACTTATTTAAAAAGGTAGAATAATTGTCCGGGTCAATGCTGAAGACCGGACTCGAACTCGTGACGTGCGACTTAAACATACACACAGTCCACCGCTGGACTGTGTGTCTAACTTGGTTATTTTTCCGGTTATTAATATACTTAACATATATCAGTATGACTCCGGTTCGGTTAATCAAAAAAATCATTTTTATTAAGGCAGCGTGTGTGGAACAGGATTCGAACTCGAGACCTTTCTGTGTTTAATGTGCACACAGTCCACCGCTGGACTGTGTGTCTAACCCGAGTAATATCTTGATTTTAATTATTCTTATACGTTTACCGCACTTCATCTTCTTCGTCTGATTTTTAACCAGAATCGATAACTGACTGGTTAAATGTTTTAATCGGTTTCTTAGCGTGTTTCAGTTCATTACGGTGAGATATAAGTGAAAAGAAAAAGAAATTAGGCGAAGAGGTATACCGACTATCTTCCTCTGTTTTCCGGCAGAACTCCGGCGACAGCAATCCTTTCCGGCGACGAGTGTCTTGCAGCAGCGAGTCTCCAAGAAGCTTACAAAGGGTGTGGGTATCTCCGGTATAAGCTTAGGGGGTTCAGTAAGGTTCAGAAATGATGAACCCGGTTTTCCGGTGATGAGCAGAGAAATTCCGGCGAGAGAGTTTTCGCCGAGAAAGGGTGTGGTTTTGAGCGAAAGTGTTTGCAGAGGTTCGAGGTGGTTTTTATAGGGAGAAACCGAGATGTATTTGGCCTGATTTCCAACTGGATTCATTGGTTTGAATTTCTCCGGCGGTTATGACTTTGGTCGCGGACTCAAACATCGGTTATAACCGATATGGCGTTTATGATTTACGTTATAACTGAAAGAAACGTTAAGTTTCGCGGGATTACCGGGATTTCCGACGACTGCAACAATGGGCGTCGGTTTTGAATTCGGAATGTTATGATATGAATTAAATGATCTTAATAATTAACAAGTAACATCAGTGGCGCAGTGGTTTGTGTGTTGAGTCCTAAGTTGTTTGTGAACCGGTTACTGACCCGGGTTCGAAACCCGGCAGGAACAAAACATTTTTATTTTGCGATTTTTAACAGTTTTTCAAAAACTAATTATATATGCTCGTATAATAATTGATTATGTATCGTTTAAAATTATTTTGAGTATTAAATTCGCAACGAAAATTTTTAACTGACTGTTCGGTTAATAAACGGAGCGGGTTTGGTAAAATCCGTTTTTGACGGATGTTACAGTATCCCCTGCTTTTTTAGAAATTTCGTCCCGAAATTTAAATAGTGATATATTTGACTAAAAGAATGATGGTGTTGACAGATACATGCTTAGAAAAGTAAGGGTTTTAGTTTTTGTTTGAGGCGGTAACGTTCCTTATAAGGGTTAAGTACCCTATTAGGAATCGCTTTTTGTTGCCTACTGTAAAAGTGTTGATAAGCAGAAATGATTCGATAAAAATGATATCATGCATAAGAGTTTGGATACGTTTGGAAAAGTATGGTTATATCCTAAGGCAAAACTTCTAACACTACAACCTACATGGAACATAAATAAACACAACAGCTGATACTTGAACATAAATAAACACAACAGCAAAAATTTGAATCCACATTCTGATAGCATATATGTTTGAATGGTGGAAGCTTCTCTCTCGTATGTTATGATGAAGAGGTTAGTTTATGTAGAAATGGAACACAATTCCAATTTCTCTAAATAGCAAGATGATATAAATGTAACATAATTTCAACCAAGGCAATACCAAATCTTACATGGAACTTCTCATAACCGCCTGATAATGCCTCTGATCCTTTGACAAGAATACTTATATATAGGAAGTACCAGCGGCGTATCCACCATATTCTTGCCAAATTTTCATTGGTTTTATCCACAAGTTATGATTAGTTACCAAGAAACTAATAAATCCTACATAGAACTTCTCATAACCGTCCGACAATGCCTCTGATCCTTTGACAAGAATACTTATATATAGGAAGTACCAGCGGCGTATCCACCATATTCTTGTCAAATTTTCATTGGTTTTATCAGTGAATTATGATTAGTCCTATATAACTCTACAACCAATACAACAATCATAAAATACTGGAATAAAAATATCTGTGCGATCAAGGCTCAATCAAACAGAGTCGATCGTATTATATGTACTGAAAATGAAAATTGTCTGTGTGCTCAAGGCTCAATCAAACGGAGCCGAACGTATTGTATGTACTGAAAATGAAATTGTCTGTGCGCTCAAGGCTCAATCAAACGGAGCCGAACGTATTGCATGTACTGGAAATGAATAACTTAATCTAAACATCAATCACACAAACAGCCTATGCATGGAACCTCTCATAACCGCCTGATAATGCCTCCGATCATTTGACAAGAATACTTATATATAGGAAGTACCAGCGGCGTATCCACCATATTCTTGTCAAATTTTCATTGACTTTATCCGTAAGTTATGATTAGTTCTATGCGACTCTACAACAAACACAACAACCATAAGATACTGATAATGAAATTGTCTGTGCGCTCAAGGCTCAATCAAACGGAGCCGAACGTATTGCATGTACTGTAAATGAAATGTCTGTGCGCTCAAGGCTCAATCAAACGGAGCCGAACGTATTGCATGTAATGGAAATGTAAAATGAACTGTGCGATCAAGGCTCAATCAAACGGAGCCGATCGTATTGCATGTATTGAAAATGTAAAATGAAATGACCGATCAAGGCTCAATCAAACGTAGCCGATCGTGCGGGCACGCCACAGATCAACCGCATAATAAAATGGGGATCAAGCTCAACCTCATAAATGGGGGGCTGCGGCCTCGGCAAATGCATATACTGAAAATGAATAATAATTATTCTAACAGTCTACACATGGAACCTCTCATAACCGCCAGATAATGCTTCTGATCCTTTGACAAGAATACTTATATATAGGAAGTACCAGCGGCGTATCCACCGTATTCTCGTCAAAGTTTCATTGGCTTTATCCTTAAGTTATGTTTGGTTCTATGTGATAAAGAAAAACATAAAACTAAACGATAGGAGTTGAATCTGGATCTTCGGTGAAAAGGACTAGCTGGGTATCTTCGTTTGGGCCGTCATTATCTTCGACAGGATTGGCGTTGATTTTGAAGACTCTTCCTCTTGCTGGCGGCCTAGTGGTTGGGTTTCCTTGGTTTACTTGGTTAACTGGGTTTGATTGGGCTTAAGTGTTGATAACGTTAACCAATTGAGGGCATGTGTTTCTAAAGTGGGTAGGGTCGCCACAATTGAAACAAGCTCGAGCATATGGGAACACGGGGTATTGGGGTTGATGATAAGTTTGGGCCATGTTTTGAGTAGGGGAAGAGGTTTGGTTTTGGAAGGTGCGACAAACCTTGCTCAAATGACCATTGCGTCCACAAGTTGTACATAGTCGACAAGGTAAGGTAAGGGGATGGTGATAAAAACAGTTGTTGCATCGAGGGTGAGGTCCAAGATATGGCTTCTTATTTGGGTAAGTTGAGTTGGGTGCCACTTGAGTGATTGGGATAGCTTGGATGGGTATGGCGTGTGAAATAGGTTGGTTTCGTTGGGTAGCAGCGAAAAGTTGCCCGTCTCTTTTTCTCTTAGGATTGGGTTGAGAAGGGGATTCGGTTTGGGTGAGCTCTGTTGCTAACTCCATTGCTGCTTCCAAAGTTGCAGGCTTGGTACTTATTACGGGGTCTTGAATCCTTGTCGAAAGACCACGAATGTAGTGCTCGATCAAACGGTAGAGGGGAGTGAACATGTTGGGAACCATTTGATGTAACTCGAGGAATCTTTTGTTGTAGGTGGTGTGGTCTCCTTCCTTTTGCTTCAACGAATAAAATTCATCTTCTAATTTCTTGATTTCACTCCTTGGGCAAAATCGTCTGGTCATGATTTCCTTCCTTGGGCAAAATCGTCTGGTCATGATTTCCTTCAATTCGTTCCAAGTTAAGGTCATAGCATCGTCGCCGCCTCGTTAGGCCTTCTCTGTATTCCACCAAGTAAGTGCTATCCCATATAATCGACCGGTAGCATATCCCACTTTGCGATCGTCAGGGCAATCGCAATTTAGAAAAGTGTTCTCCATTTCTTCAAACCAATGGAGGAGAGCGGTGACACCTTCAGTCCCTTTGTATTTCGGAGGGTCGCATGATTTGAAATGCTTGTAGGTGCATTTAGTGGTATTTGGGGGAGAGTTGATAATGTTTTGGTTTGCTTGATTTACAGGATTAGCGGTGAGTGCTTGTTGAACTTGGATTACAATGTTGGGTATTACGGCAGTCATTTGTTGAGCGATTTGGGATCATGGGTCGCATTAGGAATGAACATTCATAAAATAATTATAGAAAAATAAATCTACTACATCCATAGGATGTCTTGGGCTTTGCTCGCCGTTAGGCCCTACATGCCGCCATACTTTACCTGTGTAATCATGTGGGCCCCCATGAATACCGGTTTTTCATATGGTTCGCACGGGTTTGCCAGGTTGGGTACACAAAAACCCGGAGAAAATCGAGAAATATGTATACAACGTGTGATATTCGGAATGTGTCCAGGTGTAGACACGGTGACACCTCAAAGTGGGGTTAGTTCGAATGACGTTTGGTGTGGCATGCTTTGGCCTAATAGGTCCTTCGTACTCTCATCGTTGGTCCCCAGGTAGGCAAACTGGTCCGTTATATTGGATTTATACGGATGCCAACCTAGACAGGACGTTCCGACTACCGGTACTTGTACCCTTCCAGTTACTACATGCCCGTCGCAGAACTTACTTTGATGAGATTTGAAAATTGCACAAAATCTTTGGATAATGAGTGTATGAAAATAAATTGAATACATGAACATCGATATATGTATAATGAATATGTATATAAGCATGTATGTTTGACTGTAAATGTAAACAAATATGAAACAAATAAATATCACAAGTTTGTATGTAACCACCTAATCAATTAAAATTTAGGCAGACTATAATATAGGCTCTAAGGCTCTAATAACCTATCCTATATCCCTATAGTCATGGCCCTGATACCAATCTGTCTCACCCCGACCCGCAGCGGAAAAGGTGATCGGGGCATGATTGGGTTATCATCAAAGCTCATGACAATTATTATGCGTTTCATATTCATTAAATACAGTTTAATGGAAATTTACAATGAAGATTACAACATGTTCTAACTATCAATCTAAGCTTCTTTGTTCTCTTCTAAGGCATTTCCTATGTTTTCCTCGCTTCAACCTGTTCACCTGTATCATATGTAAAAGGGTTTTTGGATCAACATAAAGTTGGCGAGTGAATCCTATGGAAAGCATTTGAACAAGTTTATCCAATTGATTATAAATAATGTGCATAACCACATATGAGTAAATGTAGATGTAAATTTATTCACACAACACATAATATTAAAAATTGCACACACATACATCAAATGATTGTTTTGAGGCACGCGTTGTTCGACTCATCTCCCACGAGGAACTGATGGGCCTAATGATGAGTTTTGAGGCACGCGCTGTTCTACGAACTGATGGGCCTAATGAATGAGTTTTGAGGCACGCGTTGTTCTACGAACTGATGGGCCTAATGAATGAGTTTTAAGGCACGCGTTGTTCAACTCGTCTCCCACGAGGAACTGATGGGCCTAATGAATGAGTTTTGAGGCACGCGTTGTTCTACGAACTGATGGGCCTAATGAATGAGTTTTAAGGCACGCGTTGTTCAACTCGTCTCCCACGAGGAACTGATGGGCCTAAATAATTTGCATACAACTTGACAATATGTAATACATCACAACCAACAATATTTACATTCTAGTTTAAATCATATAATGGTATAGCACGAGTTTGCATAAGAGAATTAGTTTAAGCGACACATGATACACCCCAAAACATGAATAAAAAGAGGAATTTGTAAGAATTCACTCACAGTGGGTGCGTTCGGTTGATGATGTTGAATGCACGCGAAGTGGTTTTAACCACGAGTGAGATTAACCTAGATAAATCGCATTATGGTTTGGTAAGTAAACGGATTTTATTAATCTATTTTAGTAGGATTGTTGGGTGTATTTTTGTGAGTTTAAGGCTATTTTCTAACCTTAAAAATGTTATTTTTAAGTATTTTTAATTGATTTTTAATTAAAATAATTAAATAAAAATAATAAAAAAATTTGACTTTTTCTGACCGTTGACTTGACCGTTGACCGTTGACCTGACCGTTGACCGGTTCGTATGCGTATTGTTGTGCGCTGAGTGAGGCTCGAACCCGAGACCTCCCGTACGCGTGCACGCAGCTCTACCAACTGAGCTACGTGTCTAACCCGTTATATATCTATTTTTAATTATATTTATATATTAACTAGTTTAAACAGAAAATCCTTTTATTTTAAAAACACTTTAATTGAATTAGACGGTGCGCTCCACAGGTCTCGAACCCGGGACCTGTGGCTTAAACTAACACACAGTCCACCGCTGGACTGTGTGTTTAACATGTTATATAATCCGATTTTTATTATATTTAAATACAAACTATTTGTTTTCATCTTTGACTTATTTAAAAAGGTAGAATAATTGTCCGGGTCAATGCTGAAGACCGGACTCGAACTCGTGACGTGCGACTTAAACATACACACAGTCCACCGCTGGACTGTGTGTCTAACTTGGTTATTTTTCCGGTTATTAATATACTTAACATATATCAGTATGACTCCGGTTCGGTTAATCAAAAAAATCATTTTTATTAAGGCAGCGTGTGTGGAACAGGATTCGAACTCGAGACCTTTCTGTGTTTAATGTGCACACAGTCCACCGCTGGACTGTGTGTCTAACCCGAGTAATATCTTGATTTTAATTATTCTTATACGTTTACCGCACTTCATCTTCTTCGTCTGATTTTTAACCAGAATCGATAACTGACTGGTTAAATGTTTTAATCGGTTTCTTAGCGTGTTTCAGTTCATTACGGTGAGATATAAGTGAAAAGAAAAAGAAATTAGGCGAAGAGGTATACCGACTATCTTCCTCTGTTTTCCGGCAGAACTCCGGCGACAGCAATCCTTTCCGGCGACGAGTGTCTTGCAGCAGCGAGTCTCCAAGAAGCTTACAAAGGGTGTGGGTATCTCCGGTATAAGCTTAGGGGGTTCAGTAAGGTTCAGAAATGATGAACCCGGTTTTCCGGTGATGAGCAGAGAAATTCCGGCGAGAGAGTTTTCGCCGAGAAAGGGTGTGGTTTTGAGCGAAAGTGTTTGCAGAGGTTCGAGGTGGTTTTTATAGGGAGAAACCGAGATGTATTTGGCCTGATTTCCAACTGGATTCATTGGTTTGAATTTCTCCGGCGGTTATGACTTTGGTCGCGGACTCAAACATCGGTTATAACCGATATGGCGTTTATGATTTACGTTATAACTGAAAGAAACGTTAAGTTTCGCGGGATTACCGGGATTTCCGACGACTGCAACAATGGGCGTCGGTTTTGAATTCGGAATGTTATGATATGAATTAAATGATCTTAATAATTAACAAGTAACATCAGTGGCGCAGTGGTTTGTGTGTTGAGTCCTAAGTTGTTTGTGAACCGGTTACTGACCCGGGTTCGAAACCCGGCAGGAACAAAACATTTTTATTTTGCGATTTTTAACAGTTTTTCAAAAACTAATTATATATGCTCGTATAATAATTGATTATGTATCGTTTAAAATTATTTTGAGTATTAAATTCGCAACGAAAATTTTTAACTGACTGTTCGGTTAATAAACGGAGCGGGTTTGGTAAAATCCGTTTTTGACGGATGTTACAGCTCTGCCCCTAGTACGGTTGCCACAGTCTCCCTCGTGTATATCCGAAGTACCTCCTTGGTTTCGGGATCTTCCAAGCCTCTTAGGTGTGGACCTGCAAGAGATTTCCTGTACAAGATATTATTGATTATTGTAAAGCGAGATACATTCATCCTGAAAGCCCTAGGATTTTAATCCTTTGGAACATCTCCTTCTTGTAGATACTTCATGATCGGAGCTATCCAGGATTCAGAATCCTTCTCAAGATATCCATCACCAGTATCCTGGATACTCGCTACTTCTTCATCCTGAGATTTAGGATGTTCCATCACAGGATACAAGATATGTAGTATTGGTATCCGAGTTCCTTCCGGTATCCTGACAGTAGATCCTAAGCTTGCCAGAGCATCTGCTTTAGCATTCTCTTCCCTTGGTACCTGTTCAAGTGTAAATATTTCAAAATACCCTACTAATTTCTTAACAATAACAAGATATTCAGCTAACTTTTCACATTTTACTGCATAAGAGCCATTGAAGTGGTTAGTAATTAACAGGGAATCGACATATACTTGTAAACATTTAATATTCATACTTCTAGCTATTTCTAATCCTGCTATTAAAGCTTCATACCCGGCTTCATTTATTCATAGCAGGAAATTCACATATAATAGCCTGGGGTAATATGTCTCCCTGTGGCGATTTTAGTAGAATTCATAATCCTATACCTCTTACATTGGATGCACCATCAGTATATAATATCCAAATATCTGAGTTTTCTCCTAGTTGCTGGACTTCTAGATCAACTTATTCTTGTATATCATTACTAAAATCAGCCACAAAGTCTGCTAAAGCCTGAGATGTTATAGAATTTCTAAGTTCATACACTAAATCATAAGCTTTTGGTTTAACAGACCACTTAGCCATCCTACCAGACAATTTAGGTTTCCTTAGAACATTTTTAATAGTTGGTTTTAACATGTATCTTATGTGTTTCGTAGTAATGTCTAAGCTTGGTTGAGGCCATAACTAAAGCTAGTATTAATTTTTCCAGATGGGAATAACTGGTCTCAGCATCTAACAAACTTTTACTAACATAATAAACAGGATACTGCTGACATTCATGATTCTTTACCAAGACAGCACTTACTGCATTCCCTAATACTGCAAGATATAGGACAGAGGTTCACGATCTTCAAGCTTCATTAGTAGAGGTGCACTTGAAAGATATTGCTTTAATTCTTGTAGAGCGGCTTTATGTCTTTCTCCACATTCGAACTTTTGTTCTTTTTCAAGATATCATAAAATTCTTTGCACTTTTCAGAGGATCTTGATATGAATCTGTTCAATGCCGCTACTCTTCCAGTTAACCTCTGAACATCCTTCATATTAGATGGTGATTTGATATCTAGGGATAGCCCTAATCTGCTCTGGGCTTGCTTCTATCCCTCTCTTGGTTACCATATAACCCAAGAATTTTCCTGCCCCCACTTCGACATGGCACTTGGCAGGATTCGGCTTCATATTATACTGGTCCAGGATATTGAAGGCACATTCTAGATCCTGGAGATGATTCTCCGCTTTCTTGGATTTCACCACCATATCATCGATATGACTTCCATAGTGTCCCCCAGTTTATCCTTGAACATCATGTTCACCATCTGATACGTCGCATCTGGATTTTTTAAACCAAAGGGCATAGTAGTATAACAGTATATACTTGTTGGTGTCATGAATGTTGTATCCTCCTGGTCCAATGGTTCAATTTGGATTTGTTGAAATCCTGAGGATGCATCCATGAAAGTCAGCATGTCATGTCTAGCAATTGCATCTACCATGGAATCTATATGAGGCAATGGAAATGGATCCTTCGGACATGCTTTGTTAAGGTCTGTGTAGTCAACACAGACTCTCCACTTTCCATTCTTCTTCTGGACCACCACCACGTTTGCTAGCCAATTAGGGAACTTAACTTCCCTAATTATCTTGGAGTTTAACAGCCTTTCTACCTCCTCTTGTATGATTGCATTCCTCTCAGGAGCAAATTTCCTTCTTTTTTGTTGAACAGGCCTGGAAGATTTGTCAATTCCAAATTTATGAGTTATGATATCTTTTGATATATCTGTTGATGTGTATAAAATACGACATATAAATTACATCAAATAAGGCATAAAACTAACCCTTTTTTTAGTACTAATGTTGGAAAAAGCACTTTTCTTTGTTCCTTTTGAGTTTACAGGACCAAATGAGCTTAAAAGAACGAAAGAAGCAAATAAGCAGCCAAAACCAACATAAATACAAGAAAGAGGAATAACACGACATGTCCGACCCCTCAGCAACACCTCAAAGACAAAAACAACAAGACAGAAGCTGACAACGGGGCCGTGCCCAACCAGGCATGGGGCGTGGTGATCCTTTACACTTAAAGACAAAACCTGCAGAAGCTTCTATGCCCACCACAGGGTCGTGCCCAGCTCACCATGGGCGTGGTCAACTCTCATATTTGCCGAATCTTGATAGTACATCGAAGAGTTGACCATGGGGCCATGCCCAGAAGACACGGAGTCGTGTGGGGCCCTCTACTGACAGCTGTAATTAATGAAGGAAGAGAAGAAGCCAGCCATGGGCCGTGCACGCTGGACACGGGGCTGTGGCCGGGTACTGTTCTGACTATAAATAGGGGTGCTTGGTTCAATTCAAAGGCATCCCTTGGCAAACCGCTTCTCTCTCACTTTGCCACCATTCCACCACCACTACAACACCAACACCCACCACCATTATCCATCTATCATCTTTTGAGTGTGTAGTAGTCTCGGATCCAAGATTGATAGTAAGAGTTCTTGTCAAACAAAGGCCATGCTTGGCTAATCTCTTACATCACTTGGTGAAGACAAGTCTTTAATGTATTACTTTTGATTTTTAATCTTTCAGCACTTTTTAATTGGGTATTTTTTTAGTGACTTTAATAACTAGTTTCTTATGTTGAAAGTGAATTTTCCTAACCATTTCTTCATGATGTCATTGATTTGCTCATTCGTGTCTTTACGGTCAATATAAAGCGCGTTAACTACTTGGAAGGGGGTTAGAAGGGTGGTTTGGTAAAGTTCTTGTCTCGTTCAGTGTATAGATCCTGCGAAGACTTGGTTCAAGCTTACTAGGACCTCCTTCAATGCCCCACAGGTACTGGATGGCGGGGGTACGAATAGCTTGAACCCCTCATATGTAAACTACTATTAAAACTTTAAACCGGCTTCTTGGGATTGTATCCTTGCTGACTCAAACCACTTAGCCGAGGGTAACGTCACCTTCAAAAGAAGGGCCTACTACTTTTTGCATTAATACTTATTTAATTATCTTTCAATATGCCGACCCTTTGGGATTGTATCCCTGCTGACTCAAACCACTAAGATAATCTCTTGAAAAGTCCGAAAGTGTGAAATCATCAAAGGGTACAGTAAAGATGAGTTGGATCCAAGTGATTCTAACTTGTCTATTTGTATTTTATTTTATTTATTTTTTAATTTCTAGATTTATTTCTATGTTTAAAAAACTTTTACCCAAACATTTGTAATGATTAGACGTTGAGGATAAACCGGTATTAAAAGCTCTTGTGTCCTTGGACGACCTCGGTATCTTACCAACATATACTATGCTCACGATGCGTGCACTTGCCCAAGTGTGTGTTTAGTGTTAGTATAATATCGTGTTTTATAAATTTAAAACTTGACTAGCACGTAAAACGAACTTGAAATGTTAAATAAAATCATATCACGTTTCACGCACATTACCTGTCATATCTTCATACTTCCATGCAAACGTAGACATCCTGCACTTAAAAAAGTTAGTAAGTTGTTTTTCAATATCCTGAGGGATATTGACCCCTACAAGCACCGAGATATCTAGATTATTTTCAACGAAGACAACTTTCTTGACATCCTGCTCTGAAACTTCCACGTATCCTGTGCTTGTATCCTTAATTGCTATCTGCCGAGACTTTGTTGAGGCCTTCATCGAAGAGGAGTAGCATTCCTTCACCTCCTGCTGGTCCCTTTCAACTTTGACTACTCCCAAGGAGTAGGAATTTTGACACATTGGTGATAAGTGGAGGGAACAGCTTTCATATCGTAAATCCATGGCCTTCCTAATATAATGTTATAGCAGGATAATGAATCCATGACACAAAATCGTTGCATCGAGTTTACTCCTTCAACATACATATGTAGCTTTATCTCCCCAACAATATTCTTTGCTTCTCCACTGAATCCTACGAGTACTGTGGATTTCGACATAATTTCGCCTTCTGGGATATTCATTCTTTTTAGGGTTTCCAATTGAATGATGTTGACCGAGCTACCATTGTCTACTAATATCATGCATACAAAATGGTTAGCAATATACAAAGTAATTACCAGACCATCATGGTGAGGATCCTAGATGTTATCTCGATCGTCATTGTCGAATGTTATCACTTTATCATTTGTAAGCAATGTCATCCTTGTTGGTTTGTCTCCTCTTTCCGCCTTGGCTTCCTTGGCGTGCCTTTTAGCTGCAGAATAAGAAGTTCCACATATGTCGGATCCTCCGATATAAAATTGATTATCTTGGCATCTGGTGGCAAGGATGCTACTCTTTCAGGATTCTTGTCAGTATCCTGACCCTTATTCTTCTTGTTGGGATTGAACCCTGTGAAAAGGAACAAATGATAAAAAGCCAAAATCACATCATAACAGAGTTTACAAGCTCTGTTCAATAAACGTTGCCTTGCCTAAAACTATGACTTATATCATCTGCTAGAGCTAAACGACAAAGATCAAATGTCTGCCAGAAGACAAAGCAGCGGATAGTGATCAGTGTTTAGTTATAATAGTTTTATATTCAATGTAATAGTGCTTGGCACTCGTTGCTAAACAATAATTGACCGCCCAACCCGGCGTATAAGATGTGAGGGCAAGTGTTGTATTAAATAGTGGTCAATTGTACGCACTATTAAAACAACCTACGAGCATCTATATCAAACCTATTGGGCTAATGTGGGGTTGTTGTCAATGCACTAAAGTTTGAGGCATGTTAATATTAGTGTGAAAAAGTTTTTCAAAGGTTCGCGCAAACATTGCCTCAACATTGACAAAAATCACAACTAATTCACTAGATCCTAAAATTGGTATAGGAGTTGGTATAACAAAATTTGGTTGACTATCAGTTGATTGCAAGATAAGTCTCTCTGTAATTCGTTTGATAGTTTCTTGGAAACTCGAGTTTTATAACATTAAAAGTTTTTAAACAATGTTGATAGAAAGCTAAAAACACCTGATCCAACTTTCTTTCTAGCATTGTGTTGAAAGAAATGGGGAATTTCTATGGGTTGAGTGGATGTGGAATTTTCAGATCGAACTTGTTCCTTTTATTTCCCATCCATTGAAGTTCTTTGTTATAGGATTCCAATCTCAAGTGAAGCCATGATTGATACTCCATTGTGTTACAAAAAAAGATGTTGGGGTAGCTTGTGCTTATTTACCAGGAGATCTATCTGTGACTAACACCACGTAATTAGTGCAAAGATTGGCGCACTAAAACGCAATGGAGTATGAAAGTTTCGGAAACAAAGATTCTGATTAATAGTATGAACCTTTTGTTCACGTAAGGTGATGTGTCACTTTCCACCAATTTGCTTCAATCAGTACAAACTTGAATTTCTTCTAATTCTTGAATGTCGTTTCCTTTGGTCAAACTGAAAATGTCATGATTTCCTTCAATTCGTTCCAAGTTAAGGACATAGCATCTTCCACACCTCGTTTGCCTTCTCTGTGTTCCACCAAGTAAGTGCTATCCCATATAGTCGACCGGTAGCATAACGCACTTTGCGATCATCAGGGCAATCGCAATTTAGAAAAGTGTTCTCCATTTCTTTAAACCAATGGTGAAGAACAGTGATGCCTTCAGTCCCTTTGTATTTCGGAGGGTCGCATGATTTGAAGTGCTTGTAGGTGCATTTAGTGATATTTGGGGGAGAGTTGATAATGTTTTGGTTTGCTTGATGGACAGGATTTGCGGTGAGTGCTTGCTGAACTTGGATTACAATATTGGGTATTACGGCTGCCATTTGTTGAGCGATTAAGGCAGCCATGCGTTCGCCGGGCTTTTCTTGCTCTCGTCTTCCTACGGGCGAGGTTAGAAGACATCTACAAGGAATACATGACAAGAGTATGAGTTGGATGCTTTTGAGATCATGGGTCGCATTCAAGAACGAACATTCATAAAATAATTATAGATAAATACTACATCCATAGGATGTCTTGGGTTTGCTCGCTGTTAGGCCCTACATGCCGCCATACTTTACCTGTGTAATCATGTGGGCCCCCATGAATACCGGTTTTTCATATGGTTCGCACGGGTTTGCCAGGTTGCGTACACAAAAACCCGGAGAAAATCGAGAAATATGTATACAACGTGTGATATTCGGAATGTGTCCAGGTGTAGACACGGTGACAACTCAAAGTAGGGTTAGTTCGAACGACGTTTGGTGTGGCATGCTTTGGCCTAATAGGTCCTTCGTACTCTCATCGTTGGTCCCCAGGTAGGCAAACTGGTCTGTTATATTGGATTTATACGAATGCCAGCCAAGACAGGACGTTCCGACTACCGGTACTTGTACCCTTCCAGTTACTACATGCCCGTCGCAGAACTTACTTTGATGAGATTTGAAAATTGCACAAAATCTTTGGATAATGAGAGTATGAAAATAAATTGAATACATGAACATCGATATATGTATAATGGATATGTATATATGTATAATGAATATGTATATAAGCATGTATGTTTGACTGAAATGTAAACAAATATGAAACAAATAAATATCACAAGTTTGTATGTAACCACCTAATCAATTAAAATTTAGGCAGACTATAGTATAGGCTCTAAGGGTCTAATAACCTATCCTATATCCCTATAGTCATGGCTCTGATACCAATCTGTCACACCCCGACCCGCAGCGGATAAGGTGATCGGGGCATGATTGGGTTATCATCAAAGCTCATGACATTTATTATGCGTTTCATATTCTTTAATACAAATTAAATGGAAATTTACAATAAAGGTTACAACTGTTCTAACTAACAATCTAAACTTCTTTGTTCTCTTCTAAGGCATATCCTATTTTTCGTTGCTTCAACCTGTTCAACTGTATCATGTGTAAAAAGGTTTTTTTGGATCAACATAATGTTGGCGAGTGAATCCTATGGAAAACATTTGAACAAATTTATTTAACTTGATTATGAAATATGTGCACAACCAAACATGAGTAAAGTTAGATGTAACTTATTCAACAATCATAAGATATTAAATGAAACACTCATGAACAATAATGGAACAATTAGAGGCACGCGATGCTCAAATCGTCTCTTACGAGGAACTGAGGGCCTGATGAATAAATTGCATAAACATGATAATATGAATGACACAACTACAAACAATATAAACTCAATGATACACACATGAACAATAATGAATTTGATTTGAAGCACGCGATGTTCTACTCGTCTCCCACGAGGAACTGATGGGCTTAATGTAGGAGTTTCATATAATTTGACAAAAGGAAATAAGTAAATCACAACAGTAAAAACAATCTAAGTTTAGGTCATGATGTGGTATGGCACAAGTTTAAATAAATAAATTAATTATTTTCATAACACATGACACACCCCAAAACGTGTAATTTAAAAGGGGGAGTTGTAAGATTCACTCACAGTGGGTGCGTTCGGTTGATGACGTTGAATGCACGCGAAGTGGTTTTAACCACGAGTGAGATTTAACCTAGATAAATCGCATTATGGTTTGGTAAGTAAACGGATTTTATTAATCTATTTTAGTAGGATTGTTGGGTGTATTTTTGTGAGTTTGAGGCTATTTTCTAACCTTAAAAATGTTATTTTTAAGTATTTTTAATTGATTTTTAATTAAAATAATTAAATAAAAAAATAATAAAAAAAATTGATTTTTTTCTGACCGTTGACCGTTTGACTGACCGTTGACCTGACCGTTGACCGGTTCAATTCGGAATACAAGTGCGCTGAGTGAGGCTCGAACCCGAGACCTCCCGTACGCGTGCACGCAGCTCTACCAACTGAGCTACGTGTCTAACCCGTTATATATTTGATTTTAATTATATATATATATATTAATTAGTTTAAACCGAAAATCATTTTATTTTGAAAACAGTTTAAATCAATTCGGCGGTGCGCTCCACAGGTCTCGAACCGGGACCTGTGGCTTAAACTAACACACAGTCCACCGCTGGACTGTGTGTTTTAACATGTTATATAATTCGATTTTTATTATACTTAAATACAAATTAGATATTTCCTTTTCTGCCTTATTTTTAAAAAAAAGAGATAATTGTCCGAGTCGGTGCAGAAGACCGGACTCGAACTCGTGACCAGTGATATAAACAAACACAGTCCACCGCTGGACTGTGTGTCTAACTTGGTTATTATTTCGGTTATCAATATACTTAACATATACCAGTGACGACTCCGGTTCAGTTTAACAAAAAAATGATTTTTATTAAGGCATCGTGTGTGAGACGGGATTCGAACTCGAGACCTTTGCGTTTTATGTGCACACAGTCCACCGCTGGACTGTGTGTCTAACCCGAGTAATATCCTGATTTTAATTATACTTATACGTTATAGCGGTCATCGTCTTCCTCGTCAAGTTAGAACCAGAAATCGGAAATCGACTGGTTCAAAGTCTTAATCGGTTTCTTAGCGTCTTACAGTTCATTAAGGTGAGATATGAGTGAAAAGAAAAAGAAATTGGGCGGAGAAGTATACCGACTGGACCCTCTGTTTTCCGGCAGAACTCCGGCGACAGCAATCAAACTCCGGCGTCAGGTGTCTTGCAGCAGCAAGTCTCCGGAAAGCTTGGAAAAAGTATGGGTATCTCCGGTATAAGCTTCAGGGGCTCAGTGAGGTTCAGAAATAAGGAAATCGGTTTTCCGGCGACGAACAGAAAAGTTCCGGCGAAGGAGTTTTCGTCGAGAAAGAGTGTGGTTTTTGAGCGAAAAGGTTTTCAATGGGTTGAGGGTGAATTTATAGGGGAAAATCGAGATGCACTTGGTCTGAATTCCGACTGTATTCATCGATTTAAATTTTCCGGCGGTTATGGTTTGGTCGCGGACTTCAAACATCGGTTATAACCGATGTCTTAATACTAGTTTACGTTATAACTGAAAGTGGTGTTAAAAACTCGCGAGATTTCCGGGATTCCGACGACTGGATTAATGGGCGCCGATTTTGAATTCTTAACGTCACTTTATCAATTAAATGATTTCATTATTTAACAAACAAATAAGTGGCGCGGTGGTTTGAGTGTGTGAGATAAGGCGCTGAGTGACTCGGCGAGTGACCCGGTTCGAAACCCGGCTGGATCATTTCATTTTTATTTTGCGATTTTCAACAGTTTTTCAAAAACTAATATATATATTCCCGTATAATAATTGATTACGTATCGTTTAAAAATATTTTGGGCATTTAATTCGCAACGAAATTTTTGACTGACTGTTCGGTTGATAAACGGAGCGGGTTTGGTAAATCCGTTTTTGACGGATGTTACAACTGTCAGAGTTTAGGCATAGAAGTGCTTAGAGTTAGTTTTATTTGTTACCTGTCACTATCAACCCTGGCGTCATTAAAGATGCTCAGAGGTTAGAAGTGTTAGTATAAATAGTCGATCAATTGTACGGTTTTATCTATCTATCTAAAAGACCATTCACCTATCATCTTCTCTGCATTTCTGTACTATTCAAACGTTCTTATTGGGCTAAGTGGGATTTGTGACTCACATGCAAACTATAAGTTTGAGAGCATGAGGATCAAAACAAACGACCATTAGTTGTGATAAAAGTTTTTCATAATATTTCCGCTGCATTATACATTGATTTTTACCTTCACTTCCATTTTTGAAACAAAATCACAACTAATTCAAACTTAGATCCTAAAAATTGGTATCAGGAGCTTGGTAAATCAAAATTTGGTTTAACTATCAATTTGATTTGAAAGATCAGCTCTCCCTACTAATTCGTTTGATAGTTTTCTTTGGAAAACAGAGTTTTATTACATTTAAAAGTTTTTAAAACAAAAACCTGTTGAAAACCTTTAGAAATGTCTCAAAACACACCTGATTCCAACATTGGATCGATGTTTAAACCATTGATGCTGAAAAGAAATGTATATTTCATATGGCGGCGTCGGATGGGTCACATTTTAGATCAACAAAACACCGGTTGTTGACGGTCTGTTGTATTTGGACCACACATTCCAATGGTTCCAAGTATAGAGGATCACAATACTCAAGTGCCAAAAAGTCCTGATCTATACTCCGAGCAGGATTACTAGAAAATAGAGTGGGATGTTAAGGCGTTTAGCATTGTTGCTTCTATCTTACCCAGCGAGATCTATGCTGGACTACTCCACTGTAATAGTGCAAAGGAGTTGTGGGACGCACTAAAAGAGCAATTCGGTAGTACTGAAGAAGTTATCGAAAACAATAGAGAAATTCTGAATTAATAGTATGAAACCTTTTGTCACGTCAAAGGTGAGTCATTAATACAACAGCTCGAATGTTTTAGCTGTCTAATCAGTGAACTCAAACTGGTGAATGTTGTATCTTCTAATTCGACTGTCAATAGTCGTTTCCTTTGGTCATTACTAGAAAAATGGGACACTGTAGCTTACGTGACACGAACATTTGTTGGTTTTAAAGAGATGTCACTCACACAGCTTCATGGCATACTCTTCACTTATGAGAGAGAGTTAAACCAGAAAAAGAAGCGACAAGAGTCTGGTAAAACAACTGATGATTACACTTTGGGTAACACAGCTCTATTTGGCCAAGAAGAGCGTTCTGGCAGTGGAAAGGAATAGGGTTATGATCATTTTATTGATATAACTCCTAGAGGAAACTTTAACTCTAATTCTTACTCACCCAGTTATGCATTCACTACTAGTGGGGAAAGCCAAACCTCTGATAATCTCTCTTTTGAGTTAAATGATTTACAACACTTTGAACCATCTGATTTGGAAGAGATGGACATTTTGCACCAACTGGCTCTATTAAGTGTTAGAGCTAGTAAAGTTTACAAGAGAACAGGTAGAAAATTCCCTGGGTTGCATGGGGGGTTGAAGGTTAGGCTAGATAACTCTAAAATCAAATGCTATAAGTGCAATAGGTTAGGACACTTTGCTAGGGAATGCAAATCTCAAACTTCAGGACCAATTGTGACCCATCCTGGCCCTAGACCTCAGCACACACAAAGCACTGCCCAATATTCCCAATATACCCCTGCTCATCAAGTGCAAAACACTGCTCACTATGCACACCCTGCTACCTCTGTTCCAATGCATTATGTTCAAGCCACTGTTCCACAAATTCAATATGTCCAAGCACCACCACCTCAAGTGCATGTGCAACAAGCACTTCATGTCACTCAAACTACTCAAACCACTGCTCCGGCAGAGGTTAACCAGCAAAGCTTTTTCACTCAAGGCTTTGTTGACTGGAGTAGTTTGCCAGTGGAATTAACTGATTAAAACTTTGCTCTTATGGCTAAAAATGATTTTGAAAATGAAAATTTTTGCTTAATGGCCTTAGAGACAATTGTTGAAGGTGATGAGTCTGTGGAACAAGTGTCTAAGTCAGATGAGTTTCAAGGTTATGATGAAGCAATGGTTTCAAAAGATACTATTGATGTAGAAAAGAACTCTCTATCTGATCCATGGGATACAAAGGTGTGTGAAGTTGATTGTGATTATGCTCGCATGGCTGCTTCTAGGGTATCATCCCAGATCCTCAAAGATCTATGTTCTGAAAAATACATCATAGCTTTTGCAAACATAAAAAAAGGGTAAATGAAAACCATAGAAACAAAATTTCGAAGATGAACTAAATTTTGAAAAACTCACAAAAGAGTTGAAAACAAAGTTGGTTAACAAAGATTCTGAAATCAGCAACCTGAAGCATGAGGCAAGTATAACCAAAGACCAACACCAAACTATGGTAGAGAAATACCAGATTGCAAAAATGAGTTAGAATCCACACAAATCACGAAAAATGGGCTGAGTCTTGTAAAGGTTATGAAATCGTGTTAGAAAAACAGATCAAGAGCAACATAAAATTTGGCATTGGTCTTAAAAATGATCAAGTTTCTGAAGCTAAAATTGATTATGAATTGGTTGAGGTTGTCCCAAAATTTGGCTAGTGAAGAAATAAAAGTCACAAATAAGAATGGAAACAAAATCATTTTGGAAAAACATGAGGGTTCCTTAATTTTTAAAGAGGTTGAGAAATATCAGTTCAAACCCACATGGTCAGATGACTGTGACATTTTAGAAAACTTCAAGCCAATTGACTTCACAACCATTGATGGTGTTAAGGCACCAAGAGCAAGAGTCATTCCTATTAAAGATCTTCCAGCATAGTTACAATATCTGTTGAAAAGAAGTCTGATAAAAGGAAGAAGGAAAAGGTCAAAAACTTGTTTTGTAACTTTTGTGAGAAAAGAAATCATGTCACTGAAAACTTTTTCTGTTAAGAGCTTATGACATAAACAAAACTTGTGTGATACCAAATTCCTCAAAATGTATCATCTGTGATAAGACAAATCACATGACTCAGGAGTGTGTTTATCTTAAAACCTATGATGAAAAGGTAAAATAGATCAAAACAAAAGCTCTTGAAAGTCAAAGTTCAAGCTCTGCTAGAAATAAATCTAAGCAGACCTTTGAACCTGTTGAAATATCTGTTACTAAAGCACTGCCCAAAACCTCTGTTCCAGAGAGGTACAAGTGACAAATGCACCACCTGCAAACAGATATCCAAGAGGATATGGCCAACCTATTTATCAAAAGGTTCCTTTTAGCTATCAGGGTTACAAAAAAACCCTCAAAGCCAAAAGTAAATAGGCATCCTCATGGCTACCAACATCTGATAAGAAATGGTTCACAGCAGTGGTTACAAATACCAACCTAAACCACTGGCCATTCTCCTGAATTTGAGATTGGACAATCTGTGACTCTATCCAAAACCATTTTGGCTTTGGAAACCCACCTCAACTAATTATTTACTTGTATGTAGGGAGCTTCTACTTTGCTAGATAGTTTATGGTATTTAGTTAGTGGAGGCTCCAGGCACATGACAGGATGTAAAGCCCTGCTCAAAGACTTCATGGCTCATGGAGGGGTGATATATCCTTTGGTAATAATTCAAAAGGAAAGGTGTTGGGGTCAGGGTGTGTTTAAGTTGGGAAACTCAAATTTGAAAATGTTAATCTTATTGACAATCTAAAATTCAATTTTCTGAGTGTTTCACAAACGAGTGACAAAGGATATGGATCCTTCTTTACAAAGAAAACATGTCAGATTGTATGCTTCATTTTAAACAAATGAGTGACAAAGGATATGGATCCTTCTTTAGAAGTGACAATGGGACATAGTTTAGGAACAAGGAGTTGGATGCTTTATGTGAGTCAAAAGGGATTGTTAGGCAATATAGCATCCCAAGGACTCCAGAACAAAACGGGGTGGTTGAAAGGAAAAAATATAACTTTAATTGAATCAGCAAGAACTATGCTTGCAGACTCAGGTTTACCCTTGTCTTTTTGGGCAGAGACTGTAAACACTGCTTAATATGTTCAGAAAAGAGTTTTGATTAACCCCAGCATCAAAAGACTGCCTATGAAATTATTTACAGAATCAAACCTCTGATCTCATATTTGAAAGTTTTTGGCTGTCCATGCTTCATTTTAAACTTAAAAGATTCAATTTCAAAGTTTGCAGCCAAAGTTGATTGTGGTTATTTTCTGGGATACTCAACCACTGCTAAAGTCTATAAAGTTTTTAACTCTAGGAAAAAGTGTGTTGAAGAAACTCTGAATGTAAAGTTCAAAGAAGTTTCTTCATTGAAAATCCCAGCAAATCCTGCTGAGTTGTTTGATTTAGATAAATTTACATTTGAAGATGTGTCTGTCAAGACTAACCATGCAGGTACATCACAATCAACACCTCAAGATCAAGGATATGATTGTGTTCTTCCAGACTTCAAAATTAGTCAAGCTACCAGAGGAGCAGATGTTAGTAACAGTGGTGAAAGCTCTGTTGGCTCAATAGTTGTTGATCCACAAACTTCTGCTAGTTCTCAAATTCAAACCACTGTTGATAAAATCCACACAATGTGAACAAAAATCAACACAATCCCACATCCATACCTTCAATACCTCCACCACCGTTTCAATCAGAGGCTGGACCTTCAAATTAACCAGCAAAGGTTAGGTCAGATGATACACATTTGAAGCCTTCACCTCAAAATGCAATTGTTCCATACCAAGGTGATTTGATTTTTCTCAAAAGCCATCCATTGGATCATGTTATTGGCAACATCAATGCGGGAGTGCTCACAAGAAGCCAATCCCAAAACGTCTATCTTTTTGCCGGTTTTCTATCACTCACACAACGTGTCAAGTACTAAGAGGCATTGAAAGACAATAGTTGGGTAAAAGCTATGCAAGAGGAGCTCCTTCAGTTCAAAAGACAACAAGTCTGGGAACTTGTATCACTTCCTCAGGATGTATGTCCTATTGGCCAAAGTGGGTCTTTAAGAACAAATCTGATGAAAGGGGGATTGTTGTCAAGAACAAGGCAAGGCTCGTGGTTCAAGGCTACAGACAGGAATAGGGCATTGACTATGATGAAACCTTTGCTCCTGTAGCAAGGTTAGAAGCCATCAGGCTGTTCTTAACTTTTGCTGCTAACCACAACATCAAAGTGTTTCAAATGTACATCAAAAGTGCATTCTTGTATGGAAAGATCAAGGAAGAAGTGTATGTGTGTCAACCTCTTGGACTTGAAGATGCATTCTATCCTGATCATGTGTACAAGTTAAAGAAAGCACTGTATGGTCTAAAACAAGTGGCTCTAGCCTAATATGAAACTCTATCCACTTTTCTCTTATCCATTAGATTTTCAAGAGGTAAAATTGACAAAACTTTATTTTTAAAATGGAGAGGAAAATAGTACGACATCATATTTGAATCCACATGCACTGCCATGTGTGAAGAGTTTAGACAACTCATGGCAGCTGAGTTTGAAATAAGTGCAATGGGTGAGGTACAATGTTTTCTTGGTCTTTTAGTTAAACAAAAGCACAATGGCACTTTCATTCATCAAAATAAGTATGTCAAAGAACTACTTAACAAATTTTATATGAATGACTGTAAACCTTGTAGCACACCCATGGCATCCTCAAAGCTTGTCACTGTTGAGGACAAAGATGACTTGGTTGATCAAACTCTTTATATAAGTATGATTGGGTCTTTATTGTACCTAACTGCTTCTAGGCCAGATATCATGTTTGCAACATGTGTTTGTGCCAGATCTCAGTCAGCACCTAAAAAGTCAAACTTAATTGTTGTGAAGAGGATATTCAGATACATAAAAGTTGCACCCACACTTGGTATCTGGTATCCTGCTAATGGAAACATTGAGCTTTCAGGTTACTCAGATAGTGATTTTGCTGGTTGCCTCACCACAAGGAAGCCCACATCAAGGAGTTCAATTTCTAGGTGATTGCCTAGTGTCTTGGCAAAGTAAAAAAGCAAGTTGCAGTTTCCACATCCACTTCTGAGGCAGAATACATTGCTGCTGCATGTTGCACTGCTCAACTTTTGTGGCTTCAGAATTAACTGCTGGATTTTGGTGTAACTACTTTAAAGACTCCTCTCAAGATAGATAGTCAAGCAGCTGAAAACATTATTAAAAATCCTGTCTCACACTCCACAACAAAGCACATTGACATCAGACATCACTTTGTGAGAGATTGCTATGAAAAAGGTTTGATTTCTTTACAACATGTCCATACTAAAGATCAACTGACAGATGTTCTAACCAAAGCATTAGATACATCTACCTTTGAGAGTCTGATCTCTAGGATTGGAATGCTAAACATGGATTGAAAGCAAATTCTTATGTTCCATGTGTAAATATCAATAAAATGTTTTCAGAAAATCAAAAATCCATCTGGAAAAATAGTCAAAATTGAAGTTTTTCAATAAATCTCAAAAGTCTGTTCTATCCACTGTTCTTTCAAAACATTGTTGGGCTTGAAAATCTATCTGCTGGACAAAGTGTATTCTCTGATGGTCAAATCACTGTGTTTACCTTATCCACCGATAAGTTATCCACTGATAGTGTAAAATTAAAACACTTCTTTCCATCCACTGTTGACACACAAAAGTGTTTACCATAACAACTGTCTTCCATAAACTATCAGAGGATACACGTGGACAGATGATAGCCATCAGATCTTTGCCATGTCATCATCACTTTTTCACTTTATAAAATCTTGTTTTATCACAATCTTTGCCACGTCATCATCACTATCAGAGGATACACGTGGACAGATGATAGCCGTCAGTTTTTACCTATGCCGTATCGAATTCAAAATTCTAAAAGCGGTTTTCTCTCAATCTTCTCCATTTTCACAACTGTTCTTCATCGTCTTCGATCATGACGATTCTAAATTTCAAAACCCCACACAACTACACTGCAATTTTTGAAGAAACAAAATCGAATAAGCAATATCATTCTATGATTAAAGCTTTGAAAGTGTCCAAATGCAAAGAACTCATGGAAATTACTGCTCCTATCTACCGACAATCTTTAAGAGAGTTCTAGGCAAATGCCAAGGTTCATTACACGGAGAAGGTGGCTTATGCTAATCTTACCACGGTGGGAAAAACATTGTTGGAAGTAATTCATGCTTCTATTTCAGAGGTATTTGGGTTAAATGACCTAGATCATGCTACTACCTTTCCAATCGCTGGGTTGCATCACGAGTTCATCGAAAGAGGGTATGTTGGTCAACTTAAAGGTAAAACTATCTATAAACCTCAATTTCCAGCTGAAATGAAGTTTTTCTTCCACACTTTGTTGACATGCTTGTCTGCCAAGTCAACCCTTTTAATGAAATACCTTTGAACATGCAATACTTGGGTTATGCAATTTTAACAAAATCTGATTTTAATTTTTCCCAAGTATCGTTCAATGACTTGGTGACAAATTTTGAAATCATTAAAAAGGATCACTCACCTTTTCTGATGCATCTAAGATTTTTAAGTGTTTATATTCAAAAGAAGATTGGTGATGCTGTTAAACAAGGTGTTGTGACACCACATGGCCACCTTACTCATGAAACTTTTGCTCGCATCACCAATCAATCAAAATAAAAAACACAAGTAGAGGAGGCTGAGCCTGTTTTAGAAGAGCAAAATGTTCAATATCGACCTCCTGCTACTGAGCCCACTGCTCTTGGTGATCAGGTTACTACAACCAGTGCTTTGAAATCCACACAAAAAATCACAAAAAAGAAACCCCAGAAAAAAAATCCAAAAAGCTCACCGAACCAAGAACCAAAAAAGGACTTCTAGAAGATTAGATCCCAAAAGTTAACCCTGTGACAACACAAAAGTCACCTGAAAACACTGCTGCTACTTCTTCACAGCAGATGTTAGAAAGATCTCAACATGCTTACCAAACTCCTCCTTCATCATCACAAAAGGATAAGGTTGTAAAAACAGGGACACCAAATTATGAAGCTCTAGATCCACTTGGCTCTATCTTCCACAGCCCCTCTCCCAGGGCAATGTCTCTTTCAACACCACAACCCTCGCCAATCAAACTTCCACCTACCATATTACCTTTTTTGAATGCAATTGATTTGGAACAGACACTAACCAGTTCTTCTCACCAACCTATCACTGAGAATTTACTTCTGAATGTGACTGGGTCTGATTCCTTAATCTTTACTAACCCATCAACAAGTGACGAGGCTACATCCCTTGGTTTACAAGTAACCCTTGGTGATAGTTCAACAAGAGCTGCTACTACAATTTCAAAACTCTCAGTTTTCAATTGGACAGTGGTTACATGTATAAGACTCTGTTGAAGGCAACAACTACTGAGGCTACCAAGGTATCCTCTGATAAAGTTGGAAGTCCCCAGTACCAAGACAAAGGGACATTTGTGTTTAAAGTAAGTTTTGAAACCTCTGTTCATGATAACAAGATAAAACTACCACAACTGGTAGGAGTTTAGATGACCCTATTAAGTTAGATGATGAACTAAAATACAAGGATTTGACGGAGAGAGTTACAAAAATTGAACTAAAATACGAGGATCTGTGGATGAAATCAAGAATTTGATGAAGCAGATGCTAGCACAATACAAATGTCAATCCACTGTTCTACCCACTGCTGAGCTACAACAAGTTCTGTATCCTCTGTTTCAACAACAACAATATTATGTTGATCTAAAACATAAACATCACATGAAAGAGCTCAGAACGTTGGTTGATGCAAGATACATGAACACTTATGCAGATATAAAGGCCATCAAAGCTCACCTGCTCCAAACCACTGGCACTTCTCCTCCCACTGTGATTCTGGTTAACACAGGTGATGCGAAAAAGGGGGAGAAATTCAATCAAAAGGAAGTGTTAAAGCTCAAAAAAAATCCATCTTCAAGACCAACAATGGTTATCCCAAGGCCAGATGGTACCAAGAAAATTGATGAAACTCAGAACATCTTGGCTAGGGAAAAGGAGAGAAACAAGGAGTGGGTAAGAGATGAGAGCAGAGTTTTGGTTGACCAAAAGTTGGCTCAACAAAGGAAAAGGAAGAGATTGGTACTTCTCAACAAAAGAAGAGATCTGCTAGAAAAGCAAGACAACCATCATCCACAACTTCCAAAACCACTGCTGTCCTTCCAACTACAACCTCTGCTCCCACAAAATCTCAATCAACACCATCTACAACTATGACCATCACTACCACAACCGCCACAGAGGTTATAACTCCTGTTGTGTCAACAACTTTTGATAAAGCAGTGGTTACAACTGATGTTAACCAGACCACTGCCATGGTCACATTTCCAACCATCACTCATCAAATTTCCACACCCACAAGAATTCCTCAACCACCATCACCCAAACTCATCTTTAAAAGAAGGAAAATGACAAATGTCATAGAAGATGAAAACATCATCCCTTCACCACTCCCACTATCATCCTTACCACTGACCTCAACATCTGGTTTAAATCCCATTCTGCAAAATCTCAAACCATTGTCCAACCAACTCCTCTATCTATTCAGTTTCCTTTAGATTTACTGGATGTAAAGGAAGAGATAAAATCTTTCTTTGCTGAAGAAGATACAGACAAAAGGAACTTCCCATCTCTGGAAGGATATCCTAAACCAAGGAACTTGGATGAATATCTGCACTTGAAAGCTAAACAAGCAGAAGATATAACTAAAAAAGACACACATGGAAAGAGTGATAGAGAGGTGCAGAGTCATATGCAGTATCAGCTAAGCAAAGTCAGGAAACTTGAAGATTTCTCAAGAGACTTGTGCAAAAGGCTATCAGAAAAGGATGATGAAAGTTTAAGAAATGATTACATTGAACACATCATGTAAAACAAACAATACAAGGCTATAAAAGCACAATTCAAGGATTGGTCTGTAAGTGACTTAAAGCAAGAAGTTGTGAGAATGCGAAAAATGTTAAAGGACCAACTCAAAAAGCCTACTCCTCCAGACTGGAACAAGTTCAAAAAGAATGTGCCAGATAGAGTGTTGAAACTTAAAAGAATGAAAGAAGAACTGATAGTTGCCAACTATGGGTCAAAGAATCAGATCACAAGATGGTCAGAGGTTAAAGTGATTGATACATACAAAATGCTTGAAAAAAGAAGAAAAATAGATCCTTCATTGCCAAAGAAGCCTGATTATCCATCAGAGGTTACAGCTCATCAGACCTAACCTACTCAAAAGCCATCTGCAACATCTGCTCATTCTATCCTGGCCTTGAATCAAAGAAAAAGGCAGAGAGAGATGTCAAAAGAAGATGAGATAAGGTATGATTTGGACCTCATCAAGCAAGGAATTAAAGATCAAGTTCAATTCCACACTGATGATGCAAGTGATATGTTAAGAGAAACCTTGTCAAAAATTGCACATCAACTTCCACCATCACTCTCAACAATAATAAGCCATCCTAGAAAGCCTTCTGATCCAAAAATTCTAAAATGGAAGGTCAACAAAGACAATCATGAATTGACTCTGCTCAAATCAGATGGCCAAGCTACCAAAATGAAAATGGAGGATGCATATGGGTTAGGTGCAGAAGACCTCCAAGATCTTGTGACATTTGTCGAAAAACGGGTTTTTCGAACCCGCTTTGTTTATTAATCGAATAATCAGTTTCATATTTTGTTGCTCATTTAATGCTTATTTTAATTTTAAACAATACATAACTAATAAACATTTTAGATTATGGAAATTAAAATTGTTAAAAAATAAAATTAAAACAATTAAAAATGAAAAAGGGCTGCCGGGTTTCGAACCCGGGTCAGCCAGAAACTTTAAACACCAAACACATAACCACTCCGCCACTTGATGTCTTGTGAATTCTAGGAAACAATTAAAACATAAGTTCAACCGTGAATCAACCTGTTTGCACCAAACTGAAACCGATATCGGCTTCCAAACGTCCAGGGACTTTTGAGTGATCGCGGATTCTTGATTATAACCAATAAACCGACATTCTTAATCAATTCAGCCTTTAATGAACTTGAATTCATGTGATGTTCGGGTTTAATAACCGAAAACATTCACTTCCTGAATTACTCCAACAATATCATCATCTCGCGACCAAATAACATTCACAGAACCTCTAAATTCACTTTTACTCTAATTTCTGTTCGTCGGAATCGCTTTTTGAACTCGTCGGACTTTCGCCGGAAAACCGTGTCTTTCATCAAAACGGTAAATTTCTAAATTCTTTCATCTTCTATCTGTTGTCAGACTTTTACTAACTCAAACCCTCCAATCAGAATCGGTCCCAGACGACGATATCGGATAATCTGCAGTCGCCGGAAAACTTCTGAAAATTCCTAAATCGCGCTGTGAAACGGTATTATCATTTAAACCTTCTGATAACTCTTGCTTAGTCCTTCAATTCCACAATTAGTTAATCAAAAACTGTTGATTGGTCCGCTCAGACGTAGTTCATAAAAACAGAGCCGACGACTTCGCCGGAGTTCTGAGAAAGATCATCTTCCGGTATGTTCATTCCCCAAACCTTTCCTATCCGTTACATTTTAATCACTTATATGCCTGTTAATTGAATTGAACAAGTTCAGTCGAGAACCAGTTGTCTGGGTTATTGTAACGAAGAAGATGAAGTTGGTCTGTATATAAATTTAATACAAATTGGGTTATATCTCGGGTTAGACACACAGTCCAGCGGTGGACTATGTGCAATTGAAACATAGCGATACCGGGTTCGAGTCCGTCCTTGTTCCGTTTCGTCACAATATTCAGACTTTTTATAAAACCCAAATATGAAAACTTCCAGTTAGTATATAAGAGAAATAAAAACAAGTGTTTTAACCAGGTTAGACACACAGTCCAGCGGTGGACTGTGTGCAACGTTAATCAACAGGTCCCGGGTTCGAGACCTGTTACGCATGCCGGTTCGATAGAATTAAAATCCTTTTTAAAATAAATGAATTTTGGAATAAATTAAATAGTATATAAATATAATTAAAAACAGAAATATTTCGGGTTAGACACGTAGCTCAGTTGGAAGAGCTGCGTGCACGCGCACGAGAGGTCACGAGTTCGAACCTCACTCAGTGCAAACAATATACACGACCGAACCGGTCAACAAGTCAAAGTCAATGGTCAACGGTCAAACCCAAAAAGTCAACATTTTTTTATATTTTTATTTATTTATTTAATTTAAAAATCAATTAAAAATACTTAAAAATAATTTTTTTTAAAGTTAGAAAATAACCTTAAACTCACAAAAATAAACCTAAAAACCTTATTAAAATGGTTAATAAAATCCACTTATTTACCGTACCTTTTCGTTATTATTTAGGTTAGTTATTCCTCGTCGATCAACCCTCTAAACTCGTGCGCATTCAACATCTTCAACCGAACGCACCCAATGTGAGTGAATCTCTACAAATTCCCCGTTTTAATCACGTTTTTGGGGTGTATCATGTGTCTTATTATTTATTACATTTAAACAATTGTGCATCCATCATATCCATGATCAAATGTGTATTCAATATGTATCAACTGTTTGTGTGGTTATTGTTTAGATTAAATTTATCATTTTCAGTACATACATTATCATAGGCCGCCGCTCCCCATTACCTATGAGTGTGAGCCGTTCCCCATTACCTATGAGCATGAACGAGGCGTTGCCAACATACGATCGGCTCCGTTTGATTGAGCCTTGATCGCACATACATTTCATCATAGGCCGTCTGCTCCCCATTACCTATGAGCGTGAGCCGTTCCCCATTACCTATGAGCGTGAATGAGACGTTGCCAACATTTACATTATCATTCATGTTATATATTCATGCAAGGTGGTTTGTTATTGTATGTTACTGTTTGTTGTTGTTATTGTTATTGTATGGTTATTTACGTTTGCTCACATATGATTATTGCACAATTTTCCATAATAAATATAACAAGAAATCAATAATAAATGTTTTCTAACAAGGTTCACTCGCCAATTTTTGTTGACCCCAAAACCCCCATTTTTACACATGATACAGGTGATCCAGATGCAGCAAGAAACATATAGGATGGCTTAGAAGAATAAACCGGTTTAGACTTTGGATTGTTTAGTTAGTTATTTTCTTTGTAATTGTATGAACATGTTTGGAATATTGAGGATGTAATTTTGAATTTAATAAATATGAAACATATTAGTAAACATCATGAGCTTTGGTGATAACCCAATTATGCCCCGACTCTTATTCCGCTGCGGGTCGGGGTGTGACAAATTGGTATCAGAGCCATGACTATAGGGATATAGGATAGGATATTAGACCCTTAGAGCCTATACTATAGTTGATTAGAATTTTTAAAAATTTTTGTGTGTTACATGCAAAATTCATGATGTTTATATGTTTTATGTTTATTGTTACATTCAATGTTATGCAAGCATGTTCATAAGTATATATTATTATACAATGCCTATCATGAATCATATTCTCATAACATATCATATCCATGAGAGCACACACCACACAATTTCCATGACTTTTGCAACGATTTTTGTATTTTCGTATCACATCAAAGTGAGTTCTCATGACGGGCATGTAGTAACTGGAAGGGTACAAGTACCGGTAGTCGGAACGTCCTGTCTAGGCTTGGCATTCGTATAAATCCAAAATAAAGGACCAGTTTGCCTACCTGGGGACTAACGATGAGAGTACGAAGGACCTATTAGGCCAAAGCATGCTATACCAAACGTCGTGTGAGCTAACCCCACTTTGAGTTGTCATTGTGTCTACACTTGGACACCCTCCGACCATACATCTCGCAAACATATTTCATGGTTTTCATTCGGGTGATGCGAGTGTTAAACCGCCAATACCAATGTGAATCCTACTAAGCCAATAGTCATGGGGGCCCACATGAATATACAGGTGAAGGTATGGGGGACATTTGAGGCCCAACATGAGCAAACCCAAGACATCCTATGGATGTAGTTGCATTATTGATGTTTATGTTATTTTAATTTTTTTTTAAGACACATGACACCTAAAAAGACTCCATAAACTCACAATCTTCTTATGTATATTCCTGTAGATGTCGGCTAGGCAACAACGAGGGGGTAGAAGGTCAGGAAGTTCAAACGAACGCTTGGCCACCCAAATCCAAACACAAATGGCCGCGGTGCTTCCTGACATCGTTGTTCAAGTCCAACAAGCTCTCGCCGCAAATCCCATCAACCCTCCCCAACAAGAAGACCAGAATGTTGACAACCCTCCCTCCAAAACGTGCTCATACAAACATTTCAAGTCTTGCGATCCCCCGAAATTTGAAGGGACCGAAGGTGTCACTGCCCTCCTCCACTGGTTTGAGGAAATGGAAAACACCTTCCTCAATTGCGATTGTCCCGAGGATCGCAAGGTACGTTACGCAACCGGGAGACTATTTGGAGTAGCCCTGACCTGGTGGAACACAGAGAAGGGTAAGAGAGGAGTCGAAGATGCTATGGCCTTAACATGGGAAGAGTTAAGGGAAATAATGACAAGACGCTTCTGTCCAAGAAGCGAAATCAAGAAGTTGGAAGATGAATTCCACTCGTTAAAACAAAAGGAAGGAGATCATACTTCCTACAACAAAAGGTTTCTAGAGTTGAACCAAATGATCCCCAACTTGTTCACCCCAGTGTACCGCTTGGTTGAACACTACATTCGAGGCCTCCCCTAAAAAATTCAAGACTCAGTTCTAAGCACTTCACCTGCGACACTTGAAGCCGCAATGGAACTAGCTACCGAACTTACCGAAAATCGCATTCGAAACGGTAAATTCAAAGAAGAGAAAAAGAAAGCCCCCATTGAGGCTCAAACTTCAAACCATTCTGGCTCCTCTTCGAAGTTTACTGGTAAAAGGAACCGAAACACCAGAAACTTTGCTGTCACACAAACAAATTTCCCTATCCCTGCTGCACCCATCACCCAAGTTTCCCCCTCACCTGCACCATATAAAAGGCCATACTCCGGCCCATACCCAAAATGAAACCGTTGCCAATACCATCACTTTCCTGATCATCCCTGCCAACATTGCACCGGCTGTGGTCGCGCAGGTCACACCATTCAAACCTGTCGCGTACTTCAGCGAACGAACCGCCATCAGCCCTCAACCCAAACCCACCATCAGATAGTGGGTCAAGCCCAACAACCTTTACTACTACCACCTACCCAACATATAGCCCAATCCTACTACCAACCCAACTATCCCATGATACAACCTATGCGGGCTTGTTACAACTGTGGAGACCCAAACCACTTTAGAAACACTTGTCCACGCTTGGTGAACATCATTCATGCCCAAGCTCAAGCAAATCCGGTGAATCAAGCTAACCAAGCTCCACCACCTGCAAGAGGAAGAGCTTACAACATCAACGCCAATCCTGTTGAAAATAATAACGGCTCAAACGAATCACCCAACTAGTTTTCCTCACCAAGAATCAAGACTCAACTCCGATCGTCTAGTTTTAATGTTTTCTTTATGTTATCTCAATCTTTCCGTATCCCAGTTGTAAAATTGAGAATTTACGTATCCAAGAATTTTAATGCGAATTGATATTACAGTTTTGTTTTATACTCATTGATTTAACATTCATATCATCATACATCTCGACGTATCTCAATCTCATCATTTAAAGAAGTTGGGTTGTGTCTCACTTTTACATAAACTGACCCCTTCATCATAACAAATGAGAGAGGTATTGTCATCATTCAGTCATGTATCCTTTCAGAATTGAGACTCAAGCTTTGGTTGTTGTGTTTGTTTATGTTTTAGAGTCACATCGAACTGATCATGATTTACTGATAAAGCCAACGAAAATTTGACAAGAATATGGTGGATACGCCGCTGGTACTTCCTATATATAAGTATTCTTGACAAAGGATCAAAAGCATTACCAGGAGGCTATGAGAAGTTCCATGTAGGTTTAAATATCGTCATGGTTGAAGTTTTTGTTTTATGATACATACCTTATCATGTCAAACGTATCAATTCCCTCAAAACTATTATGCATAAAATCATAACCGACATCAAAGATCAAATTCGAGAAGCCCAACATGTTTCAGTAATGGAAAACGACGTACGCAAGGAGCTGTCTTGTGGAGCTGAACTTAAAATCGAAACTAAATCCGACGGTATTCTGTACTGTCTAGATCGCATATGGATTCCTGACCACAATAACCTTCGTGATTTCCTTATGAATGAGGCGCACAAAACACGATACTCTATACACCCAGGAGCCGAAAAGATGTATCAAGACCTTCGATACACCTACTGGTGGCCTGGAATGAAAAAGGATATTGCTGTTTTTGTTTCCAAGTGCCTTACATGTTCCAAAGTAAAAGCTGAACATCAAAAACCCTCAGGACTTCTGGTAAACCTGAAATACCTGTATGGAAGTGGGAAAACATAACCATGGACTTCATTACCGGGTTACCTCGCACTTCTGGTGGGTATGACACTATATGGGTAATCATTGATCGTCTTACTAAATCAGCTCACTTCATTCCGATCCGCGAAGATTTCAAGAACGAGAAGTTAGCTCGTATCTACATCAGCGAGATCGTAAGCCGTCATGGTGTACCGTTAAGCATTATTTCAGATCGTGATGGTCGTTTCACTTCACGAACATGGCAAGCTGTACAAGCCGCTTTGGGTACACGATTAGACCTCAGTACCGCTTATCATCCTCAAACTGATGGACAATCTGAACACACCATCCAAACTCTTGAAGATATGCTTCGAGCATGTGTCATAGACTTCAAGGGAAATTGGGACGCTCATCTACCATTAGTTGAATTTTCGTACAACAACAGCTACCATTCAAGTATCGGCATGGCACCTTTCGAAGCTTTATATGGTCGTAAGTGCCGATCTCCAGTATGTTGGCACGAAATTGGAGAAGCTCAAATCACCGGTCCAGAATTGATTCAAGAAACCACAGATAAGATCCATCAAATTCGATACAATCTTCTAGCGGCACAAAGTCGTCAAAAGAGTTATGCAGATAAACGACGAAAGCCTTTGGAGTTTAACATTGGTGATCATGTACTTTTAAAAGTATTACCGTCGAAGGGAGTAGTTCGTTTTGGCCAGAAGGGCAAGCTAGCACCACGCTACGTAGGACAATTCAAGATACTCGAAAGAGTAGGACCTGTAGCATACAAGCTTGATCTACCAGAAGAACTCAACAGAATTCACCCCACATTCCACGTATCAAACTTAAAGAAGTGTCTCGCCGATGAAAACCTCCATATTCCCCTGGAAGATATTCAGATCGATGAATCTATGCATTTCATTGAAAGACCAGTAGAGATCATGGACTTCGGAGAAAAATGTTTAAGACGGAGTCGTATTCCAATTGTTAGGGTACGCTGGGAGTCGAAACGGGGACCTGAGTTTACTTGGGAACGTGAAGACTCAATGCGCGAAAAATACCCGCATCTTTTTCCTGTTACCACTACTACTTAAATTTCGGGACGAAATTTCTAAAAGTAGGGGATACTGTAACATTTGTCGAAAAACGGGTTTTTCAAACCCGCTTCGTTTATTAATCGAATAATCAGTTTCATATTTTGTTGCTCATTTAATGCTTATTTTAATTTTAAACAATACATAACTAATAAACATTTTAGATTATGGAAATTAAAATTGTTAAAAAATAAAATTAAAACAATTAAAAATGAAAAAGGGCTGCCGGGTTTCGAACCCGGGTCAGCCGGAAACTTTAAACACCAAACACATAACCACTCCGCCACTTGATGTCTTTGTGAATTCTAGGAAATAATTAAAACATAAGTTCAACCGTGAATCAACCTGTTTGCGCCAAACTGAAACCGATATCGGCTTCCAAACGTCCAGGGACTTTTGAGTGATCGCGGATTCTTGATTATAACCGATAAACCGACATTCTTAATCAATTCAGCCTTTAATGAACTTGAATTCATGTGATGTTCGGGTTTAATAACCGAAAACATTCACTTCCTGAATTACTCCAACAATATCATCATCTCGCGACTCAATAACATTCACAGAACCTCTAAATTCACTTTTACTCTAATTTCTGATCGTCGGAATCGCTTTTTGAACTCGCCGGACTTTCGCCGGAAAACCGTGTCTTTCATCAAAACGGTAAATATCTAAATTCTTTCATCTTCTATCTGTTGTTAGACTTTTACTAACTCAAACCCTCCAATCAGAATCAGTCCCAGACGACGATATCGGATAATCTGCAGTCGCCGGAAAACTTCTGAAAATTCCTAAATCGCGCTGTGAAATGGTATTATCATTTAAACCTTCTGATAACTCTTGCTTAGTCCTTCAATTCCACAATTAGTTAATCAAAAACTGTTGATTGGTCCGCTCAGACGGAGTTCATAAAAACAGAGCCGACGACTTCGCCGGATTCTGAGAAAGATCATCTTCCGGTATGTTCATTCCCCAAACCTTTCCTATCCGTTACATTTTAATCACTTATATGCCTGTTAATTGAATTGAACAAGTTCAGTCGAAAACCAGTTGTCTGGGTTATTGTAACGAAGAAGATGAAGTTGGTCTGTATATAAATTTAATATAAATCGGGTTATATCTCGGGTTAGACACACAGTCCAGCGGTGGACTGTGTGCAATTGAAACATAGCGATACCGGGTTCGAGTTCGTCCTTGTTCCGTTTCGTCACAATATTCAGACTTTTTATAAAACCCAAATATGAAAACTTCCAGTTAGTATATAAGAGAAATAAAAACAAGTGTTTTAACCAGGTTAGACACACAGTCCAGCGGTGGACTGTGTGCAACGTTAATCAACAGGTCCCGGGTTCGAGACCTGTTACGCATGCCGGTTCGATAGAATTAAAATCCTTTTTAAAATAAATGAATTTTGGAATAAATTAAATAGTATATAAATATAATTACAAACAGAAATATTTCGGGTTAGACACGTAGCTCAGTTGGAAGAGCTGCGTGCACGCGTACGAGAGGTCAGAAGTTCGAACCTCACTCAGTGCAAACAATATACACGACCGAACCGGTCAACAAGTCAAAGTCAATGGTCAACGGTCAAACCCAAAAAGTCAACATTTTTATATTTTTATTTATTTATTTAATTTAAAAATCAATTAAAAATACTTAAAAATAATTTTTTTAAAGTTAGAAAATAACCTTAAACTCACAAAAATAAACCTAAAAACCTTATTAAAATGGTTAATAAAATCCACTTATTTACCGTACCTTTTCGTTATTATTTAGGTTAGTTATTCCTCATCGATCAACCCTCTAAACTCGTGCGCATTCAACATCTTCAACCGAACGCACCCAATGTGAGTGAATCTCTACAAATTCCCCGTTTTAATCACGTTTTTGGGTGTATCATGTGTCTTATTATTTATTACATTTAAACAATTGTGCATCCATCATATCCATGATCAAATGTGTATTCAATATGTATCAACTGTTTGTGTGGTTATTGTTTAGATTAAATTTATCATTTTCAGTACATACATTATCATAGGCCGCCGCTCCCCATTACCTATGAGCGTGAGCCATTCCCCATTACCTATGAGCGTGAACGAGGCGTTGCCAACATACGATCGGCTCCGTTTGATTGAGCCTTGATCGCACATACATTTCATCATAGGCCGTCTGCTCCCCATTACCTATAAGCGTGAGCCGTTCCCCATTACCTATAAGCGTGAACGAGACATTGCCAACATTTACATTATCATTCATGTTATATATTCATGCAAGGTGGTTTGTTATTGTATGTTATTGTTTGTTATTGTTATTGTTATTGTATGGTTATTTACGTTTGCTCACATATGATTATTGCACAATTTTCCATAATAAATATAACGAGAAATCAATAATAAATGTTTTCTAACAAGGTTCACTCGCCAACTTTTGTTGACCCAAAAACCCCCATTTTTACACATGATACAGGTGATCCAGATGCAGCAAGAAACATATAGGATGGCTTAGAAGAATAAACCGGTTTAGACTTTGGATTGTTTAGTTAGTTATTTTCTTTGTAATTGTATGAACATGTTTGGAATATTGAGGATGTAATTTTGAATTTAATAAATATGAAACATATTAGTAAACATCATGAGCTTTGGTGATAACCCAATTATGCCCCGACTCTTATTCCGCTGTGGGTCGGGGTGTGACAGATCTGATTGGAGCTTGAAAAGGATGAGGATGATATAGAGTCTCTTAACTTTGAATTTCAACTCAAAGGCCAAATAAGAACTCCTGTTGAGAAATAAAGATAAAAAATAAATGTGTTTTGGCATCATTTGTTCCAGGGGGAGATTGTTGGGATTGAACCCTATGAAAAGGACAAATGATAAAAAGCCAAAATCACATCATTAGTTTGAGAGCATGATGATCAAAACAAACGATGACCATTAGTTGTGATCAAAGTTTTTCATATATTTCCGCTGCATTATACTTTGATTTCTACCTTCACTTTCCATTTTGAAACAAAAATCACAACTAATTCAAAGTTACATCCTAACACTTCTTCTTGCCAAGAAGTTCTTTCAAGTAACCTTTGTTCAGCAAATAGCTTATCTCCTTCCGCAAGGCTATACAATCTTCTGTCATGTGCCCAAAGTCCTCGTGGAAGGCACACCCTTTTGACTTATCCTTCCAATCAGCCTTCTGTTGATTCTTTCTTAGCCATCTTGTCTTGTCTCCTAAACCTTGCATAGCATACATCAGTTCAGGAATATTAACCGAAAAGCAGTATTCTGGTAAGTCAGGATATTCTTCTCCATCCTCATCTTCAACAACATTCACTCTTTTGTTGTCATCTATGGCATACGTTATAGAGCGGTATGGTTTATATGAGGATTCTGACTTCCTGTTTGTTGATTCATATGTTGAGGATGCATTCATCCTCTCTTGCATTTTCTTGTCGTCCTCAAGCCTTATGTATCTTAAGGCCATATTCTGAGCTTCGTTCAAGTTCCTACAAGGATTCATCACCAGATCTTGATAAAACTGGGAATCCTTCTATAACCCTATCTTGAATGCTTGTACTGCCGTAGCAACATCAAGATTCAGGATATCTAGGGATTACCTACTGAATTTGTTAACATAATCCCTTAGGGATTCTTGTGGTCCCTGTGTTATCCTGTAAAGGTCACTTATTAGTTTCTCAAAGCTCCTGCTACAAGAAAATTGACTGTTAAATAAGTTAACTAAATGAGCAAAAGATGTAATAGAATAAGGTGGGACATTTAGAAGCCATTTTAAGGCTGATCTAGTTAAGGTGGAACTGAAGCCTTTGCATAGGCATGCTTCTTTAAGATCTGGTTGAATTGGATTTACTTCCATCCTTTCCCTGTATTGGGCAACATGCTCCTCATGATCCATCGTCCATCATATAGCTTCATGTTGGGAGTTTGGAATCTCTTTGGAGTTTCTGCATCACAAATGTGGCGAGCAAAGCAGGATATGTTGTGACTATCCGGGGATACTTCCGGTATAGGCTGCACTACTCCCAGGCACACTTGATATCATATCCCTTAATTTCTGGAGTTCTCTGGACAATGCTGATGTTACACCTGTATCCTGCGAAGATTCAAAGTTATTAGTAGCAGGAATATTAGTGTTAATGGACAAGTTACCAGCTTGGCGATTTTGGCCATATCCTGGAGCATATCCTAGATCTCTCACAGCCGATATCCTGGTCGTTGAGGGTATCTTCGAAATATTGCTCTGGGAACGACTCAGTATGATATTGCCATGATTATCCTCAGTATATACTGCTGAACTGAAGTTCAACATCCTGGGCTGCAAATGGGTAACAGTATCCTCAGCAGGTCTCTTGGAGCTGGACTTCAAGAGTTGTATTTCCTTCATTATAAGTTGGTTGGTTTCCTGTTGCTTTCTCATTTGATCTTGTTACTTCCAAACAAAGACAAAATTTCATCACTATAAGCAAAAATAGGAGTTCTCCCTGAAACCCCGGATCTGGAAGCATTTTGAGCAGCAGTAGTGTCTCGAGGTGTTTGGCTTTCATTCCTCCTTGGGATGTCTGAACTTGTGGAGGCGAAGGAGGCAATGAACCAGTTGCGGCAGAGGTTGATATAGGCGTCGAAGAAGAGCTAAAACCTGACTGAGAAGCCATTGAAAATAGTTTTGCAAAAATCTTTGAGAAAAAAAACGGATTAGTGATTTTAGCAAAGTATTGATTAAAAATGGCACCACTTGCCCCACAGTGGGCGCTAAATTGTTTTGGTCAAAAATTACCGAAGCAATTAAGTGATCAAACTTAGTATGTGAGGTAGCGTGCTATTGTGATTTGTAAAAATATGTTAAGTTGGTTGATTATGAAAACAGGTTTAGGATATAGTTTCAGGATAATGAACTATATCAAAATGACAAATAAATTCAATAAATGTAAATCTTGACATAGGATATACGAGGAAAGCCCTTGATCAATCTAGATCGCCGGCACAAAACCTCAGCAGCTGACAATTGTCAGCTGCCTTGTTCTTCTTATTGATTGCAACAGCAGGATACAACTTCAAGATATTGCTTGGATCAGCTCTAAGTGTTACAATGATTGTGAGATGTGAGTGTTTGTGTTCGTAGCTGCAATCAGTGAGTGAAAGTGTGCGAGATTAGGTGTGTCTTACTACTGATCCAGCACCCCTATATACAGTAACTCAAAATAACTAACTATCCTATTAATCTGGGATGCTGCGAATATTCCCCCATGACTGTTGTGGACTTCTTCTCCAGCTCCCAACGTTCGTCTTCTAACCATATTGAGCGACTCTTCAGGAAGACCAAGTCCATGTATCTGTTGGTACCTTCAACCAATGATAAACGTTAGTAGCGAGTAGGATACCCCCGCAGGATGTTACCAATATCCTGGTTCAGTATCCTGGTCGCAGTATCAAACATATAATTATCAAGATATGTCTTGAGGATATGAGTCAGAAAATCCACCCATAACATTTCCTTAGAATAGTGTCTCAAAAGTACATATAAATGGGGGTAAATATGCATAATAAATATGTAAAACTGATGGCACATCCCCTCGCTATTTTTTTCAACGGAGTTATGGTATTTGTTCAATACACATGGCATTTGATCCATCACATCGTCATGACTTATGTGTAACGGTTTATCAGTCTTTTTATAGTTTTCATATGACTTTAAACTTATGACAACTGGAAGATAAATAATGAATTTGTAATTATTTCTAAGTAACATTTTCATCACATACTTTTATTTTTATCATCATAAATAATAATGCATTTACAATAAGAGTATCCACAATGCTATCGTCTACAAACCTCCCCATCAACATGCCACATCATATTTCAAATCTCACATAAAAAACCCTCATCTTTCCCACAACACGAAACCTTTACAAACCATTACCTCACACTCCATATCATCACCTACTTTTAGAATGATATAAATTAAACCACATTACTTTTGTAATATTTTTTTATATTTCAAATGCATCAAATAGAATAGTAATCAAATTAAATTAAGAAAATGAATTCAAACTAAATAATTGGATAACAGTAAAAACATACATAAAATTAAAAATATACATTAATATTATAAATATCTACATAATATTATACATAATTATAGATGGTAGGTTCAACCAAATGAGTAGTCTAAATCCAATGAGTGCTCGTCTTCCCATTGGTCATAGTTCCCCACATGTTCTTCAAGGTCAGTGTCATACTTATCCTCTGAATCAGGTTCGTATTCCTCTCTAGTGACGTACTCTTCCTTTGAATTAGGTACATATTCCTCTCTAGGTCAGTGATGAGCTTGCTCCTATTAAGTAGTTGGCTAAAGACCTGATTGAGGCCCAGTTTCACTCTTCATCCATCCATGTCAATTGTTCATCAACCAGAGGAGGAGGATTTGCAGGGCGTATAGGTTGAAGCAGAAATGGATACCCTCTACCCATATTTAAGATAAGAGTGTCAGGTTGAGTTGAGAATGAAATATTTTGAAATGAGAGTGAAACGGTTTAAGATGAGAGTGTGTAGGTTGAGATGAGAGTAAAATCCCATTATATAGGGAATAATTACAATAAGAATGCACAATGTAAATATGGAAAAGATAAATACAATCAATTTACAATGAACATAACATACTCTCATTTCACCTTAGTCATGTTCGGGTTCTACATAATCTGGCTTCCTCTTAATACATTGATACATTCACCAAGGGTTTGCCACAACAGGTGTTCCAAGATTTTCGATCCAATTTGAGTGTTCATCCTACTTCCACTCACACTACAGGGAAAATGAGAGTATGTTATGTTCATTGTAAATTGATTGTATTTATCTTTTCCTGAGTATGTCAATTTCTCATGATTTGTATGTTGATGTTGAAGTGGGTGAGTTCATAGACAAGTGGACCTCTAACACGTTGTCACAATAAACTATGGTGGCTGCGTGCAATGGGACATGAAGCTCGAGTAGCAGATTATGCAACCATGTAGTTTTAGGAACAACTTTAGCTACTTTCTAACATTCGGCCTCGAAATTGGATTTGGGTAATATGGGTTATCGTTTGGATGACCAAGACAACATGTTATTACACAGAAAAAACACAACATACTGATGTTGGCAGAGGGGATCCGAAATTCTCCGGCATCGGCATCACAGTATGCCATCAATGTATAAGTCCAAGACAGGACCAGGCGTAAACCATAATCAATAGTATTGTTCGGGTATCGCAAGGTCTGCTTCATGAACTAAAAATGAGGTTCCTGTGGGGCATGCATAAGCAAACAAACCTACTAAATTGTATGTGACACCCCGTATTCTCTAGACATTATTCGTACTTTCCACAAATGTGTTTATATTATAACTGTGCATTTAGACTAAAACTTTAGTAATTAAAATCAATTTGGAGTTAGCAAAGCCATAATTATGCAATGGGATTTGCAAGTAGTGAATTCGAAATTTTTGCATCGCGTAGCGGTAATTTAAGTGAAATGAATGTTGGTGACAACCCAATTAATAATTGAAAGTCTATAATTTGTCTAATATGTTTCGTTTAACATGGAATGGTATGTTATAAGTAGAATTTAGGTGAAAATACGTAAAAACCCTAGTTTGTGGTTTTTGGTTTGAATTATCCGGTATTCGCGTGTGTTTTAGACTTATAATGATTTTAAATGATTCTTGGCACCATCCAACACCAAATATTAATGTAATAAGTTGGTCTTTAATAAAATTTGGTATATAATTAATGTGACAACTCATATAAATCCCTGAACGTTTCGTTTTACTGTGTAATTACATGTAAGTTAAAAGAACTGAATATGGTGGTTGATTTTATTTGAACGAAACCGCCACCTTATAAACCCATACCCCTTGCACAAAACAACAAGCCCAACCCCCACCCCATGTCCCCTTGTGCGACATAGGCCCAACCCGCGCACCCCTCTTGTCCCTTGTGGCCCGTTAGCCCAAGTCACCCAAGCCTCTCCATTTTAATATATACGTACATGCATGGATCAAGAAAGAAAAATAAAAACCTAACACCCCTAGGTGTGCGACGACCAGGAGACCCCCCTATTGCGCAAACAGCCTCTTATTCAGCTTCTTGATTCGCCTCTCACTTCCTCGTTAGTCCTCCTCTTCGCTCCAAGGTTAGTGTTCTTGATTAAGATTGCGATTCATGGTGTGATTTTGTGTAGACATGGCTGTTATCCTGAGTTGTTATGGTAGCATTTTGTTGTTGCATGATTAGTTTCGGTGATTATGCGATTGTTTGGATTTATTGATTATACGTATGCATAAATGATCATTGGCGGTGTTTTGTGAAAATCATGATGTTTTATATCTAGGGTTATGATATTATTGATATGGTTAGGTGATAATTGATGGTTAATCTGCTGTTAGTTATTATTAGGAAGTGTTTTGATCGTTAAAACATGGCTGTGATCCTGAGTTGTTATGGTAGCGTTTTGTTGTTGCATGATTAGTTTCGGGTGATTATGCGATTGTTTGGATTTATTGATGATACGTATGCATAAATGATCATTGGCGGTGTTTTGTGAAAATCATGATGTTTTATATCTAGGGTTATGAGATTATTGATATGGTTAGGTGATAATTGATGGTTAATCTGCTGTTAGTTATTATTAGGAAGTGTTTTGATCGTTAAATGTGTTTCTTGTATCGTCTAGATAGAAAACAGGTTGCTGATTAGCAAAAACAGCCAACTTCAGTTCGCTGTAAACAGATCGTTATGAATCGAAAAATTGATTTCTCTGAAGTCTAAATCATATGTTTTCGAAAAACGCTTCAAATGGCGCTGGAATTTACATTTTTCTGAGGTCCTTTGCTATTTTTAAAGGGTCGTTTTTCACAGCAGCAAAAGCTGCGTTTTCTTTTTGCAGAAAATTCGTGTTATGTTATTTGTCATAACTTGCAATCTGGATAAGGTTAGGTCATGAAATTCATATAGTAGTTGGGCACGGGTGTTGTCGTAAATCTCCAACTGGAATTTCATCAATCGGGTTTACGATGAATTTTAAATGAATTTTTCTGTTGACTGCAGTCAGAAAGTGACGAATCTGACTTCAGCCCAGTAAATGATTTTTTATTAAATAATAGGTAATGAATTAAGTCTTCAGATTTTTACACAAGGTTATGTGGACCGTTTAGAATGTCCTGTAAATTAGTTAGAATTTTTGGATTAAGATAACTATTTTATAAAAATACCCGAAAACAGCCCAGTTCTAGACGTAAGAGCTGAAACATTATAAGTTGTTATTTGCGTATCTAAATGTCGTTTATGCTATCTGATAATGATCCAACTTGCTTAATGTCAACGAAGGTTTATGTGAAGTATTGTGTGTTTGATCATGAGTAGTTATATGTGGAATATGTGTATGTGCGTAAATTGTCAAAGTGAATGCATGGTACGTGTTACATATGTGTAGGAGCTTTGTGCCTTACTTGAACACACTAACAAACTAAATGGTAATTGCTAATAGGACGAGATTGACCTACCTTGAATTCTAACTATTTTAAGAGTCCAGCTGAGCAATCGAAAGGTGAGTTCATACTTTCTACAAAGCATGGGATTCCCGGTGATTTGGGAATGGGTTAAGGAACAACAACTATCCCCCTTGGGTGGGATGCAACCTGCGTATTCTCCTTGGGTAGAATACGTACCTCTGCTCTCCTTGGGAAGAGCGACAACCTTGAACTTACTAGACAACAACTCTATCATGAAGTCCCTCATTTTTATATCGACTTAATCGCCGGACCATTGGCGAACGAGTCATTAGTTAAATAGCGCTATCAGGTCTAACAAGCTCACACCGTGCCGCAGAGGACGGGAGGGGACTAATGTGCTTGGGCACTTAGTCAATGATGATAGACATTTACGCAAGGCACTCAAACATGACTTAAGTCAGTAGTCAATATGGTAACGGGTCTAGTGGTTTACAACATGGGGTAGCCCCCACGGTATATGGATATGGGAACAAGGATCTGGATAACTATTGGTTCTCAAAACAACTTAACAACTTATGGCTTTTAGAACAACCTTAAAACGGACAACCAACTGTGAACTCGCCAACATTTTTGTTGATACGTTACTACATGCTTTGCAGGTCGTTAGGTTATTTGCTGGAGCTTGCGCGGAGAAGGAGTCGTTGTGGGACATGGACCGTTGTGTGTTCATGATAAACTTATGAACTTTAAACTTATACTTTGGTTTTGAATTTAATGCTTCCGCTGTTAACTTAGACTTTGCTAAATTGTTTGACACCAATTATATTGTTTGTGTTGGGTTTTATTTACTTATTCATAATGTTCAATATGATTGGTGGCTTGATCCTGGTCAGTCACGCTCCCAAGCGATGATACTCCGCTTATGGATTTTGGGGGGTGTGACAAATTGGTATCAGAGCCATTGGTTATAGTGAACTCGGTTTTAAAAAGGGAAAATTGAAAAAAAACCAGACTATAACCTGTTCAGTACTCAACGATCCAGAACGACACTTCGCTCCACGTGCAAGGCTAAACACTTTAGGTGGTATGATTTATGTGTATATTGGCTACTTGATAGTTACTTTTACATGGTGTGTTGCTTATGGTATGCTTAGTTAGGGTTGTAGTAGCATGGTGCCTATTAGCCCTAATGTGCTCTCTTTGACACTCAACTGTTTATTTGGAACCTTTTGTGCTTTGGTCTACACTCCTCCCTGTCATTCTTTTCACACCCCTACGTCATCGTTCTCACTTGTTTTTTCTGGATGTGAAGATCAAGAGTAGACGCGGCGGAGGACGTGGTGGTGGCATTAACATGACTCAGGACCAGCTAATGGCCCTGATTAATGCAAGGGTTGCTGAAGCTCTAGCAGCCCAACCTAGAGGTAAAGCCTACCATTCTGAACTATCCTAGGATGTCTAGATCCTACTCTCGTGTCATTCTGTTATTCTTAACCCTACTCCTTTCTCTCTACACGACAGGTCAACCTGCTCAACCTCGAACATGCACCTTCAAGACCTTCATGGACTATAGGCCTAGCTCTTTCAGCGGTACCGAGGGAGCCGTGGGTCTTCACTGGTTTGAGAAGATCGAATCCGTATTTGAGATGTGTGAATCCCTGTCAACAATAGGGTCAAGTTTGCAACTGGAACTCTCGAGGGAAGTGCGCTCTCCTGGTGGAACGCATAGGTGCAGATGTTAGGACTGGCGGCTGTAAATACCACTCCATGGAACGATTTCAAAGATCTGATCAAAGAAGAATATTGTCACAGGGACGATATTCACAAGCTTGAGGTGGAGTTCAATAACTTGAAGATGGTAGGGTCTGAGATAGAAGCCTACACGAAAAGGTCGAACGATTTGGCAGCACTTTGTCCCAATATGGCTGATCCTGCTTATAAGCGCATTGACTCTACATCAAGGGCCTAGTACCAGAGATACAGAGCATGGATACTGTAGCAAATCTCCCCACAATTCAGCGAGTTATACGTCTGGCATACCGACTTACCGACCAGGCGGTCGAACAGAACAAGTTGCCCAAGCGTGTTAGTGCTACTACTGATGCACCCATTGACAACAAGCGTAAGTGGGATAGGAAGTTCAAGCAAGCGTTCTAGCTCCTCCCAGCCCCAAGTCTCAGCAGAGGAAGATCGATGACAACAGAAGCCCCTATCAGCAGTCTGCTACAAATCAAAACCAGGGTGGGTACAAGGGAAATCACCCTAAGTGCAACCATTGCAACTTGCACCACACGGGCCATGTAACAAGAACCATTGTCAAAGGTGCAACAAGCCAGGCCATGCAGCAAAGGATTGCAGGAGTCCGTACCTGCAAGTCAGAACCGACAACAGCAGCAACAAGTCCCACAAAACCAGCAGCAGCAGGGTAACAACAGGGGATGTTACCAGTGTGGAGCAGAGGGCCACTTTAAGAGAAACTGCCCCCAGCTAAACCAGAACCGCAATAACAACAACAACCAGGGCAACGGGAACATCAATAGGAACAACAACGATGACAATGGTGCGAAAGGACGTGTTTTTGTGATTGGGCAAGGAGAGGCAAGGAACGACCCTAATGTCGTGACGGGTAAGTTTCTACTGGATGACTACTTTGTTTCTGTTTTATTTGATTCGGCAGCCGATACTAGTTATGTGTCCTTAAGGGTTAGTCAGATGCTTAAGCGTACCCCGATCCCTCTGAACTCCAAGCATGTTGTAGAACTAGCGAACGGTAAAAACCTTGAGGCCACACACATTGTTAAGGGTTGTAAACTCGCTCTAGCTGGTCAGACTTTCCCTATCAATCTCATCCCCATCGTTCTAGGCAGTTTTGACGTTGTCATCGGGATGGACTGGTTATCCTAACACCGAGAGGAAATACTCTGTAAGGAGAAGATTGTCCGCACTCCTCGTCCTAGCGATGACCCTTTCACTATTCATTTGACCAGAGTGGTGCCGTTGTGGGCATCATCTCATTCCTTAAGGCCCAGAGGTGTTTGCGAAAGGGCCACATTGCTATGCTAGTTCTCGTTACCGACACCCAAGCCAAAGAAAAGAAGATTGAAGACATCCCGATCGTACGCGACTTTCCTGAGGTATTTCCTGAGGAATTACCTGGTCCACCACTCATCGCCAAGTCGAGTTTCAAATCGAGTTGGCTCCTGGAGGGGCACCTACAGCTCGTGCACCTTATCGTTTAGCCCCAACTGAATTGGAAGAGTTGTCCATGCAATTACAGGAACTATTGGACAAGGGGTTCATTCGTCCAAGTTCATCCCCTAGGGAGCCCCTGTATTGTTTGTCAAAAAGAAGGATGGTACTTTTCGCATGTGCATAGACTACCGCGAACTTAACAAGGTAACTATGAAGAACAGTTATCCACTTCCACGCATCGATGACCTATTTGACCAGTTGCAAGGGTCGAGTTTCTATTCCAAGATTGGTCTGAGATCGGGCTATCATCAGTTAAGAGTCCGAGACGAAGACATCTCCAAGACATCATTCAGGACTCGTTACGGACACTACGAGTTTCTGGTTATGCCTTTCGGGTTGACAAACGCACCTGCGGTTTTCATGGACCTCATGAACCGAGTGTGCAAACCTTATCTTGACAAGTTCTTCATAGTATCATCGATGACATCCTGATTTACTCTAAGAGCCAAGAGGAACATTAACAGCACCTACACATCATTCTAGAGCTCCTTCGAAGCGAGCAACTCTATGCTAAGTTCTTCAAATGCGACTTTTGGTTTCGTGAAGTCCATTCCTCGGCCATGTAGCGAATGAAGCTGGGATTCATGTCGATCCAGCTAAGGTTGATTCCATCAAGAATTGGCCAGCACCCCGGACTTCAACTGAAATCCGTCAATTTTCGGGATTGGCAGGATACTACTGAAGGTTTATTCAAGACTTCTCGAAGATTGCACAACCTCTCACTACCTTAACTCAAAAGGGTGTTACCTACAGATGGGGTGATGCTCAAGAATCTGCGTTTCAACAGTTGAAAGTAAAACTCTGTAGTGCACTCATTCTTTCGTTACCATAAGTCACAGACGACTTTGTTGTCTATTGTGACGCGTCCATCTAGGGACTCGGTTGTGTGTTAATGCAACGCGAGAAAGTCATTGCTTAGCTTCACGCCAACTCAAGGTTCATGAAAAGAACTACACTACCCACGATTTGGAGTTGGGAGCAGTAGTGTTCGCATTCAAGATTTGGAGACATTACTTGTACGGTACCAAATGCACTATCTACACCGATCACAAAGTCTCCAGCATATCTTTAATCAAAAGGAGTTGAACATGCGACAACGACGATGGGTCGAACTTCTCAACGACTATGAGTGCGCGATCAAGTATCATCCAGGCAAGGCAACGTTGTGGCTGATGCCCTCAGTCGGAAGGAAACTAAACCTATGCGTGTACGTGCGTTACAGCTTACCATACACTCTAATCTTCCTGCCCAAATCTGAAATGCTCAGGTTGAAGCACTGAAGGAAGAGAATCTCTTAGCTGAATCCATGCGGGGCATGGAAAAACAACTCGAACGCAAGGAAGATGGCACATACTACTTCATGGAACGTATTTGGGTTCCATCCTATGGAAACCTACGAGAGCTTGTGATGGACGAAGTGCACAAGTCTCATTACTCGGTACATCCTGGTTCGGACAAGATGTACCAGGATCTCAAAATTTATACCGGTGGCCTAGTATGAAAGCTAGCATTGCCAAGTATGTTAGTAAATGCTTGACCTGGCTAGGGTCAAAATCGAATATCAAAAGCCATCAGGGTTACTGTAGCAACCTGAGATACCACATGGAAATGGGAGCAAATTTCCATGGATTTTGTCACTGGTTTACCTAATCTCAGCGAGGCAACGACACCATTTGGGTCGTCATAGATCGACTGACTAAATCTGCACACTTCTTAGCTATTAAGGAAACGGACAAGTTCTCTACACTCGCTGATATCTATCTGAAGGAAGTAGTCGCTAGGCACGGAGTGCCAACTTTGATCATCTCTGATTGTGACCCGCGTTTCGCATCTGAACTGTGGCAAGCAATGCATAAATCCTTTGGCTCATGTCTAGACATGAGCACTGCTTATCACCCGCAGACGGATGGTCAAACGGAACGTACTATCCAAACCCTTGAAGACATGTTGCGGGCGTGTGTTATTGACTTTGGTAACGGTTGGGAAAGACATCTGCCCTTGGTGAAATTTTCCTACAATAGTTACCATACCAGCATTAAGGCTGCTCCGTTCGAGCCTTTATACGGACGAAATGCTGGTCACCTTTATGTTGGGCTGAAGTTGGCGACAACCAAATCACTGGCCCAGAACTCGTACTCGACATGACGGAGAAGATTGCCCAAATCAGACAACGGATGGCGGCAGCTCGTGACTGTCAGAAAAGCTACGCTGATAAGCATAGGAAACCTTTAGAATTCAGGTCGGGGACCGAGTTCTACTAAAAGTCTCACCTTGGAAAGGTGTGGTTCATTTTGGCAAACGGGGCAAGCTTAATCCGCGTTATGTCGGACCCTTCAAAATCACTGAGAAAATCGAAAAAGTGGCGTATAGACTGAACTTGCCAGAAGAACTCAGTGGTGTACACAACGTCTTTCACGTGTCGAATCTGAAGAAGTGTCGGTTAGATGAGACTCTCATTGTTCCTTTCAAAGAACTCACGATCGATGACCAGCTACGTTTCATCGAAGAACCGGTGGAGATCATGGACCGGGAAGTCAAAACTCTTAAACGTAGCAAGATACCTATAGTTCGAGTTCGTTGGAACTCGCATCATGGCCCAAAGTTTACCTGGGAACGAGAAGACCAAATGAAACGCAAGTATCCTCAGTTGTTTGAGAAAGATGGGTCCAGTACTGAAGCTACTACTGAATTTCGGGACAAAATTCCAAACCAACGGGGGGATGATGTGACACCCCGCGAAAACGCACAACACAACTAGCTTCTTCAGTGACTATATGCTAAATTTCAGGACGAAATTTCTTTCAACTTGAGGATGATGTGACAACTCGTATAAATCCCTGAACGTTTCGTTTTACTGTGTAATTACATGTAAGTTAAATGAACTGAATATGGTGGTTGATATTATTTGAACGACTGTGTGCTTATTGATGTGTAATGTAAATTACATGAAACCGAAAACCGAAACTGAAATATTGGAATACGTTTTTTTGTGAAACGAAGCGTTGTAGTATATTACTTTGCGATACGAAACGTTTTAATTAGTTATTGCATGTAACTCACGAAACCGCCACTTTATAAACCCATATCCCTTGCGCGAAACAACAAGCCCAACCACACCCCATGTCCCCTTGTGCGACATAGGCCCAACCCGCCACCCCTCTTGTCCCTTGCGGCCCGTTAGCCCAAGTCACCCAAGCCTCTCCATCTTAATATATACGTACATGCATGGATCAAGAAAGAAAAATAAAAACCCTAACACCCCTAGGTGTGCGACGGCCAGGAGACCCCCCCTATTGCGCAAACAGCCTCTTATTCAGCTTCTTGATTCGCCTCTCACTTCCTCGTTAGTCCTCCTCTTCGCTCCAAGGTTAGTGTTCTTGATTAAGATTGCGATTCATGGTGTGATTTTGTGTAGACGTGGTTGTGATCCTGAGTTGTTATGGTAGCGTTTTGTTGCTGCATGACTAGTTTCGGGTGATTATGCGATAGTTTGGATTTATTGATGATACGTATGCATAAATGATCATTGGCGGCGTTTTTGTGAAAATCATGATGTTTTATATCTAGGGTTATGAGATTATTGATATGGTTAGGTGATAATTGATGGTTAATCTGATGTTAGTTGTTATTAGGAAGTGTTGTGATCGTTAAATGTGTTTCTGGTATCGTCTAGATAGAAAAACAGGTTGCTGATTAGCGAAAACAACCAACTTCAGTTGGCTGTAAATGGATCGTTATATATCGAAAAATTGATTTCTCTGAATTCTAAATCATAGTTTTCGAAAAACGCTTCAAATGGCACTGGAATCACATTTTTCTGAGGTCATTTGCTATTTTTAAAGGGTCGTTTTTCACAGCAGCAAAAGCTGCATTTTCTTTCTGCAGAAAATTCATGTTATGTTATTCGTCATAACGTGCAATCTGGATAGGGTTAGGTCATGAAATTCGTATAGTAGCTGGGAACGGGTGTTGTCGTAAATCTCCAACTGGAATTTCATCAATTGGGTTTACGATGAATTTTAAATGAATTTTTCTGTTGACTGCAGTCTGAAAGTGATGAATCTGACTGCAGCCCAGTAAATGATTTTTTATTAAATAATCGGTAATGAATTAGGTCTTGAGATTTTACACAAGGTGATGTGGACCGTTTAGAATGCCCTGTAAATTAGTTAGAATTTTTGGATTAAGATAACTATTTTATAAGAATACCCGAAAACAGCCCATTTCTAGACGTAAGAGCTGAAACATTATAAGTTGTTATTTGCGTATCTAATTGTCGTTTTTGCTATCTGATAATGATCCAATTTGCTTAATGTCAACGAAGGTGTTATGTGAAGTATTCTTGCTTGATCATGAGTAGTTAAATGTGGAATATGTGTATGTGCGTAAATTGTCAAAGTGAATACATGGTACGTGTTAGATACGTGTAGGAGCTTTGTGCGTTACTTGAACACACTAACAAACTAAATGGTAATTGTAATAGGACGTGATTGACCTATCTTGAATTCTAACTATTTTAAGAGTCCAACCGAGCAATCGAAGGTGAGTTCATACTTTCTACAAAGCATGGGATTCCCGGTGGTTTGGGAATGGGTTAAGGAACGACAACTATCCCCCTTGGGTGGGATGCAACCTGCGTATTCTCCTTGGGTAGAATACGTACCTCCGCTCTCCTTGGGAAGAGCGACAACCTTGAACTTACTAGACAACAACTCTAAACGGTCCACATCTAACATAGTTATCTTAATCCAAAAATTCTAACTAAAATAGATCTCTAACACATGAAATCTATTTATACAAGTACAAATGGTCTATTTGCGATCATCTGATGTCACTATGATAGTGACATCTAACATTCCTAATAGAAAAATAAATTGGGAGACTTACTTGAACAATAAATTGGGTGAAAGCAACTCTCCTTTCTTTGACCAAGAACCACTCCAACCGCATAGTTACTTGCCTCACACAATAACTAGAAAAGTAGACTCCAATCCGGTGAGACCACTATGGGTGCTTCAATCAACCTTTGTTTTAGAGTGTTAAATGCTTCCAAACACTCCTTAGAAAAAGACAAAGGGACGGTCTTTTTCTAGAAGTTGAGTCATGGGTCTTGCAATTACAGAAAAGTCCTAATCTTCTATAAAATCCGGCATGGCTATAAAACTTCGAACACCTTCCAACATCGTGGGGGGGGGTGGGAGCATGGATATAACATGTATTTTTTCCTTGTCTACTTCTATGTCGTTTACCGAGATCTTATGTCCAAGCACAATGCCTTCTTAGACCATGAAATGACACTTTTCCCAATTTAGAGCCAAATTGGTTTCTTCACATCTTGAGAGCATCATTCGTGGTTTTCCAGACATTGATCAAAAGTCTTGCCAAAAACTGAAAAGTCATCCATAAAAACTTCCATGGATTCTTTTATCATGTCTTGAAAAATTGCAACCATGCATCTTTGAAATATAGCGGGAGTATTGGATAAACCGAATGGCATACGCCAGTATGCATAGGTGCCATAAGGGTAAGTGAATGTGGTCTTCCCTTAGTCTTCAGCAGCTATCGGAATTTGGAAATATCCAAAAAAAAGCGTCACGAAAACAATAGTACATGTTTTACGCCAACCGCTCATAACATTTGATCAATAAAGGGTAGAAGAAAATGATCTTTTCGTGTTGCATCATTTAACTTCTTATAGTTGATACAACCTCTCCATCTCGTCACCATCCTTGTTGGGATTAATTCGTTTTAGGAGTCTGTAATCGCCATCATGTGACCCTTTTTTTAACAACTTGGACCGGGCTAACCCATGTAGAATCCAAAATTGGATAATTAGACCGACGTCTATAATTTATAACTTCCTCCTTTATCGCCTCTTGCATCATAGGGTTAACCCCCCTTTGCCTTTGTACACAAGGTCTAAAGATTCTTCTATGAGTATCTTGTGTGTACAAAAAGATGGTCTAATTCTCTTGATGTCCGTTAACTTGGCGGCGCCACCTCCGAACACCGCCATTATCAATCCCCGCCACCACCACCGACCATCGCCACCCACAATCACCGCCACCACCCACCGGCACAACCGCCACCCACTGGTGCCACTACCGACCATTGCCACTATTGACCACTACCACCACCACGGACCACTGCTACCAGCATCGTCGCCACCACCCACCGCTGTCGCCACCATCCATCGACTATTGGTGCCCCGACAACCACCGCCATTGTCGAATAAGATGATTGTAACATCAATTGCCAAGCTTTTTACATAAAAACTTCTAAAGTTGTCTGGAAACTAAGAAGAGTGTATGGATGGAGCATTTCATTAGTTAGGTGACATTCATATGTCCCAAAGTTAGAGGGCGTATCCATAAGTTAGGTATTCAAACGGCCTAAAGTTATTACTATTTGTTAAAGGAATTACATGAAAGTGTGTATGGATTCGCTTTGTAACCCTTATTGATGATATTTGTTTAGTGATGATATTTTGATTGGAAAGGTAGTTTTTTTTTTCTAATTCATTTATAATTACTTATTTGGATGGTATTCGGCTATAAAGTTCAAATTTTCTAAAAAGTTTAAAAAGTCATAAAACACTATAATTTGAGTCATAAAACACACCTAAAACCCACAAATAACAAAGTGAATATTACTAAAATGCCATATTCAAACTCTAATAGTGTGTAAAAACTTCAAACATATCATCGTAGAATTATGAATATAAAACACGACATGCTAAGCAATATAAAACACAATAATGTTTGTCATTCCATAATCAGAGTCTTATCATCTAAAAACAACACAAACCCCACATATATGATGTTTTAGTAATCTTCATTATGTTATTTATGGGTTTTTTCTGTGTTTTATGGTTGACATTATGGTGTCTTGTGACTTTTTACACTTTTTTATGAAATTTGGACTCTGTAGCCAACTCCTAGCCTGACTTATTATTATTAAGCGTTTAAGGACGATATAAGCGTGTGCTTTGGGTCACTTTTATGCATCTTGATCCATCCTTATTTTCCAAGGCATGTATCAAGTTTGCTAATACAAAGAGTCCATGGGATCTTTACCCACAACTCTTGAAATTCAAGGTGAACATCGAATCGTCTTAGCCAACCCATCAAGTACACAGCGAGGGCTACTTATCCTAAACAATAACCCTAATTCTCATTGTTTTCTTGTATAGCTTTTTCGTCTCGTATCTTTTTTTGCTTAAATCACAATGGATCCTTCAATTACAATTCTCAAATGGTTTGACAAGACTACAACAAACTTTATTGGAAGACCAAAGTAATGTCACACGAAAAGAGAAAATGAAGGCATTGTTAGGTGCACTTAACTTATGGTGAGAGCACCGCCAACAGGAGTGATTTCATCATCCCTTTTGTAAGATTTCTAGTCCCTCGTTTGGGTTTTGTAATCCAAACACTCAAAATCCATTCTAAGGGTTAAATGTGACATTCCATAGTTCAGAAACACTATATCTAAGATTCCAATTTCCATTTAATCAATATATAAATACTTATTTATTAAATCAAAATATGTTCGTGTGTGTCTAGTGAAATTTGTCAAGTTAATATGTTGTGGGGTTTTATGAATGATTAAGAGTGTCATTATGTTAGACGAAAACGAAAAAGTTAATTGCTTGTCAAAAGGTAATTTTAAGTGAGATCTGCCCATTTTGTCAAACTCATACCTTTTTCTTCAAGAAAACAAATTACATTAGGGGTTGACATTTTATTTGCTCTAACTACTAGAAGGTCTAAAAGTATGCTCTAAATTTATAGTTTTATTTTTCTTAAACATATACAACGTTTGATTTGGCTTAGGAGCTGTTTGACAACTTCTAAGTAATTAAGTGATAAACCAGTAAGAGGTCTGAACCATTAAGTGTTGAACCGGTAAGAGGTCTGAACCATTAAGAGCCAGTATAATGCTTAACCGTTTAGAGGTAAATGTCTGACCATTTCAGATTAGAGGTTTTAACCATTCAGAGGCAAATGTTTGAACCATTCAGGCATCTGCTCGCTAAACAAACGGTCTAAACCATTAAGTTCTGAACCAGTAAAAGGTCTGAACCATTAAGAGCTCCATTAAAAGGTAAACAAACAGTCCCGTAGATTCTTAACGTTAATGCCCAATTAATAGTTAGATACCTTAATTATCTTAAACAGGATAATCATGGTTGCAAAAGTCGCTAGCCGCTCCCTAGTCGGATTTGAGAGTACTCGGAAAGTACTCGGCCTAGGCGGAGATTTCTTGGGGAGTAATTGACCTAGGCGAACAGTAATCAGGCCTCGGCAGCCTACCTTATAGCGAGTATTTCAGACTTCGGAGCCAAGACAAGAACTTTTACAACCATGAGGATAATACTAATGTGAAAAAGAATGTATGAACTAATAATAACTAAATTTTGATTGATTATAGAAATAACTTAAGATTTGAAACTAAACTTAGGATATAACTGTACGGTAATTGTAAATGATTTTTCACATAACATACTAATACAGTGGTCCTTAAGAAGTGGCGTGATATAACGTGACATCTATGTAGTTAGTATCCCGATATATCATCGATATATCAGTGATATATCAGTTATCGGTTCCCTACCGAGATAATGTTGCAAAATATCAGTCAAAATATCAGTACCGATAATATCGGCGATATTGGCTGATATTTGACCAATATATCATCGAGATTCCCGATATCATTACCTTTCTTCTTATTTCTATCGTCCGTCTTTCTTCTTATTGCTGCTATTAGTGTTTAAAGTCTTAACTGTTAGTTGTTACTGTTAAATGTTAGTATTCTAAGTCTTAGTCACCTACAATTGTTAGTATTTTGCAAGTTGCAAAAGGTTAATTTGTTAATGGTAGGAGAGTATACTTAATTGTTAGTATTAAATTGCTATATATATAAATTTACCATGATACTAAAATTTTTGATATCCCACCGCGATAACCGGTATCTCAAATATCGGTCCTTGATCGATATTTTACCGCATTAACTACTTAGCGTGACAATGCTATAGATTAGTGTATCATGTATGCACATCAGAGCGACTCAATCCTAATTTCGGGTATTATTATTATATGTATAAAAGGATGACTAGTAAGCGGTACATTTAACCCTCCTTTTTATTTTTCTATTTTGAAACTCATCACCTCAACTTTCATTATTATCAATTATACCCCTTCAATTTTTAAAAAACTTTGTAAAAAGTCATTTTGACCCCTCTCAAGTTTTACGTGCTTAAATTTATGTACGGGTCGGTATAAATTTAAACTAATTTACGTTTCGATGCAAAAAAAATCAAAAATGAGTCACATCAAATATAATACGTTTCCGTGCTTATTTTTATGAACACATTTAGTTGGTGTACGTTTTGACGTAAACTGTGTTTGGAAATGAGTCTGATCAAATATAATACGTTTTCATTAGATGGTATAAATTCGAGCTACTTTACGTTTCATGAGTCTTATCAAATATAATACCTTTTGGTGCTTATTTTTTATAACGTTTTCAATTAGTCTACGTTTTGATGTTTATGCACGTGTTGATATAAATTCAAGTTGGTTTACGTTTCGACGTAATGACATTTTGACACCCTCGAGCTTTACGTGCTTATTTCTATGTACCTATTGGTAAACATTCAATTTGGTTTACGTTTTAATATAATTTTTTCCCAAAATGAGTTATGCTTATTTCTATGTACGTATTGGTATAAATTCAATTTGCTTTACGAAATGTAATATTTTAAAAAAATGATTCATGTCAAATATAATACGTTTTTTCTATTTTTATGATCAATAAGCAATTAAAAAAATATATACGCATAAATCACGCTAAAAAACTATCCAATAATACAGGGAATCAGTTCTAGTTCTGATATAACAAGCATTCATTCATCTACGTTCGTTGACATAATAAAATAAATAGTAACGAATTGAAACACACACACGTCACATGTGTGCATGTATAGCGGAGAAAGATATATTTGATTCTAGGCTTTTGTGATACAAATTGTGTGAGAACTTATTTGTAACAAATTTCCTTTGGTAATAAAAAAAGATTATAATTTTTTTTAACGGTCAACAAATCAATCCCGAGTATTTTTGGGGCACCCACTGGACAAACGGAGTACTCCGAGAGTAACCCGAGTCGTCCACCATCACTTCCGGGGAAAACCCGGTAATCCACCCGTCCGTAGGCACGACAGTGAAATTACCGGTCAAACCCGTTTGGCTCAAGGATCGAACCCAGGTTGCCCTGGGTCTCCTATCATCGCCCACCAGTGCCTCACTCATTTTTTTACACCAAGTGGGAATTGAACTTGAGTCTTCATAGAAGAATTCAAGCTTTCCTACCACTTGAGCTAGAGGTCATTGGCAAAAAAAAAAATTATAATTATTGGTAACAAATTATAATTATAATTATAATTATAAATACTATTAAACAACATGATGAAAACAGTGTAGTAATTTCACTTTCTTTGTTTCAGTTACAAATATTTGTTTTATTTAGCCCACTAAACATTTATTTAGTGCATGTACTTTTCAGGAAATTCAAGTTTAATTCTATTTTAATGTTTTACAAGTTTGATTCTATTTTAATGTTTTACTATTTTATTTTATTTTATTATTTTCTTTCTTTTCCCTCTGTCCCCAACACGTATTTGATTTTTTAGTTATTTTATTTTCAATATTTATAACCTTATAGGATATTAATGTTATAACCTTTCTATCTTTTAATCCTTTTAGTTATTTAATTTTATATATATTCATTTTAAACATATTTAATTTTTTATCTTATAACTCTTAACGTATATCGTTCTATAAAATTTTGAGTATGTTGTGATGTATCTATATTTATCTACATCTCAAAAAGAAAATAATTCGATATTGCGTTGTGAGTGGTAATGTACACGCAACCGAAGTATAAACGTACATGTTATCAAAGCTATCATTTTCGTTATTCTAATAATATAGTGTAATGCTTTATGAAGTTTCGAATATACCATTATAACGTTCTTCTTTTTATCTATGTTGTTTTAATAGAAGTTTTGTTCCAAATCGGACGGGTAAAATATAATTGATTTTGTTATTCTTTACTTTGACGAACCAAATCAATACCGCCCGGATAAGTTCGATAGCAGTATAGAGGATATTTTATATATTGTAAGCTATAACGAGTGTCGGCACTGTGACGAACCAATGTGATATCGTCCTAGCAACATCGATGTTGTGTCGATTGAACCGAACAACATCGGTGGTATCAGTACTATTAGAACCGTTACTGATTTCGTTTTTATGGTTTTTGACTGATGTAAAACACGTGCGGATATCATTTGGTAAAATTATGACTTTATTTTTTGGGTTTTATCTTTTAGTTGATTTCCCAAATGCTGGTAGCGTACCAATACCGTAATGAATCTATCAGATACCGACCAAATACCCGCCGCAACGCGCGGGGGTATTTTACTAGTTTCATTTAGTTTGGTAATAAAAAAAGATTATGATTACTGGTAACAAATTTCCTTTAGTAATAAAAAAGATTATAATGTTAAAAAATTTACAACAATAATCTTCCGACTAGATTGTTTATTCACGAAAAGTGGTGTTAAATAATATGTCTATTAAAAGAAAGACGTATTTTTAAAAGAGGTTCTCCAACTCGAGCTTTGCAACTAATGTGACAATGTGTCTTTCATATTAATCAACATATAAATAAATTTAAAAACCGTTGCTTTTTACGATACATCGTATAGCCGACCCTACATGGTCAATACATTGCAGTCTACAGATGCTCCAAGTGATGAATTCGATGTGTATGAATTTTGTAACTACTTAAAATTAAAATAGGTTCGGGACAAACACATAATTATTAACACATATTTCAATTTTCATGATTAGGAATTGGTTGGGTTTGATTTTGTGTTAAACAAAAATCAATAGGTATTTCAGTTTTTTCAAGTAAATTTGTTAGGGTTTGACATTTTAGAGATTTGATTTACGGTTTAACATCAATTTATTTTCTACTTTTTACTGGTTTTTCTTTCGTTTTGACTAGTTTTATAGATTGGGTAGTACACTAACTAGTGTTGGTGTGAATTTATGGTATGACGCAAAGCTATACTGGGCTTTGTGGGTTTTAGTTAACTTTAACGAGTTTATATATGGGTTAAACTAGCGAACATGTTTAGCTAAGTGGATGATGGTCTTAGACCAAAATGGGTATCCACATATTGACCCGATTTCTTATAAACATTTTCTAGTGGTATTTTATAAGGTAACTTAATCGTCTTCGTAACTTATGGAAATTTTCAGTTATCAAATATATGATGTTGGATTTTGCAATTTAAGCACACACATATTTTATAGAGATTTGTCTTTTTGGATGTAAACTTTATAATAATATGTAAAAATAACAAATTCTTAGGTTAAATGGGTGTGCCCTTGTCAAACATATAAAAACGCAGGTCTTGTTTAGATTCATGTGTTTAACATGATTTTAACTTGTTATCTATATAAAATTTGTCTAAATCATAGAGGTTACTATCAATTGTATTTAGCTATCCTATTAATTAACATGGCACATCTAACACTCTATTAAAGAGACTAAACCATCACTCTTAATCATAAAAAAAAACCAGCCACATGTCTTAACATAATTATTAGAGTATAATCGGTCCCTTCAAACATTTAAGATATAATTTTGATTTGTCTAAGTATGAAAAAATTAAATCATTATACTCATTGTCGGGTTTTCCACATAAATATGAGTATTTAAAACCTAACGTATGACATGATGACAATTATAGATTTCCAGAAAAAAGTTTTAATTTTTTTTTATTTTTTTTAAAGAAGTTTAACATAACAATCATCTTTTTATCTATGTTTGATAGTAATAAAAAATAATAGTTTATAGTTAATGAATTTAAATCAATAGAATAAAATGTTAAAATCGTCCTGATGTTTAGTCATAATTGTTTATTTCATCCAAAATGATTTTTTTTACATTTGAGTCCTTCAAGTTTGTGTTTTATTTTCATTTCATCAAATCACTAACTCAGTTTATTTTTATATTAAACTGAAGGGCATTTTTGTGCTTTTAGATGGAACAAAGAAATATAACTAAAGCTAGAGACAATTTTAAATAATTTGTTGATACTTGACACCTTTGGAAGTGTAGAAATCTAGAAATGACAATTGCCAGAAATGACAATGTGCAATGGCAAAGCAACATCAATTTACAAACTTGTTGGCGGCTTCAAGTGACATCATTTTAGATAAAACAAAATAGTGCAAAGATTCATTCTCTTGAGTAGGAAACGCATGTGGCTTTCCAGTGATGAACCTTCAAATTTCCGACTAAGGGACGGAAGTCAAATGACACGGGCATATAATCTATAATTAAGTATTTTTAATTAATACACAAGTATATATATTATTAATAAATAAATTAAAATATATCTAAATATAAAATTAGAAACCTAGACACTCCACTAAAGTTCTTCAAAGCATGTGCTTACATAAGTGTGTCTTCATATACACATGCATGTGGGATATAGATACGTATAAATGTGTGTTAGTCCTTAGTGTGTGAGAGAGAAAAAGTGAGAGAGTGACAGAAATTTAACGACCAAAACCTCCATATGCAAAAGGGAAAGATCCTCCGTAAATTCAGTTAATCACGCCATTACTTACGCCCTTTTCTTCTTTATATATACCCCTCCCCTCCAATTAATCACTACACCCACCCACATATTACCCCACAAACAAACACACCAATGGCACCACAATTTCTCTCTCTCATCCTCCTCTCTCTCTTCTCTCTTACCTTAATCTCTGCCACAGTACAACATCCTCAGCACACAGTACAACAAGTACAAAGGTAGGTACATTTCCCAACATCCATTGCCACCCACCATTGGTTGTTTGGTAAAATGTTGTAACATTTGAGCTAACTTCAACTTTTGGTTTGTGTTTGTGTAGGAGCTTGAATGAGTCAAGGCGCAATCTGGGTTTCTTGTCCTGTGGGACAGGAAACCCAATTGACGATTGCTGGCGGTGCGACCTTAACTGGGAGAAGAACCGCCAGCGTTTGGCAGACTGCGCCATTGGGTTTGGGAAAGGAGCAGTTGGGGGTAGAGATGGGAAGATTTATGTGGTTACTGACTCGGGTGACGACGATGCCGTAAACCCGAAGCCTGGGACTTTACGGCATGCCGTCATCCAGGATGAGCCGCTCTGGATTATTTTCCAGCGCGACATGGTGATTAGACTCAAAGAAGAGTTGATCATGAATAGTTTTAAGACAATTGATGGTCGGGGCGCGAGCGTGCATATAGCGGGAGGACCGTGCATTACAATACAATACGTTACGAACATTATAATTCATGGAATTAATATTCACGATTGTAAGCCGGGTGGGAACGCGATGGTTCGCAGTTCTCCGCGGCATTTTGGGTGGAGGACTATATCGGATGGTGACGGTGTGTCGATATTTGGTGGAAGTCATGTGTGGGTCGATCACTGTTCGTTATCGAATTGCGCTGATGGACTGATTGACGCGATCATGGGGTCCACTGCAATTACGTTATCAAACAATTACATGACCCACCATGATAAAGTAATGCTTTTAGGCCATAGTGATTCGTATGAGAAAGACAAGAACATGCAAGTCACCATTGCTTTTAATCACTTCGGTGAAGGATTGGTCCAAAGAATTCCAAGGTAAAGGTTCCATGACCTTAGATATGGCCTTCGATTTGTTGTCGATATCGTACTATGTCCCACCTGTAAGATTTGTATCGTGTAACATAATGTATTACACGATTAAACTGAAAATATAAAATGCAGGTGTGACGTAGATTAAACAACGACATTTGGTATTCTTTTTAACTTAAAAGCTAAAAAGTTAAAAGAAAAGATATTTGATTTGTATATGATATGATAATTGTAGATGCCGACATGGTTACTTTCATGTGGTGAACAATGACTACACACATTGGGAGATGTACGCAATTGGAGGGAGTGCAAACCCTACCATCAATAGCCAAGGGAATAGATTCCTAGCACCGGATAGAAGATTTAGCAAAGAGGTACATATAAGATTTTGAGCATCTATGTCTTTGACTATAATGTACAACTTTTAAAGCATGTTGAACAACTTCTAATATGGTCAAAAAAGAGTTGGTTACCAATCATGAATTATGTTACTATCTATCATTTAGTTAAAAAATATTTACTAAAATAAAAAATGATGTAGGTGACGAAGCACGAGGATGCGCCACAAAGCGATTGGAAAAACTGGAACTGGAGGTCCGAAGGGGACTTGATGTTGAACGGTGCGTTTTTTGTGCCATCGGGTGCTGGGGCTTCATCAGTTTATGCAAGGGCTTCAAGCCTCGGAGCTAGGCCCTCGTCGATCGTTTCTGCCCTCACGACCAATGCAGGAGCTCTCCATTGCAAAAAGGGCTCCCGTTGTTGATCAAAATACGATAACGCGATACATAATTTTGGCCCATGATTTTGGGGATTTCCCTTTTATTAGTTACGGGGATAGTTTTATATTATATTTTTTTTTCACTTTTACTTTTATGAAGCTTTTTTATTTTGACTATGTTGTTCCCAAGCACAACCTCGGCTTGCCACTCTATGGAAGCCATTGGATGTTTCATTTTGGACACCGAATGGTTGGGCTATGCAAGTTAAGTAGTGTTGTTATGTATACATATAAAACATCTATTCCAAGAAATTTATGTTAAGATTTTAGCTTATGATTGTCTCATTGATTCTTGGTCCATATTTATTTGATATATATATGTATATAGGGTTAGGGTAACATGAAAACCTATATGATTTGTGAGAACTTAGAGAACTCGGCCTTACGAAAGGTTTTTTTTTTTAATTACCAAAAATCCTAAAAAAATAAACTTTTGTCAAAAAAAACTTGTTTTTTTTTTTCATTTACGGCAGCCATAAATGCTGTAAAAAGTGATGTCATGCTTATGTCATCATCATTTTACAGTTACTGTAAGGGGACGAAAAACACCACTTCGAAAATTTTTTAAAATTTTTTTACGGTAGTGTTTTCTAACATTTTAATCTATGTGTGTGAAAAAAATGAGGGCAAAACTCGCACGGTAATGTCGAGTTCTCTATGTTCTCACAACTCGGAGGGGTTTTCTCTTGATCCCACAATTAGTGAGAAAACTTCTCCTTAACTAAGGGAATGAGGTTTTTAATGAAGCAGGGACAAAATTGGAAAAAATATATAAATTTTCAAATAATTCTATATTCTTCATATGTTATTGTTTTTTTTTAAATTGCACTATAAGATCACAAATTTTCTTATTTTTCATTCGAGTATATTTTTTCGACACAAACAAAAATTTAAACTCTAAGGCTAAGTAGTATTGCATATGTGCAATACCATTACAGTAGTATTGAAAAAAGAATGGCATGTCAAATCTTTTTTTTTTTTGTGGCAAAAAAATGCTCAAATATACTCGAATAAAAGATAAGAAAATTTGTGATCTTATGATCATTTTTTCCAATTTTGGTCCTTTTCATTAAAAGCCCCATTCCCTTAATTAAAGATGAGTTTTTTCACTGACTATGGGTTTTTAATTAACCCTTCCCCATATATATATATACACACACACACACACACACACATGGTTGTAAAAGTCCCTTCTAGGCTCCTAGTACTTCCCGAGTACTCGTTACAAGGTAGGCTGTCGAAGCCCGAGCATTGTTCGCCTAGGTTGATTACTCCTCGAGTAATCTCCGCCTAGGCTGAGTACTTCTCGAGAACTCTCAAATCCGACTAGGGAGCGCCTAGCGACTTTGCAACCATGTATGTATGTATGTATGTAGGGAAATTAAAGAATTAAATTCCTATTAAGTTAAGAAAACCAAACAAACTCAAATGAGTGGATACAAACATATCACGTGTTTTCTGACACCGTTACACTTTTTGGGTTAGAGTAATGAAGTGTTATGTTACATTTTTTACCCATTTGTTGTTTCACCTGTTACACTTTTTATGGATTCGGTAACAGTTTTTTAGAACTTTCAAAGTGTATAGATTTTAGAACTTCGAATTTACGAAGTTTTAATTTTTGTAATACACGTAAAAAATCTGTCACATTTTTATAGGAAGGTTTTTGTATTACAATTACAATTATTACACCTTTTGTGTCAGGAGAGAAAGAAGAGAGAAAGTGTAAAAGTTAATAACATATTTTTTTCAGTCTGTTACATTTTCAGAAAAGCATGTGTGTATTAAATGTCTAGAATGCGATTTATTTCTTTTATTCGTAAACAAATATGTTTCTTATATATTATTGATATAATATAAAGTATCAATCGCATTTTGACGATGACAAATGTCTATTAGTCATTGAATACATAATAAAGATCTTTTAGATATATAAATCACTATCTTCAATGCATCCATTGGAGGGATGCCTTTTGAAGGCTCTTACAAGTCTTTAGCATTATGAGATTTTGTCCATAGATGCCCTTAGCATCTATGTTCTTCCACAAAGGCTTTGTTTGTGTAAGTGAGTGGGCCCAAGGTGAAAGAACAAAATATTTTATTTAAATATTGTGTGTAGTGGGTAAGTAATGAGGTGGAAATTATGAAGGGTAAGAATATTTGTAGGGTTTGAGATGAAATAAGTGGTTTTAAGGATTTGTAAGGATATGACATGGCACATTACGTGGCAGCTAAGGGCGTACGTAGCAGTACTGGAGATAGTCTTATGGGCTTACTTGATGAGCTTGTTATGTTGCTACTCAAATTTAGTGTCTTGCTAGTGTTGTGGCTTGGTCTTTCGCGATTGACATTGTCTACCCCTGTCGGGATGATGGCGTTGTTGGAATCTTTAAAAGTTCATAATCACAAGAAAATTTTGATTGGGTCATTATTTTGGTCACTTACTGGGCATTATCAAGATTCAGAAAGGACTTTGTATCCATAAAGAACCGTCAAAACAAACAAACATTATTTGACGATGTACGCATTTTTCTTTCATATGGTATAGCGATAGAAACCATAAATGCAAAATTTCTTGAATCAAATGCTTTAAAAATCATATGTACTTTTTTATTTGCTCCAACGTGCTAGGAGGATTTTTTTAACACTAAGTCGCCTTTCAAAAAGATATAGGCATTTTTACCCCTTGTGGTTTGTGAGCGCTGACACTCTTACCTTCTATTTTCAAAATTTTGTTGCATTACCCCTTGTCTAGTCCCAATTGCATCAATCTTGGACAAACTTAAACTCTGTTAAAGTCAATCGTTACCCACTGACGGTTTAAAATGGTCATTTCGCCTTTTTTAGTCTTCATTTTTTACACCCTCATCATCTCTTTATTTACTTAAAGATTTCGGCCAACGTTTCCGATCATCGGAATTCCCCCACATCTCCTCCACCATCCATCACCCGTAGCCACCACCTTGCACATTCATCTCTGCCTACCACCACAAACTACGAACATTACTTTCAAACACTTCTGTAACATCCGTCAAAAAACGGATTTTACCAAACCCGCTCCGTTTATTAACCAAACAATCAGTTAAAATTTTCGTTGCGAATTAAATGCCCAAAATAATTTTAAACGATACATAATCAATTATTATAGGGGAATATATAATTAGTTTTTGAAAAACTATCAAAAATAAGAAAATAAAAATACTTTGGTTCTGCCAGGTTTCGAACCCGGGTCAGTCGCCGAGTCAGCCAGTTCAGCAACTTAACACACGCGCACTAAACCACTGCGCCACTGATGTTCCTTGTTAAATGTTAGGATCATTTAATTCATATCATGACTTTCCGAATTCAAAACCGGCGCCCAAAAGTTGCAGTCGTCGGAAATCCCGGCAATCTCGTGAAACTTAACGATTCTTTCCGTTATAACGTAAACTTTAACTACACATCGGTTATAACCGACGTCTGAGTCCGCGACACAAATTATAACCGCCGGAGTTTTTCTAACCGACGAATCAAGTCGAAAATCGGACCAAATTCATCGATGATTTGCCTTATAAATACCCCCTCGAACCTCTGCAAACATTTTCGCTCAAAACCGCACCCTTTCTCGGCGAAAACTCACTCGCCGGAATATTTCTGCTCATCACCGGAAAACCGGGTTCTTCACTTCTAAGCTTTACTAAACCCCCTGAGCTTATACCAAAGTCACCCACGTCATTTGTAAGCTTTCTGAAGACTCGCTGCTGCAAGACACCCGACGCCGGAGCCTGTTGCTGTCGCCGGAGTTCTGCCAGAAAACAGAGGAAGCTAGTCGGTATACCTCACGCCTAATTTCTTCATTCTTTTTACTTAATCTCATCTGTAATTAACTAAAAAGACGCTTAAGAAACTGATTTAATCATTGAACCAGTCAGTCATCATTCTGGATAAAACTCAACGAAGAAGACGAAGTTACGGAACATATAAGTATAATTTAAATCAAGAAATAACTCGGGTTAGACACACAGTCCAGCGGTGGACTGTGTGCACAATAAACACACTAACGTCTCGAGTTCGAATCTTGTCCCACACACGCTGCCTTAATAAAAATGTTTTTTGTTGTTAACCGAACCGGAGTCACACTGTTATATGTTAAGTATATTAATAACCGGAATAGTAACCAAGTTAGACACACAGTCCAGTGGTGGACTGTGTGTATGTTTAAACGCAGGTCACGAGTTCGAGTCCGGGCTACCGCACCGGCCCGGATAATTATTAAACTTTTTATTGAAGACAGAAAAGAAAATGTTCAGTTTGTATTTAAGAATAATAAAAATCAGTTTAGTTAACAAGTTGGACACACAGTCCAGCGGTGGACTGTGTGTTAGCATAACCCACAGGTCCCGGGTTCGAGATCTGTGGAGCGCACCGGTCCGATTCAATTAAATCGTTTTTAAAATAAAAGGATTTTCTGTTTAACTTAATTAATATATAAATATAATTAAAAACAGATATATGACGGGTTAGACACGTAGCTCAGTTGGTAGAGCTGCGTGCACGCGTACGGGAGGTCTCGGGTTCGAGCCTCACTCAGCGCACAATTACACGATTCGAACCGGTCAAAGTCAACGGTCAACTGTAGCAAAAAAATCAAAATTTTTTTTTATTATTTTTATTTTTTTATTTTAATTAAAAATCAATTAAAAATACATAAAAATAACATTTTTAAGGTTAGAAAATAGCCTTAAACTCACAAAAATACACCCAACAATTCTACTAAAATGGATTAATAAAATCCGTTTACTTACCAAACCATAATGCGATTTATCTAGGTTAATCTCACTCGTGGTTAAAACCACTTCGCGTGCATTCAACATCATCAACCGAACGCACCCACTGTGAGTGAATCTTACAACTCCCCCTTTTAATTACACGTTTTGGGGTGTGTCATGTGTCACAAAATAATTAACTCGTTTATTTAAACTTGTGCCATACCATGTCGTGATCTAAACTTAGATTGTTTATATTGTTGTGATTACTTATTTCATTTTGTTAAATTATATGAAATTCATTCATTAAGCCCATCAGTTCCTCGTGGGAGACGAGTTGAACAACGCGTGCCTCAAAATCAATTCATTATTGTTCATGTGTATATCATTGAGTTTATATTGTTTGTAGTTATGTTTTTCATATTATCATGTTTATGCAGTTCATTCATTAGGCCCATCAGTTCCTCGTGAGAGACGAGTAGAGCAACGCGTGCCTCTAAATGTTCCATTATTGTTCATGTGTGCTTTATTTAATATCTAATGATTGTTGAATAAGTTTACATCTATTTTTACTCATGTGTGGTTGTGCACTCATTTCATAATCAATTAAATAAACTTGTTCAAATGTTTTCCATAGGATTCACTCGCCAATTTTATGTTGATCCAAAAACCCTTTTACACATGATACAGGTGAACAGGTTGAAGCAAGGAAAACATAGGAAATGCCTTAGAAGAGAATAAAGAAGCTTAGATTGATAGTTAGAACATGTTGTAATTTTTATTGTAAATTTCCATTAAATTGTATTAATGAATATGAAACGCATAATAAATGTCATGAGCTTTGATGATAACCCAATCATGCCCCGATCACCTTTTTCCGCTGCGGGTCGGGGTGTGACAGATTGGTATCAGAGCCATGACTATAGGGATATAGGATATGTTATTAGACCCTTAGAGCCTATACTATAGTCTGCCTAAATTTTAATTGATTAGGTGGTTACATACAAACTTGTGATATTTATTTGTTTCATATTTGTTTATACTTACAGTCAAACATACATGCTTATATACATATTCATTATACATATATCGATGTTCATGTATTCAATTTATTTTCATACTCTCATTATTCAAAGATTTTGTGCAATTTTCAAATCTCATCAAAGTAAGTTCTGCGACGGGCATGTAGTAACTGGAAGGGTACAAGTACCGGTAGTCGGAACGTCCTGTCTAGGTTGGCATTCGTATAAATCCAATATAACGGACCAGTTTGCCTACCTGGGGACCAACGATGAGAGTACGAAGGACCTATTAGGCCAAAGCATGCCACACCAAACGTCGTTCGAACTAACCCACTTTGAGGTGTCACCGTGTCTACACCTGGACACATTCCGAATATCACACGTTGTATACATATTTCTCGATTTTCTCCGGGTTTTAGTGTACGCAACCTGGCAAACCCGTGCGAACCATATGAAAAACCGGTATTCATGGGGGCCCACATGATTACAAAGGTAAAGTATGGCGGCATGTAGGGCCTAATGGCGAGCAAAGCCCAAGACATCCTATGGATGTAGTAGATTTATTTTTCTATAATTATTTTATGAATGTTCATTCCTTGTGCGAAACATTCAACTCATACTCTTGACATGTATTCCTTGTAGATGTCTTCTAACCTCGCTCGTAGGAAGATGAGAGCAGGAAAAGCCCGCGAGCGTATGGCTGCCTTATCGCTCAACAAATGGCTGCCGTAATACCCAACATTGTAATCCAAGTTCAACAAGCACTCACCGCTAATCCTGTCAATCAAGAAAACCAAAACATTATCAACCCTCCCCCAAATACCACTAAATGCACCTACAAGCATTTCAAATCATGCGACCCTCCGAAATACAAAGGGATTGAAGGCGTCACCGCTCTCCTCCATTGGTTTGAAGAGATGGAGAACACCTTTCTAAACTGCGATTGTCCCGATGATCGCAAAGTGCGATATGCTACCGGTCGATTATATGGGATAGCACTTACTTGGTGGAATACAGAGAAGTCCAAACGAGGTGTTGAAGATGCTATGACTTTAACTTGGAACGAATTGAAGGAAATCATGACCAGACGATTTTGCCCAAGGAGCGAAATCAAGAAATTAGAAGATGAATTTTATTCGTTGAAGCAAAAGGAAGGAGACCACACCACGTACAACAAAAGATTCCTAGAATTACATCAAATGGTTCCCAACATGTTCACTCCCCTCTACCGTTTGATCGAGCACTACATTCGTGGTCTTCCGTCAAAGATTCAAGACCCTGTAATAAGTACCGCGCCTGCAACTTTGGAAGCAGCAATGGAGTTAGCAACAGAGCTCACCGAGAACCGAATCCGGAACAAAGACTTCAAGGAGGAGAAGAAGAAGGATAAAGAATCGACTGAAACCTCCGACTACACCCAAACCGAATCCCCTTCTCAACCCACTTCTAAGAGAAAAAGAGACGGGCAACTTTTCGCTGCTACCCAACGTAATCAACCAGTTTTACACGCCATACCCATCCAAGCTATCCCAATCACCCAAGTGGCACCCAACTCAACTTACCCAAATAAGAAACCATATCTTGGACCTCACCCTCAATGCAACAACTGTTTTTATCACCATCCCCATACCTTACCTTGTCGTCTATGTGCAACTTGTGGACGCTATGGTCATTTGAGCAAGGTTTGCCGCACCTTTCAAAACCAAACCTCTTCCCCTACTCAAACCATAAACCAAACCTATCAACAACCCCAATACCCCATGTTCTCATATGCTCGAGCTTGTTTCAATTGTGGCGACCCTACCCACTTTAGAAACACATGCCCTCAATTGGTTAACGTCATCAACGCTCAAGCCCAATCAAATCCAGTTAACCAAGTAAACCAAGAAAACCCAACCACTAGGCCACCAGCAAGAGGAAGAGTCTTCAATATCAACGCCAATCCTGTCAAAGATAATGACGGCCCAAACGAAGATACCCAACTAGTCCTCTTCACCGAAGATCCAGATTCAACTCCTATCGTTTAGTTTTATGTTTTTCTTTATCACATAGAACCAAACATAACTTAAGGATAAAGCCAATGAAACTTTGACGAGAATACGGTGGATACGCCGCTGGTACTTCCTATATATAAGTATTCTTGTCAAAGGATCAGAAGCATTATCTGGCGGTTATGAGAGGTTCCATGTGTAGACTGTTAGAGTAATTATTGTTTATTTTTTTCAGTACATGCAATTGCCGAGGCCGCCGCTCCCCAATTATGAGGTTTGAGCTTGTTCCCCATTTTATTATGCGATTGAACCTGGCGTGCCCGCATACGATCGGCTCCGTTTGATTGAGCCTTGATCGCACAGTTCATTTTACATTTTCATTACATGCAATAAGATCGGCTCCGTTTGATTGAGCCTTGATCGCACAGTTCATTTTACATTTTCAGTACATGCAATACGATCGGCTCCGTTTGATTGAGCCTTGATCGCACAGACATTTTCATTATCAGTATCTTGTGGTTGTGGTGTTTGTTGTAGAGTCGCATAGAACTAATCATAACTTGCGGATAAAGTCAATGAGAATTTGACAAGAATATGGTGGATACGCCGCTGGTACTTCCTATATATAAGTATTCTTGTCAAATGATCGGAGGCATTATCAGACGGTTATGAGAGGTTCCATGCATAGGCTGTTTGTGTGATTGTTGTTTAGATTAAGTTATTCATTTTCAGTACATGCAATACGCTCGGCTCCGTTTGATTGAGCCTTGAGCGCACAGACATTTTCATTTTCAGTACATGCAATACGCTCGGCTCCGTTTGATTGAGCCTTGAGCGCACAGACAATTTCATTTTCAGTACTTGCAATACGATCGGCTCCGTTTGATTGAACCTTGATCGCACAGACATTTTCATTATCAGTATCTTGTGGTTGTGGTGTTTGTTGTAGAGTCGCATAGAACTAATCATAACTTGAGGATAAAGTCAATGAGAATTTGACAAGAATATGGTGGATACGCCGCTGGTACTTCCTATATATAAGTATTCTTGTCAAATGATCGGAGGCATTATCAGACGGTTATGAGAGGTTCCATGCATAGGCTGTTTGTGTGATTGTTGTTTAGATTAAGTTATTCATTTTCAGTACATGCAATACGCTCGGCTCCGTTTGATTGAGCTTTGAGCGCAAAGACATTTTCATTTTCAGTACATGCAATACGCTCGGCTCCGTTTGATTGAGCCTTGAGCGCACAGACAATTTCATTTTCAGTACATGCAATACGATCGGCTCCGTTTGATTGAGCCTTGATCGCACAGACATTTTCATTATCAGTATCTTGTGGTTGTGGTGTTTGTTGTAGAGTCGCATAGAACTAATCATAACTTGCGGATAAAGTCAATGAGAATTTGACAAGAATATGGTGGATACGCCGCTGGTACTTCCTATATATAAGTATTCTTGTCAAATGATCGGAGGCATTATCAGGCGGTTATGAGAGGTTCCATGCATAGGCTGTTTGTGTGATTGATGTTTAGATTAAGTTATTCATTTTCAGTACATGCAATACGCTCGGCTCCGTTTGATTGAGCCTTGAGCGTACAGACAATTTCATTTTCAGTACATGCAATACGATCGACTCCGTTTGATTGAGCCTTGATCGCACAGACATTTTTCATATCAGTATTTTATGTTTGTTGTATTGGTTGTAGAGTCATATAGGACTAATCATAATTCACTGATAAAACCAATGAAAATTTGACAAGAATATGGTGGATACGCCGCTGGTACTTCCTATATATAAGTATTCTTGTCAAAGGATCAGAGGCATTGTCAGACGGTTATGAGAAGTTCTATGTAGGATTTATTAGTTTCTTGGTAACTAATCATAACTTGTGGATAAAACCAATGAAAATTTGGCAAGAATATGGTGGATACGCCGTTGGTACTTCCTATATATAAGTATTCTTGCCAAAGGATCAGAGGCATTATCAGGAGGTTATGAGAAGTTCCATGTAGGATTTAGTATTGCCTTGGTTGAAAATTGTGTTACATTTATATCATCTTGCTATTAAAAGAAATTGGATTGTGATCCATTTCTACATAAACTAACCTCTCCATCATAACAAACGAGAGAGGAACTGCCACCATTCAAACATATATGCTATCAGAATGGGGATTCAAATGTTAGCTGTTGTGTTTACTTATGTTCTATAGTCATAGAACCAATCATAACATACTGATATTAGCTGTTGTGTTTATTTATGTTCAAAAATTAGCTGTTGTGTTATTTATGTTCCGTGTAGGTTGTAGTATTAGAAGTTTTGCCTTAGGATATAATGCATGATATCATATTTAGCGAATCATTTCTGCTTATCAATACTTATACAGTAGGCAACAAAAAGCGATTCCTGTAATAGGGTACTTAACCCTTACAAGGAACGTTACCGCCTCAAACAAAAACTTAAACCCTTACTTCTTCTAAGCATGTAACTGTCAAACTAAACACCATCATTATTTTAGTCAAATATATCACTATTTAAATTTCGGGACGAAATTTCTAAAAAGCAGGGGATACTGTAACATCCGTCAAAAAACGGATTTTACCAAACCCGCTCCGTTTATTAACCAAACAATCAGTTAAAATTTTCGTTGCGAATTAAATGCCCAAAATAATTTTAAACGATACATAATCAATTATTATAGTGGAATATATAATTAGTTTTTGAAAAACTGTCAAAAATAAGAAAATAAAAATACTTTGGTTCTGCCGGGTTTCGAACCCGGGTCAGTCGCCGAGTCAGCCAGTTCAGCAACTTAACACACGCGCACTAAACCACTGCGCCACTGATGTTCCTTGTTAAATGTTAGGATCATTTAATTCATATCATGACTTTCCGAATTCAAAACCGGCGCCCAAAAGTTGCGAGTCGTCGAAATCCCGGCAATCTCGTGAAACTTAACGATTCTTTCCCTTATAACGTAAACTTTAACTACACATCGGTTATAACCGACGTCTGAGTCCGCGACACAAATTAACCGCCGGAGTTTTTCTAACCCACGAATCAAGTCGAAAATCGGACCAAATTCATCGATGATTTGCCTTATAAATACCCCCTCGAACCTCTGCAAACATTTTCGCTCAAAAACCGCACCCTTTCTCGGCGAAAACTCACTCGCCGGAATATTTCTGCTCATCACCGGAAAACCGGGTTCTTCACTTCTAAGCTTTACTAAACCCCCTGAGCTTATACCAAAGTCACCACGTCATTTGTAAGCTTTTTGAAGACTCGCTGCTGCAAGACACCCGACCGGAGCCTGTTGCTGCGCCGGAGTTCTGCCAGAAAACAGAGGAAGCTAGTCGGTATACCTCACGCCTAATTTCTTCATTCTTTTTACTTAATCTCATCTGTAATTAACTAAAAAGACGCTTAAGAAACTGATTTAATTCATTGAAACCAGTCAGTCATTCATTCTGGATAAAACTCAACGAAGAAGACGAAGTTACGGAACATATAAGTATAATTATTAAATCAAGAAATAACTCGGGTTAGACACACAGTCCAGCGGTGGACTGTGTGCACAATAAACCACTAACGTCTCGAGTTCGAATCTTGTCCCACACACGCTGCCTAATAAAAATGTTTTTTGTTGTTAACCGAACCGGAGTCACACTGTTATATGTTAAGTATATTAATAACCGGAATAGTAACCAAGTTAGACACACAGTCCAGTGGTGGACTGTGTGTATGTTTAAACGCAGTCACGAGTTCGAGTCCGGGCTACCGCACCGGCCCGGATAATTATTAAACTTTTTATTGAAGACAGAAAAGAAATGTTCAGTTTGTATTTAAGAATAATAAAAATCAGTTTAGTTAACAAGTTGGACACACAGTCCAGCGGTGGACTGTGTGTTAGCATAACCCACAGGTCCCGGGTTCGAGACCTGTGGAGCCCACCGGTCCGATTCAATTAAATCGTTTTTAAAATAAAAGGATTTTCTGTTTAACTTAATTAATATATAAATATAATTAAAAAACAGATATATGACGGGTTAGACACGTAGCTCAGTTGGTAGAGCTGCGTGCACGCGTACGGGAGGTCTCGGGTTCGAGCCTCACTCAGCGCACAATTACACGATTCGAACCGGTTAAAGTCAACGGTCAACGGTCAAAGTCAACGGTCAACTGTAGCAAAAAAATCAAAATTTTTTTATTATTTTTTATTTATTTATATTTTATTAAAAATCAATTAAAAATACTTAAAAATAACATTTTTAAGGTTAGAAAATAGCCTTAAACTCACAAAAATACACCCAACAATCCTACTAAATTGGATTAATAAAATCCGTTTACTTACCGAACCATAATGCTATTTATCTAGGTTAATTTCACTCGTGGTTAAAACCACTTCGCGTGCATTCAACATCATCAACCGAACGCACCTACTGTGAGTGAATCTTACAACTCCCCCTTTTAATTACACGTTTTGGGGTGTGTCATGTGTCACAAAATAATTAACTAGTTTATTTAAACTTGTGCCATACCATATCGTGATCTAAACTTAGATTGTTTATATTTTGTGATTACTTATTTGATTTTGTCAAATTATATGAAATTCATTCATTAAGTCCATCAGTTCCTCGTGGGAGACGAGTTGAACAACGCGTGCCTCAGAACCAATTCATCATTGTTCATGTGTATATCATTGAGTTTATATTGTTTGTAGTTTTGTCTTTCATATTATCATGTTTATGCAATTCATTCATTAGGCCCATCAGTTCCTCGTGAGAGACGAGTAGAGCAACGCGTGCCTCTAAATGTTCCATTATTGTTCATGTGTGCTTTATTTAATATCTAATGATTGTTGAATAAGTTTACATCTATTTTTACTCATGTGTGGTTGTGCACTCATTTGATAATCAATTAAATAAACTTGTTCAAATGTTTTCCATAGGATTCACTCGCCAACTTTATGTTGATCCAAAAACCCTTTTACACATGATACAGGTGAACAGGTTGAAGCGAGGAAAACATAGGAAATGCCTTAGAAGAGAACAAAGAAGCTTAGATTGATAGTTAGAACATGTTGTAATTCTTATTGTAAATTCCATTAAATTGTATTAATGAATATGAAACGTATAATAAATGTCATGAGCTTTGATGATAACCCAATTATGCCCCGATCACCTTTTCCGCTGCGGGTCGGGGTGTGACAGATTGGTATCAGAGCCATGACTATAGGGATATAGGATAGGTTATTAGACCCTTAGAGCCTATACTATAGTCTGCCTAAATTTTAATTGATTAGGTGGTTACATACAAACTTGTGATATTTATTTGTTTCATATTTGTTTATATTTACAGTCAAACATACATGCTTATATACATATTCATTATACATATATCAATGTTCATATGTTCAATTCATTTTCATACTTTCATTATTCAAAGATCTTGTTGCAATTTTCAAATCTCATCAAAGTAAGTTCTGCGACGGGCATGTAGTAACTGGAAGGGTACAAGTACCGGTAGTCGGAACGTCCTGTCTAGGTTGGCATTCGTATAAATCCAATATAACGGACCAGTTTGCCTACCTGGGGACCAACGATGAGAGTACGAAGGACCTATTAGGCCAAAGCATGCCACACCAAACGTCGTTCGAACTAACCCACTTTGAGGTGTCACCGTGTCTACACCTGGACACATTCCGAATATCACACGTTGTATACATATTTCTCGATTTTCTCCGTGTTTTAGTGTACGCAACCTGGCAAACCCGTGCGAACCATATGAAAAACCGGTATTCATGGGGGCCCACATGATTACACAGGTAAAGTATGGCGGCATGTAGGGCCTAATGGCGAGCAAAGCCCAAGACATCCTATGGATGTAGTAGATTTATTTTTCTATAATTATTTTATGAATGTTCATTCCTAATGCGACCCCTGATCCCAAAAGCATCCTTTCATACTCTTGACATGTATTCCTTGAAGATGTCTTCTAACCTCGCCGTAGGAAGACGAGAGCAGGAAAAGCCCGCGAGCGTATGGCTGCCTTAATCGCTCAACAAATGGCTGCCGTAATACCCAACATTGTAATCCAAGTACAACAAGCACTCACCGTTAATCCTGTCAATCAAGAAAACCAAAACATTATCAACTCTCCTTCAAATACCACTAAATGCACCTACAAGCATTTCAAATCATGCGACCCTCCGAAATACAAAGGGATTGAAGGCGTCACCGCTCTCCTCCATTGGTTTGAAGAATGGAGAACACTTTTCTAAATTGCGATTGCCCTGACGATCGCAAAGTGCGATATGCTACCGGTCGATTATATGGATAGCACTTACTTGGTGGAATACAGAGAAGCCAAACGAGGTGTGGATGATGCTATGACCCTAACTTGGAACGAATTGAAGGAATCATGACCAGACGATTTTACCCAAGGAGCGAAATCAAGAAATTAGAAGATGAATTTTATTCGTTGAAGCAAAAGGAAGGCGACCACACCACATACAACAAAAGATTCCTCGAATTACCTCAAATGGTTCCCAACATGTTCACTCCCCTCTATCCGTTTGATCGAGCACTACATTCGTGGTCTTCCGTCAAAGATTCAAGACTCTGTAATAAGTGCCAAGCCTGCAACTTTGGAAGCAGCAATGGAGTTAGCAACAGAGCTCACCGAGAACCGAATCCGAAACAAAGACTTCAAGGAGGAGAAGAAGAAGGATAAAGAATCGACTGAAACTCCGACTACACCCAAACCGAATCCCCTTCTCAACCCACTTCTAAGAGAAAAAGAGACGGGCAACTTTTCGCTGCTACCCAACGAAATCAACCATTTCACACGCCATACCCATCCAAGCTATCCCAATCACTCAAGTGGCACCCAACTCAACTTACCCAAATAAGAAACCATATCTTGGACCTCACCCTCGATGCAACAACTGTTTTTATCACATCCCCATACCTTACCTTGTCGTCTATGTGCAACTTGTGGACGCTATGGTCATTTGAGCAAGGTTTGCCGCACCTTTCAAAACCAAACCTCTTCCCCTACTCAAACCATAACCAAACCTATCAACAACCCCAATACCCCATGTTCCCATATGCTCGAGCTTGTTTCAATTGTGGCGACCCTACCCACTTTAGAAACACATGCCCTCAATTGGTTAACGTCATCAACGCTCAAGCCCAATCAAACCCAGTTAACCAAGTAAACCAAGAAAACCCAACCACTAGGCCACCAGCAAGAGGAAGAGTCTTCAATATCAACGCCAATCCTGTCGAAGATAATGACGGCCCAAACGAAGATACCCAACTAGTCCTCTTCACCGAAGATCCAGATTCAACTCTATCGTTTAGTTTTATGTTTTTCTTTATCACATAGAACCAAACATAACTTAAGGATAAAGCCAATGAAACTTTGACGAGAATACGGTGGATACGCCGCTGGTACTTCCTATATATAAGTATTCTTGTCAAAGGATCAGAAGCATTATCTGGCGGTTATGAGAGGTTCCATGTGTAGACTGTTAGAGTAATTATTGTTTATTTTTTTCAGTACATGCAATTGCCGAGGCCGCCGCTCCCCAATTATGAGGTTTGAGCTGTGTTCCCATTTTATTATGCGATTGAACCTGGCGTGCCCGCATACGATCGCCTTTTATTATTATTTTCATATCAGCAATTACGACGGCGCGTTCCGCATTAGGTGTGTGACTGTTCCATTTTATTCATTTTCAGTACATGCAATACGATCGGCTCCGTTTGATTGAGCCTTGATCGCACAGACATTTTCATTTTCATTACATGCAATACGCTCGGCTCCGTTTGATTGAGCCTTGAGCGCACAGACATTTTCATTTTCAGTACATGCAATACGATCGGCTCCGTTTGATTGAGCCTTGATCGCACAGACATTTTCATTATCAGTATCTTGTGGTTGTTGTGTTTGTTGTAGAGTCGCATAGAACTAATCATAACTTGCGGATAAAGTCAATGAGAATTTGACAAGAATATGGTGGATACGCCGCTTGGTACTTCCTATATATAAGTATTCTTGTCAAATGATCGGAGGCATTATCAGGTGGTTATGAGAGGTTCCATGCATAGGCTGTTTGTGTGATTGTTGTTTAGATTAAGTTATTCATTTTCAGTACATGCAATACGCTCGGCTCCGTTTGATTGAGCTTGAGCGCACAGACATTTTCATTTTCAGTACATGCAATACGCTCGGCTCCGTTTGATTGAGCCTTGAGCGCACAGACATTCATTTTCAGTATGCAATAGATCGCTCCGTTTGATTGAGCCTTGATGCCAGAATTTCATATCGTTCTGTGGTTTGTGTTTGTTGTAGAGTCGCATAGAACTAATCATAACTTGCGGATAAAGTCAATGAGAATTTGACAAGAATATGGTGGATACGCCGCTGTACTTCCTATATATAAGTATTCTTGTCAAATGATCGGAGGCATTATCAGGCGGTTATGAGAGGTTCCATGCATAGGCTGTTTGTGTGATTGTTGTTTAGATTAAGTTATTCATTTTCAGTACATGCAATACGCTCGGCTCCGTTTGATTGAGCCTTGAGCGCACAGACAATTTCATTTTCAGTACATGCAATACGATCGCTCCGTTTGATTGAGCCTTGATCGCACAGACATTTTTCATATCAGTATTTTATGTTTGTTGTATTGGTTGTAGAGTCATATAGGACTAATCATAATTCACTGATAAAACCAATGAAAATTTGACAAGAATATGGTGGATACGCCGCTGGTACTTCCTATATATAAGTATTCTTGTCAAAGGATCAGAGGCATTGTCAGACGGTTATGAGAAGTTCTATGTAGGATTTATTAGTTTCTTGGTAACTAATCATAACTTGTGGATAAAACCAATGAAAATTTGGCAAGAATATGGTGGATACGCCGCTGGTACTTCCTATATATAAGTATTCTTGCCAAAGGATCAGAGGCATTATCAGGCGGTTATGAGAAGTTCCATGTAGGATTTAGTATTGCCTTGGTTGAAATTTGTGTTACATTTATATCATCTTGCTATTAAAAGAATTGGATTGTGTTCCATTTCTACATAAACTAACCTCTCCATCATAACAAACGAGAGAGAACTGCCACCATTCAAACATATATGCTATCAGAATGTGGATTCAAATTACTGTTGTGTTTATTATGTTCTATAGTCATAGAACCATCATAACATATGATATTAGCTGTTGTGTTTATTTATGTTCAAATGTAGCTGTTGTAGTATTAGAAGTTTTTGCCTTAGGATTATACCATACCTTCAAACATATCCTAAACTCTTATGCATGATATCATAGTTAGCGAATCAATTCTGCTTATCAATACTTTACAGTAGGCAACAAAAAGCGATTCCTGTAATAGGGTACTTAACCCTTACAAGGAACGTTACCGCCTCAAACAAAAACTTAAAACCTTACTTCTTCTAAGCATGTAACTGTCAAACTAAACACCATCATTCTTTTAGTCAAATATATCACTATTTAAATTTCGGGACGAAATTTCTAAAAAGCAGGGGATACTGTAACATCCGTCAAAAAACGGATTTTACCAAACCCGCTCCGTTTATTAACCAAACAATCAGTTAAAATTTTCGTTGCGAATTAAATGCCCAAAATAATTTTAAACGATACATAATCAATTATTATAGTGGAATATATAATTAGTTTTTGAAAAACTGTCAAAAATAAGAAAATAAAAATACTTTGGTTCTGCCGGGTTTCGAACCCGGGTCAGTCGCCGAGTCAGCCAGTTCAGCAACTTAACACACGCGCACTAAACCACTGCGCCACTGATGTTCCTTGTTAAATGTTAGGATCATTTAATTCATATCATGACTTTCCGAATTCAAAACCGGCGCCCAAAAGTTGCAGTCGTCGGAAATCCCGGCAATCTCACGAAACTTAACGATTCTTTCCGTTATAACGTAAACTTTAACTACACATCGGTTATAACCGACGTCTGAGTCCGCGACACAAATTATAACCGCCGGAGTTTTTCTAACCGACGAATCAAGTCGAAAATCGGACCAAATTCATCGACGATTTGCCTTATAAATACCCCCTCGAACCTCTGCAAACATTTTCGCTCAAAACCGCACCCTTTCTCGGCGAAAACTCACTCGCCGGAATATTTCTGCTCATCACCGGAAAACCGGGTTCTTCACTTCTAAGCTTTACTAAACCCCCTGAGCTTATACCAAAGTCACCCACGTCATTTGTAAGCTTTCTGAAGACTCGCTGCTGCAAGACACCCGACGCCGGAGCCTGTTGCTGTCGCCGGAGTTCTGCCGGAAAACAGAGGAAGCTAGTCGGTATACCTCACGCCTAATTTCTTCATTCTTTTTACTTAATCTCATCTGTAATTAACTAAAAAGACGCTTAAGAAACTGATTTAATCATTGAACCAGTCAGTCATCATTCTGGATAAAACTCAACGAAGAAGACGAAGTTACGGAACATATAAGTATAATTTAAATCAAGAAATAACTCGGGTTAGACACACAGTCCAGCGGTGGACTGTGTGCACAATAAACACACTAACGTCTCGAGTTCGAATCTTGTCCCACACACGCTGCCTTAATAAAAATGTTTTTTGTTGTTAACCGAACCGGAGTCACACTGTTATATGTTAAGTATATTAATAACCGGAATAGTAACCAAGTTAGACACAAAGTCCAGTGGTGGACTGTGTGTATGTTTAAACGCAGGTCACGAGTTCGAGTCCGGGCTACCGCACCGACCCGGATAATTATTAAACTTTTTATTGAAGACAGAAAAGAAAATGTTCAGTTTGTATTTAAGAATAATAAAAATCAGTTTAGTTAACAAGTTGGACACACAGTCCAGCGGTGGACTGTGTGTTAGCATAACCCACAGGTCCCGGGTTCGAGACCTGTGGAGCGCACCGGTCCGATTCAATTAAATCGTTTTTAAAATAAAAGGATTTTCTGTTTAACTTAATTAATATATAAATATAATTAAAAACAGATATATGACGGGTTAGACACGTAGCTCAGTTGGTAGAGCTGCGTGCACGCGTACGGGAGGTCTCGGGTTCGAGCCTCACTCAGCGCACAATTACACGATTCGAACCGGTCAAAGTCAACGGTCAACTGTAGCAAAAAAATCAAAATTTTTTTTTATTATTTTTATTTATTTATTTTAATTAAAAATCAATTAAAAATACTTAAAAATAACATTTTTAAGGTTAGAAAATAGCCTTAAACTCACAAAAATACACCCAACAATTCTACTAAAATGGATTAATAAAATCCGTTTACTTACCAAACCATAATGCGATTTATCTAGGTTAATCTCACTCGTGGTTAAAACCACTTCGCGTGCATTCAACATCATCAACCGAACGCACCCACTGTGAGTGAATCTTACAACTCCCCATTTTAATTACACGTTTTGGGGTGTGTCATGTGTCACAAATAATTAACTCGTTTATTTAAACTTGTGCCATACCATGTCGTGATCTAAACTTAGATTGTTTATATTGTTGTGATTACTTATTTCATTTTGTTAAATTATATGAAATTCATTCATTAAGCCCATCAGTTCCTCGTGGGAGACGAGTTGAACAACGCGTGCCTCAAAATCAATTCATTATTGTTCATGTGTATATCATTTAGTTTATATTGTTTGTAGTTATGTTTTTCATATTATCATGTTTATGGAGTTCATTAATTAGGCCCATCAGTTCCTCGTGAGAGACGAGTAGAGCAATGCGTGCCTCTAAATGTTCCATTATTGTTCATGTGTGCTTTATTTAATATCTAATGATTGTTGAATAAGTTTACATCTATTTTTACTCATGTGTGGTTGTGCACTCATTTCATAATCAATTAAATAAACTTGTTCAAATGTTTTCCATAGGATTCACTCGCCAACTTTATGTTGATCCAAAAACCCTTTTACACATGATACAGGTGAACAGGTTGAAGCAAGGAAAACATAGGAAATGCCTTAGAAGAGAATAAAGAAGCTTAGATTGATAGTTAGAACATGTTGTAATTTTTATTGTAAATTTCCATTAAATTGTATTAATGAATATGAAACGCATAATAAATGTCATGAGCTTTGATGATAACCCAATCATGCCCCGATCACCTTTTTCCGCTGCGGGTCGGGGTGTGACAACTTCAACCTGACATCATCCCTCTCCACCTGATACCACCTTTACACTCACACCACCGTCTACCTTCCACCATTATACAACTTTCTGAAGCTACTACACCAATGGCTCCTCTACCATTACAAAGATGACACTCTATTTCTCTCTCTAAAATCTTCAACTTCAACAATGATAATAATCTTTTACACACATTTCTAAAGAATTTAGAGAAATTTCCCCTACCCAATTTTGGTTTTAGTTAAATGGTTGTTCATCGATGATGGTTTTTGAAACAATCAGAAATCAAACAATCCATGACTTCATGAAAACTAAAACTTCAATGAAACCCAAATCAAGACATGTTTCTTCAAGATACCTATCTCCTTCACCTTCAAATTCAAATTCGAATTCATCATCGTTACGCAAAGTAACACCTTGTTGGATATCACCTTCTCCTTTAATTTCAAGAAATTCGGCTTCTCTAGTCGTGAATTGATCGGTTTAAGTCGCCCAGAGGCGACCCATTTCTTTCTAGAGTAAAAAGTTCCAAACTGGGATTATATTTCCTCTGAAGAATCTTCAGATTGATTCGGGTGGTGGCATTGATGCCTTGGTTGATGTTGTGTATGGTCCTTAACCTATTTCTTTATAGAACCAGTCTAATATGGCATCTTGTAAGCTCTGCATTGTTCAATGGAGGGAGAATAAGGGTTTTGTTATGTAAAACTGGGTTGAATTGAGTTTGATTGTAGTGAATGAGTGAGTGGAAATGAAACCCTAGTATTTGGGTGGGAGTGGGGGGGGGGGGGGGGGAGTAGATCTGCAGGTTTGGTGAGGTGGGGATAAAATTAGCGTTTTTAAATTAGCAGTAAGGGTAAATAGGTCATTTCACAATACACTACCGTTCTAATTAACAACAAGATGATAGAAGGGCCAAGATTGATTAAATTGGCCAGACGCGGGGGTTAGACAACAAAATTTTGAAATAGAGTATAAGAGTGTCAGCGCTCTCAAACCACAGGGAGTAAAATTGCAATTTACTCAAAAAGATATATACTTTATGTATTAAAAGCTTATATTTTAACTATATATGGTAGTTTTAGGTATTTTTAAATATTAGAGTGTATATATGAAATTCCATGAAATTATGGTAAACAATTATCAAACATAAGCATGTAACTTTATAATTGTGACATTCTAGCCTTAGTTCTATTTTTTGTTGTTTTAGTGTAAGCTATTGTTGGCTTGTTAAAACAAATCTTTTGTCCTACTATCACAAGTTAATAACTATAAAGTAATTTTAACCCTAACAAAGTTTCTTGTAAGTGTTAAATTCTTAAATTTTATGTAATTTTTATACCAAGTTCTTAATAATATTTTCTGTAGAATATTTAAATAATAGATTACATTTTATTTTGGCTTCCACTATTCTCACAGCTCTAAATCTTATTTTCGCATTTCTTTTCATTCTATCTCTCTCTCTCTATATATATATATTTATGTATGTATAGAGAAAGATAGAGGGAAGAGGTGTGTGAATATTTACTATCTTTGTTTTTCGTGTCTGTTTTTCCAGGTTACATTATGTGATTTGAAATACTTTTATATTTTGTTTTTTAGTTTATTTTATATTCTTTAGTAGTAATAATATGTAAATTTATATGAAATTTGATATATCATTGTTAAGAAATTAAACAAACACTCACGCACTCTACTCACATGTCAAAAACACACATCACATACTACACTCATTAGACACACATGTGCATAAGTCTACCATCATCTTTTCTCTTCACTTGTTATCATCTTCACATGTCGTCCTCCCCTTTGCCAACCATCCTCCTCTCTGACGTAGAGGTGTTCAAACTCGTGGCTCGCAGCTTGTTTGAAAAAAGCTCGGCTTGAAATTGGCTCGGTTGTAAACGAGCCAGCTCGACTCGGCTCGGCTTGTAAACGAGCCGAGCTCGAGCTTGGCCTGGCTTGGCTCGTGAGCTCGTAAGCTGACTCGATAAGGTTTACATCTTTCATTTTTTTATCCCACATTGCTTAAAAGACAAAAACTAAGGGAGTGTCTCTCATATAAAAGATGACAAAGACAATGTACAAAGTAAATTAACAATTTATACTTGCATATTTAGCCATTCGGTTAAATTAAATTGCAATTATGGCTTTAGTCTATGAAGATTTTTATTAGGGAATTTTAATTAGTAAATTTTGCGGTTTTTTGTTGGTTCGAGCTAGCTCGAATTTTAATTGAGTCGAGCTCGAGCCTCAAATCTTGGCTCGATTTAAAATTCGAGCTCGAGCCGAGCCAGCTCGAATCGAGTTACGATAAGGAGAGAGGAGGACATGAGAGTAGGGCTGTAAACGAGCCGAGTCAAGCCGAGCCAGCTCGAATTGAGTTTGAGCCGAGCTCGAGCTGGGTCTGGCTCAGCTCGACTCGGCTCGTTTACAGCCCTACTCTCATGTCCTCCTCTCTCCTTATATATATGTGTGTGTGTGTGTGTGTGTGTGTGTGAAGTATGGAGAGAAAACCCACTTGAGTTGAAAAAACTCAAGAAAATCCTATGTAACATTTTTATATTTTTCTAAAAAAATAGGGAATGTAAGTTACATGTTAATGAACGTTTTGTAACAAGAAAAAACAAAAAGCGCCAAATGATTTTTTTATAACTTTTTTTAAAAATTTCAGTGTTTACAAAAAATGCTAAAAATGAATTTTTGTAATTTTTTATAAAAAATCCACTCGGCGCTTTTTTTTGTTATAAAGCGTTCATTAACATGTAACTTACATTCCCTATTTTTTTAGAAAAAAATAAAAATGTTACATAGGGTTTTCTTGAGTTTTCTCAACTCAAGTGGGTTTAGGATAAAATGAAAACCCACTTGAGTTGAGAAAACTCAAGAAAACCCTATGTAACATTTTTATTTTTTCTAGAAAAAATAGGGAATGTAAGTTACATCTTAATAAACATTTTGTAACAAAAAAAAATAAAAAAACGCCGAGTAGATTTTTTTATAAATAATTACAAAAAATCAGTTTTTTAGCATTTTTTTGTAAGCACTGAAATTTAAAAAAAATTATAGAAAAAAAATTCGTCTTTTTTTTTTACAAAATGTTCATTAACATGTAACTTACATTCCCTATTTTTTTTAGAAAAAAACAAAAATGTTACATAGGGTTTTCTTTTGGTTTTCTCAACTCAAATGGGTTTTCTCTCTTTACTTCACCTATATATATATATATATATATATATATATATATATATATATATATATATATATATATATATATATATATATATTTTTAAACCCGATCTACCTTCCTTTGATGTGGTTTTCATGATTTGGGTAAATTTTAAGATATGAGATCTTGTCCAAGAGATATTTATTGTACGAACAATGGCTCAAAACTAGAAGGTGGTATTTTTGTGTATGTCAGGTTTAAACAATTGAAAAAAGAAATAAAGAAAGAGTATTTCAAGACCTTTCTCACTTGAACTCCCCTGATTTTCAAATGACTATAATTTTTTCATACGTTAATAATTTTTTTTTTAAATACACCGGATTAACAATCATTCAATTCTCTTTAATTCGAGCAAACAAAAGTCAACTCGTGTAATACAAAAGGTTTTAACCTGGTTTTAATAATAAACTACACCTTACCGCTCACGATTCACTTTCGGCTCATAACTCAAGATTCATTCTCGACTCAACTTCATCTAGCTCCAAACATCTTACCACTCGTGATTCACTCTCAGCCCTCTCCAACGCTGTATCACTCATGATTCACTCTCGACTCACGATTGAAGATACATCCTCGAGTCATGAATCATGGCCTATCTTCCAGCTCCAACCTATTTGAGAATCATGTTAGAATTTTGATATAGAAGATAATATCAAATTGATGATCTATACGATTATGATTATAATAATGATCATGTGAGAGATTATGTCCGTGAATTCCACTATTATTGTTTTTACTTCACCAACAAGCTTAAAAATCTAGAATGTCTATTGTAACGGTGCCAATAATTAATTGTCATATCAATCATATCAAATAATAATTAGATATGTAGAATTAAAATGTTAATGAAAATGTTTACGTTAGAACGTTGCTATTGGAGAAATTCAATAATTTCAAGGATGCGCATATCATCAGATAATAATAATAATAATAATAATAATAATAATAATAATAATAATAATAATAATAATAATAATAAGTCAAAGATTATGACTTGAATTTTCAAAACACTTTTGATTTTCTTAAAGGAGAATACGATCTCCTAAAATCTACGAAAAGAATCCACTTATTATCAATTTTACGAGCTTGAAGTCGCACCATTTTGGTAGGAATAAACATCTGATATTACTAGGTCAAAAGCCATCAATGTATAAAATGGAAATTTCTTCACGGAAATATAAATCACAATTTTTGTAACTTTGTTCAGCTTGTAGTATTGGAATCCAAAATTTCATTACCTGCCCCTTTTTCTTCTCATAACTGATATTTGCTGATTTAGAATTAGATCCGGCATGAAATCGCTTTACACAAAAGTCTTAGTTGAGTGCTTTTGAACCGATTACATTTGGGTAGGTTGGTTATTGTGTCGACTAGTATAACCTGTAGAAATCGGATTGATGGCTAGGCTGTATTGTTATTTTTTTTATTTATTATATTTATACAGTGTTTTAATTCAACCATCTAATAGTCTTACCCAATATATATCTTCATACTTATCATTTATCAATACATGTACATGATAATTAAAATATCTTTTGTGTTTAAATGATAAAATGTCCCTCGTGTACCATATGGATTACAATCTAGTAAATAAATATGTAGTTAATTATTTGTCTATAAAAACGTAATTAAGTAAAAAAAAAAAACCATCTTCCACACAATTTGTCCATATTAGACACGAATAAAATGTGCATTTAGCTCATATATTTATAATGTGAAAAACTAACCAGTTTGTCCTTTTTAATTTACTTTTTTGTGTTTTGTTTTATTCTCATATTAAAAAAAATATTTGTATATTTTATTAGCCATCCTTTTTGTCTATAACACACAAATATTAGAATTATAATTTAAATACTTTAATAAAAAATATTCACTTCAAAAGTAATATTTCTTTAATAAAAAATATTCACTTCAAAAGTAATATTTATAATTTTTTTAACACGAAGGTGGGTATGATTCAGCGGTTAAGATCTCTTGTTATTCCGTGCATGTTTCTCTAATTTGGCTCACGTATACCTTACATTTAAATTATCAACTAAAAGTATAGTTTATGTCATGTTTTGATTATTTGGATTGTTTGAATTGTTATTTGGTTTTGTGACATTTGTTTAATTTGATTATTAATAATATTTAACTTTTAATTAGTTGACATAACTATGAACAATCCTCATACCCTCTCTTACGGGTCAGAGTGTGACAACCAACACTTTTGACAATGCAGCACTTGTACTTCTGTAGTTATGTTCATGTATTCTTTGATCCATTAGTTTTGTACTAACACTTTTGGTGGTTGTTTTGTAAAGCTTTCAAGGAGGAAACTTCTGGACATAGATTGTACTTCAACTTATTCCATTACACAAGAAAGATGGTTCTCTTAGGCTTTCACTTTCATCATCAGCATATCCTACATAACCCAACAATCTCCTCCTAGATCTGCTGATGCGAAAATCACTATTATTAGACATGTCTTTTATTCTATGATGAAGAGTCCTAGAAATATTTTAGTTGCAACTATTGCTCTGGACAAAACCTTTGTCCTTCACCATGGTCATCCATCCTGACCTCAAAGAAAGGTTTTCGGACCATCACATCTTTTTAATCTGTAAGTAGCTTGGGTTCTCTAGATATCTGGGTTAGGGAAGACTAGAGGCTACGTTTTAGACCTCAGAGAAAACAGATAATCATGTCTTCATACATAATCAACTAAGAGAGTGGAAGAAACTTTCAATAGCTTTGTCACTAAATGATATGAGTGAAGTGACGTGCTTAGATAGTAACAATTAAATTGACATAGAACATAACCAAGTTTTAAGGATAAAACACTAATACAAACTACACACGTTCTAGGAAAGCATACCTATCAATATATGATATAGTCGAGGTAAGTACCCAAGTATCAATCCATGGACGCTATAATCTACTAGTACTAAACCTGTTACTTAATATACAATCTATGAACTAAGAAAATCAATACTTGAAACTAATAACCTGAATTGCTAAGAATTACTACCAAGAGATGAGAAGGTATAACCATCCTAAACTTGAATCAATGACAATTGCTTATATTGTTGATGGACGATCCTTCTAAAGACATAACTTTCCTATGGCGTACAAAGTGCTAAAATAGTTAGAGCCTACTAAGGTTAATCTTATCAAACTAGGGTTAAGGCTATAGATACACCTTTTAGACCTAATTCAATAAAGCTAGTGAGAGTATGAATTCTGATGACTTAAGGTTTCTAGCCTAGTGCTCAGGGCAGTTAACAAACTGAGCGAATTACTACTACCAAGGTGAGGCATTTATAAAACTTTAATTAGTTTCTAGATTCTTTTAATCGAACCCTTTCCAAAAGCAGCACATATTTCAAACCAATTATGACGATTAGTTGTCTATTACCTACTAAGTTTCAAGCCCTGGGCTAAAGGACGCCAATATACCCTAGAGATAGTAAATATTGAAACAAGCATGGCATAACCTCATAGAAAGTTCAATATCACCACATAACTAACATCATAACCAATCTATGCATCACAAGAATTTAACCAAACTATACTACTAAAATCGTACAAGCAGGAAATATACCATCAATCATAAACAAAACATCGTATCATCTCATTTAGGACAATTATAATAAGTTTAGCCAATCATGACTAATAAATTCAACACAAGTATCAAATTCATCATCATTACAGAAAGATTAAAGACTATAAACTGTAAAGAGTAACCCATGGAATTAGCTATCTTCTTCCCTGTGCTCTCAATCTTCAGTTTCGTCCTCTTTTCTCTCTCTGTTTGCTTTCTCCTTTCTTCACAACCCTTTTTTTGCAGTTTCTTCCGAGTTTCAGCCCCCTTAGGGTTTCCAATCATATCCTCGTTACAGCACAAAATAAACCCTAACTATGTGTCAGGCCCACGACTTCATAATCTTCTTGAATCAACTCTGGCCCATTTTCCTATGCAGATTTGGTACTTTAGTCACTTAGCGGCACATACGATCCATAACCCATGGATCGGATACGAGTCATAAGCTTCTTGATCTCCTTGTTAGTATTCTGCTCTTCAACTATTATTCCATTTATACCTTTTTTAATAAAACACCCTCTTTTATGTATTTACCCGCAAATCTCAACAAAACATTAATTATACCTATTTTTATCAGATTTGCATCACTTGCCCTTTATCAATGGGTCTTTTACCATAATATTATTATGTATCCTGATATCTATAAATTATATCAAATAAGACATAAAATCAATCTTTCTTAGTACTAATGTTGGAAAAAGAGTGATTCTTTGTATACTTTTGATTTTCAGAAATAAAAGAGCTTAAATGTACAACAGGAACATATTAACGACAAAAACCAACATGAATACAAAAGAAGGAAAGATGATACACTATGCCAACCCTCCGAGCTTCACCCAGAGCCAAAAACAACAAGTCAGAAGACAAGCATAGGGTCGTGCCCCACTCAAGATTCCAGAAAGAAGAAGACAAACAGAAGCAGACAACAGACAGGGGGCCATGCCTACCAGGCATGGGGCAGTATCCCACTCAAGATTCCAGAAAGAAGAAGACAAACAGAAGCAGACAAGAGACACGGGGCCATGTCCCGTGGAACATGGGCCGTGGTCAACTCCCAGATATGCAAATCTTGGATGGTACAACAAGTACAATGGCCACGGGGCTGTGCAAGCATCTTGACTGACAAACTCATTTAATGAAGACAGAGAAGATGAATGACACGGGGTCTTGCCCACCGGGCAAGGGGCCGTGTGAAGCTCTAGTTTCAGTATAAATTTGGCAAATCATTTCTCTCTCACTTGCCATCACTTCATCACCATCATCTACCACAACCATTCGAGTTTAGAGTGTGTAGTAGTCTCGGGATCCAAATCGATCGTAAGAGTCTTTGTCAAACTATGTCCATGCTTGGCTAATCTCTTACAACACTTGGTGAAGACAAAATCTTTATGTATTACATTTGATTTCTAATCTTTGGTCAACTTTTTAATTGGGTTTGTATTAATTACTTTAATAAGTAATTTTGAGTATAGGCGAATATCATAGTATCCTCTAACCAGCGAAACATATTGGGTCTTTATATTCGCCAAATATTATACCTTGACCTAGTTCTTCGCTGTCCGCAACATGATAGCACATACGGCTAAGCTCAGGTGTAGTACAAGGTGACTGTGAGAGACGTATGTAGCCAAGAAGGGATTTGTTCCTCTTATTCGTTGAGAGTAAGATGTCTAAGGCCTACTAAAGTTAAATCAACAGAGAATGATCACTCTATGTCTCTTGATTTAACATGACATCTGTAACAAAAGGATAAATGATCGATTCACCTAAATCATGTTCAAGTAAGGGACTTGAAGGAGATGATGTTATTGAATGGCACTTCGTCATACGTATTAGGGGTAGTAAACCATTGTTAGGCGGTATTTGCTACTTGCATCAATCTTCTATGTATCTTGTGCAAGTGGGAGATTGTTGGAATCGATATGCCCAAGACACATATTAAATTGATGTGGCTAGTACGTCATGATCCAAGTTGGGTCATACCCAATAACAAGCTAGACAAACACCTATAATATTTATTTATGATATGATCAAACAAATAAATATTAACACTTAGAATATTTCGAAAATTGGTTTTCTAAATAATTGCACTTGAGAAACTAATAAATTATATGGATAATTTATTTTGAGAGAATATTTTTATTGTTATCTAATGGGTTAAATAACATTTTAAAAGATTTCACAAGTCTTGTAAACATGTGATGTTATATTTTATAAAAGTTATAAACCAAACAAGACTTAAAATGTAAAAAGGAAAAATTTTCAATGGGTAAAATATGGCCCAATGGCCGGCCATATGTAGCCTCCCAAAGTGGCTTTTCCCAATTCCCATACATGCAATCTCATAAAAGATCATGGAAGATTGCATGTTCATATACATACTTTCTCTCGCTAAAATTCAAGTTAAGAACACTTTTTTTTTCTCTCAAAATTTCGGCCAATGGTGGTTGTTCAAGAGGTGTTCACTAGTGAAAAACCCCTTGCAACATAAGGTGTTTTGTTGGAGGCTTTGGGTATGCAAGCTTGAGGCTTTCTTGTTTAGAGGTTACCATCAAGAAACATCATCTTCTTCATATCTTTTGCTCTTAGAAAGGAAGTATCCTAAAACACCCTATGGTTGTGTTTTGATAGCATGCATGTTCATATATGGATCCCGGTTTTGGGTTTTTACAAAAAATAAATGAGTTTTGTATCAACACACTAACATGTTTTAAATTATTATTCCGCTGCGTTTTATTTTTATATGGATAAAAATGACTTTGATAAACATGTGAAAAAAAACAGTGGTATCAGAGCCGCTTATATGAATGCATGCTTCAAAGGATTTAAAATTTTCGGGTTATGGTTTTGGTTAAAACCCTATGGCTGAAATTTTAATCATGGTTCTCTTTTTGTTTTTCAAGATATTTCTCTTACATGCATAAAGTTATCTTGAAAAAATTATATCATATGGATGATTTGTTTGTTTAGACAAAACCCACATTTTTCGGTTTTTCATCTTGGCCGAAAATATGGGTTGTGAAAAGGGAACCATCTTACTCTTGAATCATATACATATGTAGATGTATATTTTGGTGCTCATAACCTAGCCATGAACTTGTGTTTGGATGTGTTGATTGTTTGTGTTTGTGATTTGTATTTAATTATTCAATGGGTTGTAATAATTAAATATATTTGTTTTTCCATTTTAAAGTTATGTAATTTATTTATTTTCATTTGGTATGTAAGTAAATAGATAGTTGCATTTCTTTTACTAGAAAAAATATATTAGGATATTTTATGTAAAAGAAGATGCACAAAAAATGGTTTTTGGTTTGGGCCAAAATATTTGGTCCAAAGACTTCATGGTTCTAAATGGGATTTTAGCCCAATAACCAAAACACATTTTGGAGGTCCAAAGGAGTTTGGGGCTGAAGTTGGAGTCTATTTGGAAGCCCAAAAAAAGTGGAGAAATCACAACACAAGAAGAACGTTGAAGCATTTAGATGCGGGATCAAGTGGGAGTTCATCGACACAACACATGTGTCAAAATTTTACCCTTAGGAGAGACCTATTAGCACTTGTTTTGGCTAACAAGTGTTGTTAAAATAGTTGGCTATGGTTATGCACCTATTGATATGTGTATTATGCTTGTATGTTTGCATATTTATGTTGTTTGGATGATATGTTGATATGGATGATAAACAAACTAATAAACAACAACAAGCTTAAAATTGGTTCTTTACAAAAATCATTAAAAGTGGTTAATAAAATGGTTTTATTAAAAGTTAATGATTTTATAATAAACATGGGTTTTATTAAAAGAACCTTGAAATTTGACTAAGGTACCATGAATTTGAATGCATGCAATTGTATGGTACATAAAGTTTTCTAACCTAGAATTTTGAAAACTTAAAACCCCTTTTATACAACAAGTCAAACACCATCCTTTTATACAACACTCGAATACTTGCGAACTCTTTGTTAAAAAGGTCACCTAACCACATTTGAGGGAACTTGTGTGTTTGAGGTAGTGTTACCATATTTGTGGGATAAAGGCACCTAACCACTTGCATGTGTAAACTTACATGTGTGTGTAAGTAGGACGACTTGATTTGGAAACCATGTGATTAAGGTCACCGAAGCATGGCGTACAAAGGTGTTGATGGGATTAAACATGCCAACTAAACATAAAGATGTTTAACTGATCCTATACAACTAGAAGTTGCAAAGGGTTGCAATTGTCAAACGTTGACTACCTTATTAATTTAAATAATGGGATAAATGTCACCTAACCAATATTTAAATGTAACGTTGGATTCTAGATTTTAATTATTGATTGTCTATGAGACATAAAAGGGTATTAATGATTAAAATTTAATAATATCAAAAATAACTAAAATTGAACATTGTTAAATTTTATAGATGGCCGCTAACAATGCAAACGCAATTACCCAAACCATCGTAACCTATCACTAAGAACAATCCTTGAAAAAGATCGTCTCAACCATAACAACTTCATGGATTAGTATCGAAACTTGAGAATCGTTCTCTAGCAAGAGAAGATATCTTATGTGTTGGACGATCCTATTCCCGATGAACCTAACGTGGAAGGTGAGGATGCCTATAACGATTGGGTTAAATATACGGAGGACTCCATGCAAGCCCCTTGCCTTATGTTGGGAACTATGATTCCCGAGATTCAAAAGGATTTTGAACATCACGAGGCGTATGACATGATTACCCAATTGAAGGAAATGTTCCTACAACAAGCAAGGGTAGAACGCTTTGAAACGGTTTAGGCGCTTCATGCATGTTGAATGGAGGAAACCCAATCGGTTTCATCTGATGTCCTTAAGATGAAAAGCCACATTGATCGCCTCGAAAGGCTCAATTGTCCCGTCTCTAAAGAGTTGGATACGGATTTGATCCTCAACTCTTTAACAAAGAAATTTGAGGCTTTGTTATGAACTATAACATGAAAGGATGGGACAAGAGCATTGGTGAACTTCGTGCAATGCTCAAAACTGCCGAGGCGGGCATGGGTAAAAAGGCTTTACCCATTCTAACGATCAATGATGGAGGAAACAAGAAGAAGGCCCCACCCCGACTCTAAGGCAAGTTTTGCCAAAAGGAAGGGGCACGTCAAAGGGAAAGGGAAGGGAAAGTCTAAAGCGGAACCCACGAAACCTAAGGAAAAGAAGCAAAAGGTTGCTTCCAATGACCCATGCTTTGAGTGTGGAGAGATAGGACATTGGAAAAGAAATTGTCCAGCCTATCTCAAAGAGTTGAAAAACAAGAGGGATGCAAGGCAAACCTCAGGTACAATCTTTATGATACATGTTGAGCTTAATGTTATTTCTTCTAACACATGGGTACTAGATACCGGATGTGGAACTCATATTTGCAATTCGTTGCTGGGGTTCAAAAGAAATAAGCATTATAAGAAGGGAGACGCTAGTCTCTTCATGGGCAACGGAGCAAAAGTTGAATTCGAAGCCCAAGGAGACTATGTGTTGAAGCTTCCAAGTGGTTTGGAAGTGATTTTGAAAAATGTTTTGTATGCTCCTAGTTTGGCTAGGAACATTATTTCAGTTTCCCTTTTGAGACAATGTGGTTTTAATTTCGAATTTGTTAACCATGACACTTATGTTTCTATGCATGATACGTTTTACTTTAAAGCTATGCCTTTAAATGATATTTATGAATTAGTTCAAGATGACACATCATATGATAGCTCAATGTACCAAGTAACCACCAAGAAACTCAAAACAGATTTGAGTGATTCCTATCTTTGGCATTGTCTTCTTGGACATATAAATAAAAATCGCATACAAACACTTCGAAAGAATGGTCTTTTGGAAACGAATGAAGATGATTCATTTGATGGATGTGAATCTTGTTTACAAGGCAAAATGACTAAGGCACCTTTCAGTGGCACCTTTGAAAGGGCAAAAGACTTATTAGGTATCATACATTCGGATGTATGTGGTCCTTTTAAGCCAATGACTAGGATTGGTGAAAGATATTCATTACTTTTACCGACGACTATAGTCGTTATGGTTATGTGTATTTATTAAGACACAAAGATGAAGCATTTGAAATGTTCAAAGATTTCAAAAGTGAAGTAGAAAATCAACTCAAGAAAACAATCAAAGTCCTTCGCACCGGAGGAGGTGAATACCTTAGTGATGCTTCTCAAGGTCATCTTAGGAGTTGTGGATCATCTCACAACTTACTCTACCTGGAACACCACAACATAATGGTGTGTCTAAAAGGAGGAATCAAACTCTATTGGATATGGTTCGATCTATGATGGCTAGGAGCACATTATCTCTATCGTTTTGGGGTTACGCTTTGCTCTCCTCGGTCCGTATAATAAATATGGCCCCAACCAAGAAAGTGGATACGACACCTTTTGAAATATGGCATGGAAAACCTCCATCATTATCATTCTTAAGGGTGTGGGGTTGCGAAGCTTATGTCAAGCAATACACCCCAAATAAATTGGAAGTCCGATCCACTAAGTGTATCTTTGTAGGATATCCTAAAGATGATATAGGATATTACTTCTACGATCCAACCGAGCAAAAGGTGTTTGTTGCTCGAAAGGGTAAGTTCTTAGAAGCTAAGTTCCTTATGGAAGGGACTAGTGGTAGAACGATGGAACTTGAGGAGGATCAAGAACCACAAGCCGATACATGTTTGGTTGATAATAGCACTCAACAAGAGGGTGTTGAAAGTGATCAAATGGTTGATCAAGACACATAAAACGTTTGCAGATCTGGTAGAATTAGTAATCCACCCGAAAGATATGGATTTTTTCATGAATGGATGCTGTGTGGTAGATTCGAATGAACCAACCACATACCATGATGCAATGTCACAATGCTATTGTGACAAGTGGCTTGAAGCCATGAACGTAGAGATGCAATCCATGTATGAAAACCAAGTATGGGAATTGGTTGTGCCACCTCTTAACTCCAAAGTAGTTGGAAGTAAGTGGGATTTCAAGAAGAAAACCGATATGCATGGTAACTTGGATACTTATAAAGCGAGACTTGTAGCAAAAGGTTTAACTCAAACTCAAGGGGTTGATTATGATGAGACCTTCTCGCCTGTGGCGATGCTAAAGTCAATTAGGATATTATTTGCCATAACTGCACATTATGATTGTGAGATTTGGCAAATGGATGTCAAAGCGGCTTTCCTCAATGGATATCTTGATGAAGATGTCTATATGGTTCAGCCTGAAGGTTTTGTCGATCCAACATATCCTAACAAAGTATGCAAGTTAAAGAAATCAATCTATGGATTGAAACAAGCATCTAGAAGTTGGAATCATCGTTTTGATGAAGAGATCAAGAAATTGGCTTTATCAAAAATGGTGATGAAGCTTGTGTGTATAAGAAGGCTAGTAGGAGCATCATCACTTTCCTAGTATTGTATGTCGATGACATTCTACTATTTGGAAATGACATTCCAACCATGGAAGGTGTAAAAATTTGGCTTGGAAGTTGTTTTTCCATTAAGGATCTTGGTGAAGCCGCCTATATTTTGGGAATAAAGATCTATAGGAATAGATCAAGACGGTTGATAGGTTTAAACCAAAGTGCATACATTGACAAAATCTTGAAAAGGTTCAAGATGGAAAACTCAAAGAAAGGTTTGGTACCTATTCAAAAGGGGACAAGATTGAATGCGTCTCAATGTCCAAGCTCAAAGGATGAGCAAGAAAGAATGAAAGGAGTCCCATATGCATCTGCTATAGGATCCATCATGTATGCAATGATATGCACTAGGCCGGACGTGTCATGCGCTTTAAGTATGACGAGTAGATACCAAGAAATCCAGGTAACAATCATTGGATGGTTGTTAAAAGCATATTGAAATACCTTAGAAGGACTAAGATATGTTTCTAATATATGGATCTGGTAAAGAGGAACTCGTTGTAAAGGGTTACATGGATGCGAGTTTCCAAACTGATCGAGATGATTCTCGATCACAATCTAGGTATGTCTTCATTTTGAATGGAGCAGCAGTCTCTTGGAAGAGCTCGAAGCAAGATGTGGTGTCATTGTCCACTATAGAATCAGAATACATCGCCGCTTCATTGGCAGTGCAAGAAGCTGCATCGCTGAAGAAATTCATTGCCGACCTAGGGGTAGTCCCTACCATTCAGGACCCCCTAGAAATCTTTTGTGATAACGAGGGTGCGATTGCTCAAATCAAGGAACCTCGTGCACACCAAAAGACTAGACATATAGAGTGGAGATTCAACTACATAAGGGATGAAGTTGAAAAAGGAAAGATATGTATTCGTAAAGTTCACACCGATCAAAACATTGCGGATCCACTCACGAAGCTCCTTGAAAGGCTAAAACATGAGAATCATACTTGTGCCTTGGGACTTCGATATTCTAATGATTGGATTTGATCTACTTTGTATTTGGATATCAGAACGATTGTTATTTTGACTCATTTAATGATTATGGCATTTTGAGTTATGTTCCATTTTAGCATGTTTAAATCCATGAATAAGTTAATTATTCTAATGTCCGTAGTCAATCATATTTGTGGGAAAAAATATGAAGGTAAGACTATTATGAACTGGGATTGGTGGATATTCATTAGGTATGAATATAGAGCAAAGTGTTGCTTCCAAAGTTCATAGATATTTGTGGGATACAAATATTGGACTGGCCCGCTCTCAAATATTACTACATGAAGTCTTTGTGATTGAGCATAAGTAATTTTGAGTAAAGGCGAATATCATAGTATCCTCTGACCTGAGATACATATTGGGTCTTGATATTCACTAAATATTATACCTTGACCTAGTTCTTCGTTGTCCGTAACATGACAGCACATAAGGCTAAGCTCAGGTGTAGTACAAGGTGACTGTGAGAGACGTATGTAGTCAAGAAGGGATTTGTTCCTCTTATTCGTTGAGAGTAAGATGTCTAAGGTCTGCTAAAGTTAAATCAACAGAGAATGATCACTCTATGTCTCTGGATTCAACATGGCATCTGTAACAAAAGGATAAATGATCGATTCACCTAAATCATGTTCAAGTAAGGGACTTGGAGGAGATGATGTTATTGAATGGCACTTTGTCATACGTATTAGGGGTAGTAAACCGTTGTTAGGCGGTATTTGCTACTTGCATCAATCTTCTATGTATCTTGCGCAAGTGGGAGATTGTTGGAATCGATATGACCAACACACATATTAAATTGATGTGGCTAGTACGTCATGATCCAAGTCAGGTCATACCCAATAACAAGCTAGACAAACACCTATAATATTTATTTATGATATGATCAAACAAATAAATATTAACACTTAGAATATTTAGAAATTGGTTTTCTAAATAATTGCACTTGAGAAACTAATAAATTATATGGATAATTTATTTGAGAGAATTTTTTATATTGTTATTTAATGGGTTAAATAACATTTTAAAAGATTGCATAAGTCTTGTAAACATGTGATGTTATATTTTATAAAAGTTATAAACTAAACAAGACTTAAAAGGTAAAAAGGAAAAATTTTCATTAGGTAAAAATATGGCCCAATGGCCGGCCATATGTAGCCTCCCAAAGTGGCTTTTCCTAATTCCCATACATGCAAAAGATCTCATAAAAGATCATGGAAGATTGTATGTTCATATACATACTTTCTCTCACTAAAATTCAAGTGCAAGAACACCTTTTCTTTCTCTCAAAATTTCGGCCAAGGGTGGTTGTTCAAGAGGTGTTCGCTAGTGAAAAATCCTAGCAACGTAAGGTGTTTTGTTGGAGGCTTTGGGTATGCAGGCTTGATGCTTTCTTGTTTAGAGGCTACCATCAAGAAACATCATCTTCTTCATATCTTTTGCTCTTAGAAAGGTAGTATCCTAAAACACCCTATGGTTGTGTTTTGATAGCATGCATGTTTATATATGGAACCGGGTTTTGGGTTTTTACAAAAAAAAAATGAGATTTGTATCAACACACTAACATGTTTTAAATTATTATTCCGCTGCGTTTTATTTTTATATGGATAAAAATGACTTTGATATATATGTAAAAAAACCCAACAGATATCAGTAGGATATCAATTTATATGCCCGTTAAGGTTTTAAAATGAAACTATGCCTCATAAGGGCGTTTTGGTCATTTAATGACATATAAAAGGAACTTGTATGTAATATGATGTTATGATCATAAATATTCTAGAAAAATTATTTAACTTATAATATAATATCAGTAGGATATCAAATATATGTATGGTTTATAGTTTAAGACCAAACTATACACTGAAAGGGCATTTTGGTCATTTCACACATAGTTTTGATAGCTTATTTGGGATTATGAGTTTAGAACATGTACTTACTATAAAAATATTTAAAATATGTTATATAATCAGTATGTAACAAGTCTTGGTTGTTAGATATGGTTTTAAACCATACAATATGCCAAAACGACGTTAAAGTCGTTAAATGGCGATTTAAGCGATGTTTAATGAAATCTGAAGTTATGATCAGGTTTATATAACCAAAATATGTTATTAAATATAACATATCAGTGGGTAAAAGGTTTTGTACATAAGGCCTGGTTAAAACCCATTTTAAGTGTCATAAAGGCATTATCGTCATTTATCGACATAATACAAGAACTTGTATGTAAACTCAAAATCTAAACTGACTTGACATCCCAAATAATCCCACTTATGATATTACTCAGTAGGTATTGAGCTTTGTTGAATAAATTATGTTTAAATTCATTTTAGATGCCGAAGGGCATTTTGGTCCTTTAAAAGCATAATTTACGATATTTAAGCAAAACTCAGTTTATGATCATATTAATAACATCAAAACATGTTAATCATGTTAACATATCAGTAAATGAATCATTTGCAAGTTCATTTGTTATTAAAACCTTATTTCTTATAAAAAGGGCATATTAGTCAAAGATGGCATAATAGTGAAACTTGTGCATAAACTCGGATTATGATTATGATCGTGTAATATAACCTTAGAGGGTTATGCTACACTAAATTATGATCATAATGCAACTTTAGATCAGTAGCCAACTAATCTAAATTCATGTCAGAATCGAAAGTCAAGGCAGAAGTCAAACTTCGCGACTTTCAGTTGTGAACCGACCTTAAACCTGGAATTGACGAGCAGAATATGTTTACAGATGTTCTAATGATTATTACCAACGTTATTAAAGTGTTAAAACATATTTTATAACACCTACATTATCAAATTTGTGATTATTTTCAAAACTGACTCGTTTGACTTTTAATTAATATAACTTTGACCAGTCAATTGACCAAGCAAACGTGATTCTCATGAGGTTCCCTCTTGAGGGATTAACACCTACCTTATTACGATCACGTAGCCATGTTCGTATTGAACAATAGCTAGACCATAATGGTCTTAACCGAAAGTCAAAGCGTTTGATCGAAAACGTTTGACTTTGGCTATAAAAGCCTATAAAATGAAAAGAGGGGGAAGGAACACTTACAAGTGATCCTTGGAGAATAATAGAACTCAGAGGGAAGCTCCTTTCATGTCAGGAACCTCCAAAGAGTGTGATAGAGAAAGAAAGAAGTGAATGAGCAAAGATTGAAGAGCTTGAGGGTGCTATTTATAGTTGAAGATGATGCTCAAGATCAAGACAAGTGTCTTGGCATGTTCCGAGGTGCTAGCAAGTGTCCAAGGAGGTGTCACAAGCTGCACAAGTGTGGCAAATCGTGAGAAAAGGTGGCAGCATAGCAGGCTGCCAACATTCTGCCACTAGCAGTCCCTTACGGACCGTAAGTATTCAAAATATATCTAAAAATAACTCACACTCACACCATGTCAAGTTTTTGACGCCTTTGCTGGGACACAAGGATTTTAAGAAAGCTTAAAATTAGCAGCCTGATTAGTTTTTTAGTTTTTCTGTTTAAATTTCTGTTCGTTTTTCTAAAAACTTCAGTTACAATAGCTTAACACGGGGCCGTGCTGTACTAACACGGGGCTGTGCCCAGCCTGCAGTAACTGAAAACCAACCAATACCTTTTTACAAAAGGCTCACACGGGGCCGTGTGTTATTCGAAATGGGGCTGTAAAACGCCCAGTACTTAATAAATCACAGTCCTAAGAAAAGGGATAATTACATGGGAGATTATGACTACTACTATGATGAGTATGAGGAACCATATTTTACCATATGTGGTGAATCCCATTCGGTACAAAATTGTTACCTCTTCCAACCATATACCTCATACACAACATATGATGAACCAAGGTTTGAGCTTCCAAAGTCAAGCTTTGATTGGGACACTCCAGCGTTTGAGATATACGAAACACCACCTACAATCGTACCCGAAGCCGAAAGCCTCATACAAAGTCTCAAGAACTTAGAATTCTTGATCAAGCAATCTCGTGCAAATGAAGAGACCTTTTGTACCAAGGAGGTGATCATAGAAGAGGTAAATTCTCAAGAGCCGATAAAAGAGGAACCATTCAAAGAAAACCCAACACATGAAGATGAAAAACCCAAACCAAGACATTCAGAAGGTGAGTCTTTAAAGGTAAATTTCGAAAAGGAACAAAAGACCTCCAAGAAATACACATCCTACAACCTTCTTTTGAAAATCATAGTTTGATTCCATCTCATGCTAAGTTTTTAAAAGAATTAACCACTAATCCTAACATCAACGAAATATCAAGCGTTAACTTAACTAAAGGTCAAACTTCACTAATACAAGATGAACAAATTGGACTGAACATAAAACCGGTAACATGTTTTCTTCAAAACATCTATATTAGTAACATCTTAATAGACAAAGATCTTTGCGTTAACATAATGCCTAGCTACATATTTGAAAGATTAGCTATTGTGATTTTCTTCCAGTCAAAATTCCTATCCTCTTGGCTAATCGAAAAATCAAACCTACTACAGGAATGATTGAAGACATTCTTATTCAAACAAACCAAACGATTGTACCAACCAACTTCGTCATCTTAGATGATGCTCCACTCGTGTTGGGGAAACCTTTCATTAAAACCCATCAAGCTTTGCTCAAACAAAAACATCACAATCTTACCACTAAACTTGGGGCTATAAACAAAATTTTAATATAAATAAATCAATGAAGTACCCAATCGCAATGACGACCGCTTGTTGGAAGATGAAGCTTGAGCCACCCGATACGGAGGAACAAAACAACCAATTGTTGAAGAGGAAGCCGCTACCGAACAAACTGTTTCGGCCATCGACCGTGATGATGAACCGAAGACTAAACCATCTATAGAAGACCCACCTTCTTTAGAACTCAAAAAACTTCCAAAAGGCTTAGAGTACGCATTATTAGATAACCAAGGTAAACTTCCCGTCATCATTTCCTCGTATCTCACCCCTCAAGATAAAGAAAAATTCCTTCATTTTCTTAAAAAACATAAAACGAAAATTTGCATGGAAAGTAATGGACATCAAAGGAACTAGTCCTTCCATGTGCACACACAAAATCTTAATGAAAGACGAATCAAAAGCAGTAATTCAACCACAAAGAAGAGTTAATCTTAGCGTCCAAGAAATAGTCAAGAAGGAAGTTATAAAACTCTTAGACGCCAGACTTATCTACCCCATTTCCGATAGTCCATAGGTAAGTCCCGTCCAAGTCGTACCAAAAGGGGTGGAATGACGGTTGTAACCAACGAAAAGAACGAGCTCATACCAATAAGAACCGTCACCGGATGGAGAGTTTGCATCGACTATTGGAGACTCAATGAAGCCACAAGAAAAGGTCATTTTCTTTTACCATTCATTGATCAAATGTTAGAGCGATTATCTGGTCACAAATTTTATTGTTTCTATGGATTTTTGGGGTACTTCCAAATTCCCATTGCCCCAGAAAACCAAGTGAAAACCAGTTTCACTTGTCCCTACGGAACCTTCGCATACCGACACATGCCATTTGGTCTGTGTAACGCACCCGCAACATTCCAACGATGCATGGTAGCCATTTTTCACGATATGATAGAAAAAAACCATGAAAGTCTTCATGGATGATTTCTCTATCTTCGATGATTCATTCGATCAATGCCTCGACAACCTTAAACGAATGTTATCTAGATGTGAGGAGACTAACTTCGCCCTTAATTGTAAAAAATGTCATTTTATGGTCACAGAGGGAATAGTGCTCGGTCACAAAATATCCAACGTAGGAATGGAAGTCGATCGCGAAAAAAAGATACTTTCTCTCGACTACCTCCTCCATCATCCCTTCGAGCCATTCAAAGTTTCCTGTGACATGCCGGGTTCTATAGGCAATTTATCAAAGACTTTTCGAAAATCTCTAGACCTCTAACTAAGATACTTGAAAAAGATGCACCATTCATCTTTGACAAAATTACACCATTCATCTTAAAGATCTTCTAGTCAAAGCACTAATCATGATTGCACCAGACTTGAAACTAACATTCAAATCATGTACGATGCAAGCGACTTTGCAGTTGGAGCAGTCTTAGGATAAAGAAAAGAAAAACACTTTCATCCCATATATTACGCTAGCAAAACTCTTAATGACACTCAAGATAATTACACAACCACTGAAAAAGAGTTACTAGCTGTAGTATTTGTATTTTATAAATTCTGTTCCTATCCCGTGCTCTCCAAAACTATAGTCTACACGGACCATGCTGCCATCTGGTACCTTTTCAAAAAACGAGACGCAAAGCCACATATCATAAGATGGATTCTTCTGCTTCAAGAATTCAACATATAAATAAAGACAAAAGAGGAGTAGAAAACACTACTGCGGACCACATATCTCGTCTTGAAGATCCTGCCTTGGAAGAAACTCGAGAAGAACTCATCAATAAAAAATTCTCCACAAAATCCTTAGAAATGGTAGAATATAAAGAAGAACCTTAGTATGCAGATTTTGTTAACTACCTAGCTAGTGGCATTATCATCAAAGGATTGTCTTATCATCAACGAAATAAATTCTTCGCTGATGTAAAACACTATTTTTGGGAAGACCCATATCTTTTCAAAATTTGTGTAGACCAACTCATTTATGCGTCCATGGTCATGAAGCAAGAAGACAATTTTTTCGCCATTGTCACACATGTGGAGGACACCATGCATAACATGAAAATAAATACCTGGAAAATGGAGGGAAATGTTTTGAGAATTTAGAGGAAACCGAGAACTTATAAATAAGGATTTTATAATTTTTACATGATATGTAACATATAGGTAGACCTCATGTCACAATTATAACACATTGCACGTATCACGTAATCAAGTAAAAAATAAAGTGCTTGCATGCGTTTGTGTGTGAAATGAAAGGAATCTAAATGTGTGAGCAATAGCAAATCATAAGATAAACAAAAAATCACATAAACATGTAGGTCCTAGTTGACTAAAGTATAGGTTCTAAGGGTCTAATAACCTATCCTATATCCCTAAAGTCAATAGCTCTGATACCAATTTGTCACACCCCGACCCGCAGCAGAATAGGTGATCGGGGCATGATTTGGTTAATCCAAAGAGCTTATGACTTGCTATTAATTACATTAATCCAAATTATTGTTTCACATAAAAACAATCCAAATAATCAATTACATTAAAAACATATAACAATTAGATTCCACTAATCCATTCTTTGTTAACTAAGGCCCATCCTTTGTCCAATCTTCTCTTCGTACATGTTCACCTGTATCATGTGTAAAAATGGTTTTTGGGCCAACAAAGGTTGGTGAATGAACCTTATGGATATTTGAATTTTTTTTATTATGTTAAATTTAATTTATTGAGAAAACATGGTTAACCAATGTAAGTAATCATGTTGTATGTTATGTATCAAACTCATAACACAACCTCAAATAATAAACAAGCCAACTGAAATGATCCAATAAATGTATGTATGTTACACGGTATGATGGTATGCCAATGAATGAATGTATGTTGCATGGTATTATGGTGTGCCAATGAATGAATGTATGTTGCACGGTATTATGGTGTGCTGCAAGGTCTAAGCTCTCAATCAAACGGAGCTGGCCTCGTATGGTTGGCAACGTCAAGTTTCGCTCATAGTAATGGAGAACAAACGAGCCTATGATGATGTGATATCCAAAATGAATGAAAATGCACCAAATGGTAAACAAACAAACAACACATAACATAGATACTTCACATAATGGTAACTGCACGTATTTAAACTTGTAAAATGCGATAAAAATATGCGACACATAATACACCCCAAAAACGTATAGATAAAATAAAAAGGGGAGTTGTAAGTTTCACTCACAGTGGTTGCATTTGCGATTCCTTGTGAAAATAGCGCACGAATAAAAGGAGAAAAATCCAAATGACAAGCGTGATTTAACCTAGACAAACGAATGCAAAAGGAAAGGGTAAACGTTATGCTCGGCATAGCTAAATGAAGAACATGATATGTTGGACTCGTTAGGCTAACGAGCCTCTACAAGGCTACGCCAAGCCTAAAGACAAGCCTAAACTAGCCTACCTAAACGAGCGTAATGCTCCTTAACTAAAAACCTAAACTAATTAAACTAAGAAAGTAATAAATAAATGAATAACGAAAAAGAAATGAAGATTACCTCGAAGAAAACTTTACAAAATGAGAAGAGCTTGAAGGGCAGCACCTTCTCGTCGAGAGCGAAAATAAAAACTACTACACACAACACCAAAGGGGTATTGCTCTTGTGGAACCATCAAATTTGGTTATTCCACTTGTTTATACTCAAACTAGGTGTTGCAAGCTATAAGGAACCAAGCAAGGGTATTTATAGGTATGAAAGGGAGCACAAAATGGTGTTTGGGGTGATGTGGGACGAATTTAACACAAGGTGTGCACATTTTGCAAATCAGCAACAAACACCAAACTTGTTTTCGCGATTCCCACTTCGTTGTAACTTCATATCGCGCACGGTTTTCTCCTACGTTCATTATTTTCGGAGTACTATCATATGGAAGAGAGTAATCCAACATCCACGGTGTCGAGAATTGGGCTTAAACCTTGGATCTTGATACGGGTCGAGGATTATGTTCTAAAACTTGTGTTTGTGATTCCCGTTACATTTGAGCTAGTTTTATGCACCATTTGAACCTAGTTGATCCTTAGTATACAAGGTATAACTTGGGGCTTTGAATGGACCAGAATGATAGCTCAAAGATGGAGAAAAATTGGCAAGAAAGTCACCTGAAAGTCATCTTATGATAAAACTAAGAATACAACATGTAGAGCTTCTTACTTGCTATCATTTACATCTAAACCATCTAAAACAAAATGTCCCATCTTAAGGCATGTATATAATAAAGTTTGGATGATAAGAAGGTTAGGATATGATGTGTTAGTTATTCACGAAGCTTCCAAAGTGTTTGATTAACTTAAGGAAAACCTTATCTTAGGCCTTGAGAGATGTAGGGTTGCTTCAAAATATATGGAAATGAATTTACAAACTTGTCTAACATGTATAAGACTATAAATCAACAGTATGATGACATGTATGATAAAACATAAAATCCAAGATTTTGTATTGCTTAAACATTAAACCAAATTAAGTGGAATATGAAAACGGGTCGGGTTCTAGGATCTGTTTTTGACGGATGTTACAGGAAATAATTGCATAATGATTTCATTTCATTCAATGTCTACCATACAATCACAGTATAGAATGTACTCAACCTCACAAGGTGAACTCTCTTTCTCGCTTAGTTCTTATGCATTTCGGCTCTAAGTGTTAACTGCTACATTGAAGATGAGGAAATATATATAGGAGGAGAGAACTCCTTGTGATGCCACCATTAAAGCGATCATAAGCAACCTAATTAATTATGTAACTTCCAGCAGTTGTAAAACTACTAGATAGTTACTAAAGACACTGTTACATTGAAACTGTTATAAATAAGGAGAAGACTATTAGATTCTCAAAACTAATGGAAGGATTTTAGCACTTTTGGAATCCAATACTTCTAGTCTTGTTTACCTTGTTGACTTGATCCTCTAGTATTAAACTTTGACTTTTGTTGACTTTACAATCCAGCCCTTGTACTTATGCTCTTCTATTCTTTGATCCAACAATTCTGTTCCAACATTTTTGGTGGTAGTTTTGTGAAGCTTTCAAGGAGGAAACTCCTGGACTTAGATTATACTTCAACTTATTCCATGAGGCAGGAAGATGGTTTACTTGGGTTTTGGCTTTCATTATCAGCAGATCTTACGTAACCTAACATGCATAATGGCGGTTCAACCCAATTGACAAACCACAGCTTCATCCCCGCTTAGGTATCACATTAATTCATCTAATTAGGTCAAAACATAATATATTGAAAAATTGACACATACCGGTTCATTGCAGTAATAGAATCGACGTGCAGGGTTTAATGAAGTCCAAGAGGTGCGATTTATGGTTCGTGACCTACAATTGCAAACCACCATCGATGAATTCATGTATTTATGCAGATGAGAAAAGGGGATGAAATCTAGGGTTTATAGTTGTCACACCCCAACCGATGGCAGAAACATTGGAGTGATATGAAAACGAGATTGCAAAAGACTCCATAACCACTAATTGTGACAATGTTTAGATAATTCAAATTTCATTGATACTAAAATGGAAATACATTGTTTGAAATGGAAAGTACAACAAGTTTGACAAATAACGTAACAACATTGTAACATCCGTCAAAAACGATTTACCAAACCCGCTCCGTTTATCAACCGAACAATCAGTTAAAATTTTCGTTGCGAATTTAATGCCCAAAATAATTTTAAACGATACATAATCAATTATTATACGAGAATATATAATTAATTTTTGAAAAACTGTCAAAAATAAGAAAATAAAAATACTTTGGTTCTGCCGGGTTTCGAACCCGGGTCAGTAACCGGTTCACAAACGACTTAACACATAACACTTGAACCACTGCGCCACGGATGCTATTTGTTAATTATTAAGATCATTTAATTCATATCATAACTTTCCGAATTCAAAACCGGCGCCCAAAGTTCAGTCGTCGGAAATCCCGGCAATCTCGCGAGTATTTAACGAATCCTTCCGTTATAACGTAAACTTAAAACCTATATCGGTTATAACCGACGTTTGAGTCCGCGACACCATCTATAACCGCCGGAGAAATTCAAACCAACGAATCAAGTCGGAAATCGGACCAAGTTCATCGATAACTTGCCCTATAAATACCCCCTCGAACCTCTGCAAACCTTTTCGCTCAAAACCGCACCCTTTCTCGGCGAAAACTCACTCGCCGGAATTCTTCTGTTTGTCGCCGGAAAACCGAGTCCCTAATTTCTGAGCCTTACTAAACCCTCTGAACTTATACCGAAGTCACCCACATACTTGTAAGCTTTCCGGAGACTCGCTGCTGCAAGACACCCGACGCCGGAGCCTGTTGCTGTCCCCGGACTTCTGCCGGAAAACAGAGGAAGCTAGTCGCTATACTTCACGCCTAATTTCTTCATTCTTTTTATTTAATATCATTTGTATTTAATCATCAGACACTAAAGAAAACCGATTAAAACTTTGAACCAGTCGGATTTCCGATGCTGGATAAAACTGACGAAGAAGATGAAGTTCGGTAACTCATAAGTATAATTTAAATCAAGAAATAACTCGGGTTAGACACACAGTCCAGCGGTGGACTGTGTGCACATTAAACACACAAAGGTCTCGAGTTCGAATCCTGTTCCACACACGCTGCCTTAATAAAAATGATTTTTTTTTGTTAACCGAACCGGAGTCACACTGTTATATGTTAAGTATATTAATAACCGGAAAAATAACCAAGTTAGACACACAGTCCAGTGGTGGACTGTGTGTATGTTTAATCAAAGTGCACGAGTTCGAGTCCAGTCTTCTGCATCGACCCGGATAATTATTAAACCTTTTAAATAAGTCAGAAATGAAAATAATTAATTTGTGTTTAAGTATAATAAAAATCAGTTAAGTTAACAAGTTGGACACACAGTCCAGCGGTGGACTGTGTGTTAGTATAAGCCACAGGTCCCGGGTTCGAGACCTGTGGAGCGCACCGAGTATTCAATTAAATCGTTTTTAAAATAAAAGGATTTTCTGTTTAACTTAATTAATATATAAATATAATTAAAAACAGATATATGACGGGTTAGACACGTAGCTCAGTTGGTAGAGCTGCGTGCACGCGTACGGGAGGTCTCGGGTTCGAGCCTCACTCAGCGCACAACAATACGCATACGAACCGGTCAACGGTCAAGTCAACGGTCAAAGTCAAAGTCAACGGTCAAAAAAAGTCAAATTTTTTATTATTTTTATTTAATTATTTTAATTAAAAATCAATTAAAAATACTTAAAAATAACATTTATAAGGTTAGAAAATAGCCTTAAACTCACAAAAATACACCCAACAATCCTACTAAAATAGATTAATAAAATCCGTTTACTTACCGAACCATAATGATATTTATCTAGGTTAATTTCACTCGTGGTTAAAACCACTTCGCGTGCATTCAACATCATCAACCGAACGCACCCACTGTGAGTGAATCTTACAACTCCCCCTTTTAATTACACGTTTTGGGGTGTGTCATGTGTCACAAAATAATTAACTTGTTTATTTAAACTTGTGCCATACCATGTCATGATCTAAACTTAGATTGTTTATATTGTTGTGATTACTTATTTCATTTGTCAAATTATATGAAATTCATTCATTAAGCCCATCAGTTCCTCGTGGGAGACGAGTTGAACAACGCGTGCCTCAAAACCAATTCATTATTATTCATGTGTATATCATTGAGTTTATATTGTTTGTAGTTATGACTTTCATATTATCATGTTCATACAATTCATTCATTAGGCCCATCAGTTCCTCGTGAGAGACGAGTAGAGCAACGCGTGCCTCTAAACGTTCATTTATTGTTCATGTTTGTTTTATTTAATATCTTATGATTGTTGAATAAGTTCACATCTATTTTTACTCATGTTTGGTTGTGCACTCATTTCATAATCAATCAAATAAACTTGTTCAAATGTTTTCCATAGGATTCACTCGCCAACATTATGTTGATCCAAAAACCCTTTTACACATGATACAGGTGAACAGGTTGAAGCAAGGAAAACATAGGAAATGCCTTAGAAGAGAACAAAGAAGCTTAGATTGAAAGTTAGAACATGTTGTAATATTTATTGTAAAGTTCCATTAAATTGTATTTAATGAATATGAAACGCATAATAAATGTCATGAGCTTTGATGATAACCCAATCATGCCCCGATCACCTATTCCGCTGCGGGTCGGGTGTGACAAACATGAAGCAAAATACATAAATTAAAGTATAGGTGTGTTTCTAATCCACCCAAAGTACGTTTCTTCGATCATCATCAACTAGTTTCCTGCAACATGTATTAAAATAAATATCAACAAAAGTTGGCGAGTATACAAGTTTAATTACATAGCATAATGGTGATTAAAAGTTGTCTCATATCCAACATGGTAATTTTCACACATTGTTCATTATCATACTTGCATGTGTTAACTATAAGTCAAACCAAAGTGTTCCGCAATCGTGTATACCATTGTCGTCGAAATGACAATGTTGTAAAAGAGTTTACTTAACAATACCACAAGAATACGGGTGGTTAAGTACATATAATATATATTATACAGTATAGTCCGTCATGTATCATCATGTATAGTCATATAAGCAAGCATAGAGGTAAGATTAACCTCATTGTATGATTCACCAAAGCACAAGGTCATCAACCTAGTTGATGACCCAGTTGGTCATGAATAAGATATAAAATATAATTAACTAGTTTGTCAAGTAACCAAGTAAGATTAACCCGGGTGTTCCATACCCATCATGGAAAATGTTGGAGGTGCGGTGGGGTTATGTTACTTTGGTTCTTGGAAGCTACTTGAAGTTACTAGTGGAAAAGTGTGAACTAGTGAGATTTGTGGAACTAATTCGGATAGCCAAAGCTTCCAAGGTTCACACACCACTCATGCACAAGACTTTCAACATAAAAGGTTGAAGCTTGGATAGTTTTCAATTACTTAGAACATTTGGACATAATTTAAATAAGATTTAAGCTTGTGTTCTTGGTGGAAATCAACCTCAACACAGACCCACAACTATGACTAAGTCAGGAGCTTGGTGGGTACAAGTTTACACCAAGTTTTTAATCAAAGCAACAAATAAATACGAATGTAAATTCACAACAGAAAGTTTACAACTTTTTGAACCTCAATGTGATGAGGTTCCACCTTAGTTTGCCATGGCAAACTTGTGGAAACCTTACTAGAGGTTATCCAACAAGTTTAGAACATAAAAGAAAGAAGAAAAGAGAAGTATCAGTGAATAAAACTCACTATGAACACTGGATAGTTCACTGTTTGCTTGAAAGAACTTGAGAGAGTAAGAGTATTTGTGAGTGAATTGTTTTTTGAACGACCAACTAAATTACCGGATAAGCATCCTGGGATGCCCTCAATCGAGCAAATGCATCCCCTCCTTCATAACGGTCAGAGTTGGATGCATACCCGAGCCACCAAGCCACCAGTTCCGGGGAAAACCCGTTGCCCGAAGGCCCACTGCAGTAAAACCCGGTTCGGCTCGGTTTCAAACTGGCGACCTCCAAAGAGGCCTAGTTCTAAACTTCATTGCCACCACTAATGTCATTCAAAGTGATGCTAGTGAGAGTTGAACTTGAGACCTCAAGTAAAGAAACCAAGTGACTAATCACTAGACCAACTTGTCAGGACTTGTGAGTAATTAGAGATGTGGAAGGACTTAGAGTGAAGGGAGACAGTTATTTATAAGATAAAAGTTAAAGTTTATGTAATTAATATGGTTACAGGTGGTTGGGAAGTTGAAATAAAGTTGTTTAGAAGCTTCTGATATTGTGCACGTAAAATGTGTTGCAAACAAGTCCACATGAAGGCAACCTTGTTTACACGAAGGTGGTACCTTTGTGGGTGTAAGGGAAGGAGACACGATGGCCAAAGCCTTCGTGTGTGGTGGTTCGTGGCAAAAGGGCAATGGGCCATGAAGGCCCACTTAGGTAGAGATGGGCAAAATCGGGTATTATTATTACCCGGAACCGGTTCCAACCCGGAACCGGTTCTGCTTGGATGTCATTGGAACCGGGTATGGTGTGGAACCGGGTCCGGTTCCTACCCGGGTTCACAGCCAAGAATATGGAACCGTGTAGAACCGGGTACGGGTATTATGGAACCGGGTATGGTGTGGAACCGGGTATGGTGTGGAACCGGTTCCTGATAGTGTTCAGAACCGGTTCCTGACAGTAAAAATCTGACTTTTACTGTTCAGAACCGGTTCTGAACAGTAAAAACCTGACTTTGCTGTGCAGAACCGGTTCCTGACAGTAAAATCTGACTTTACTGTTCAGAACCGGTTCCTGATAAATGTTACCGGTGGAACCGGTTCCTGATTAAAAAGTCGTTTTTTTTTTGTATATAAACCCCTTCCTACTTACCGGTTCCTGATAAATGTTATTGTTGGTGTTTTAATAAAGTTTGTGTAACAATAATCGATTAAAATTAAAAACCCCTTCTATTGTGTTTTTTTACATCTATTTTTGGAACGCTATTATTGTGTTTTTTATGTTTGAATTTTATTATTAGTTACATTGATAAATAAAAATATTAACAATAATCGATTAAAATTAAAAAACAAATTAATCGGTTACAATATATAAAAAAAATTAACCGGTTACAAAAAAAAAAAAAAAAAATTACTCAGAACCGGTTCTAGTAAGATTTTATTTCTTTGATCGTTTACTAGCGGCAGGTGCAACATTTTCCGACGAGTTTCTCTTAGGTACGGGTACCTCGGTACAATCGTCGTCCGAATCGTTAGTCTCCACTTCTTCGTCCTCCTCTTCGTCAACAATTTTATGCTCTAACTCAACTTCATCTTCTAGACTAGTTTTATGTTGAACACGATCAACGGCATCCAAATGGTCCTTTAAGCATATTGACATCTCTAGCGATTCCGGAGTTAGTCTTGTTCTTCTAATTGACAAAACCCTGCCACTAAGAGAAAACACACTTTCCGAAGCTACCGTGGAAGCTTGGACCGTTAGTATATCACGAGCCATGGTGGCTAGAATCGGGTATTCGGATTCTTTCGATTTCCACCATGCCAAAACATCAAATTTCCTATACTCCTCGGTGGTCATAGTAAGCGAATACTGATTTTTTTTATATCTCCCAAGTTCACTTGTTGGTTCACTACCCCTTTGTTGTCTAGCGGTCTCGTCTCTAACGACATTCAACATGGTTATAAGTGGATCCCCGCTTGTTTCATCGTTAGAGGCCGTGGACCGAGACTCAAACAAATTTGTATGATTTTTTTCACCATATTTTTTAAATAATGATCATAAAGTTTGGCCATACACTCATTGAATATTTTTTTTGTTTTTTCTTTTAAAGTTGGGTCCTCCTCATGCATATCCAACTTGTCATAAATTTCATCAATTAAAGCTTCAACACCCGGTACGTTTAAAGCTGGATTTAAAGCAGCGGCACATAGAAAAACGGGTGGTAGTTCTAAAAAATATTTTTAAAATTTTTGAATCATTGGTCTCGTCATATTCCTTAACATGTCACTAGAATTTTCAAACTTTTTAAAATTAGTTGTTATCAAATACAATTGGTCCACAACTTTAGAACTAGTAGGATAATAAACACCGGAAATCAAAGTCGTTGTAGTTTTAAAAACTTGTAAAAAAGTACTTAGGTTATTAATATTTTCCCAAGCCGTGTCGGGAAAGGGGACGACAAGGTACTCATCACTTAAAGTTGTATGAAAAGATTTTAAAGTGCCCATTTGCTTTATAGCCATTTCAAACATATGACAAGTTGAATTCCAACGAGTCGGTATATCCCAATTCGGTCCAATAATTTTTTGGTTGACATCTTTACAAAGTTTTTTATATTCTTGATATCTTTCTTTTCCACTTTTGAAAACATCTTGGAGCATAGCTCTAAATGCTATAATAAAATCCGATACAAATTGATCTTTTAAACCGGTTTGCACTACTAAGTTAATAATATGTGCAACACATCGTGTGTGAAAAAAAACACCATCAAGTATTGGTTTGTACTTCAACTTTAATTTTTCAATCGCCGTTGTGTTGTTTGAAGCGTTATCAAAGGATATTGAAAAAATTTTATCTTCTAAACCATATTTAATTATCGTGCCATTTATAATTTTATAAATATTTTCTCCCGTATGAGGAGAAGGAAACTCCTCAAACGCAATCGTACGCTTCATCATTTGCCATGTATCGGGATCAACCCAATGAGCGGTGACACATATGTACGATTCCGGTAAACCATGTGGAGCCGACCACACATCACTAGTTAGGTTTACACTAGTTTTTAAATTCTTAAAAAAAACAATTAAATCTTTTTTTGCATTTTCCCATAAACTTAAACAAAGACGTTTTAAAGTGCGACGCTTACATGTTTATAGCGAGGTTGTAGCGTCTCCCGAATAAGATTTGTAAGATCGGGGTCGTCGAAGTGTCCAAACGGCAACGCTTTTTGTATCACCAACTTCGCCATCCGATCGCGAGCTAATTTTTGCTCATAACGAAAAATGGTACCATCTTTGGAAAGTGGAACTTGACCGGATGTCATTTCCTTTAAAACTTTGCAATACTTATTAATATGCTTCGTTAACGTTGAGTTTGATTCCTTGGCTAATAACGATCCACAATGTTTACATTGAGCTTTTTGCGAGCCGTCACTCATCTCGACCAACTCCCAATTGCTCCAAACTTCCTTACTGCGATTATGAGACAATGTTCCAACCACATATGGAACCGAATGTTCTTGAGGAACATTGTTAACGGATTGGGAATTTGCGTTTTTGGAACTCTTTGAGGCCATTTGTTGATTAGAATGTGAAAAAGAACAAGAAGGAAATATAACAAGAAGGATAGATATGAGAAATTGTGTGTTAAACAATAGATTTCAAAAAAATATATATAGAATCGGTTCTAACGGTCAGGAACCGGTTCCAACGGTAACTTTTTAACGGCTATAACCGGTTCCAACGGTAACATTTTTAACGGATATAACCGGTTCCAACGGTAATATTACAACGGTCAGGAACCGGTTCCACGTAGGAACCGGGTACGGGTAGGAACCGGGTACGGTTAGGAACCGGTTCCTACCCGATTCAAATGGTAAAATTGTGGAACCGGGTTGGAACCAACGGGTATTTTGAACCCGGAACCGGTTCTACTTACTGTCGGGTAGGAACTGGAACCGGTTCCAGTTCGGTTCCACCGGTTCGGGTTCGAAACCGGTTTTTATGCCCATCTCTACACTTAGGTGGCACGAAGGCCACCTTTAAGAGGTTTCGTGTGTGAGCTGAAGAAAAGGCATGAAGGCCATTTTCTTAATGCCAAGCCACTATTTGGTTTAGTTATTATTATATTATTATTATTATTATTATTATGTGTCATGAAGTCTATGAAGGTGGCCTCTTGGGCTGCCTTCTTGTGTCTTTGGCCCGAAGGTTATGGTTTGGGTTAGTTTGTATCAGTTTTTCGTATTTAGCTCATTTCAAGTATATTATATCATAATGTAACCACGTATATAATAGTTATCAAGCACATATAAGTTATGAGTACAAATATTTCGAGTATTGGTTGTGCATATGCATTCAAAATTGATAACGTATAACCCAAATTTTGTAACACGCATAAGTATGTATAAAAATAGTATTTCATTATGATCAAAGCCTCGGGTTACAATATTGGGAACAAAATACGAACACAATACGATTACAAGTTTGCAAAAAATAGAAAATATTAATATACTTTCTAAATAAGTAGGGTACAAAAATGCAAAGTGTTAAAATAGTCGTCTTTTATAAAGGAAGAAGATGAAGATTTTTTTTATTAAAAAAAGCAAATAGACCAAAATACTCCCACTTATGAATGCAAAAACACCAAACCACCCGTCATTAATGCTGACTTTAAATGTTGTTAGTCATTTGGATGGAAACGAAAAAAAAAATAAAACACAAACGTGAAGGACTCCGATGTAGGCCGTTCATGAGCCGAACCAGGCTAAGCTCGGGCTCGGCTCGATTATAAACCGAGCTGGCTCGGCTCGGCTCGTTTTTGAAACCGAGCTGAACATCTAAGCTCGAGCTCGACTTGGTTTTAAAACGAGCTGGCTCGGCTCGGCTTGGTTTGGCTCAATTTTATAAAGAAAAGTTAATATATAACTCTTAAAATTTAGTAGCCTAAAATATTTTTCAATACTTTAAAAGAATATATTCAAAATAAGTTCAACCTAATACATTACAAACCAAAATCAAGTTCAACAACACAAATTAAGTTTTAGTTTCAATGAAATACAATATTAGTTCATTAGTATGGTAATCAACATTCAAATATGCCACAAATATCAAATTACAAACCTATATACATGTAAATAGTAATCAGTTTTTTTTGTAATATATTATAATGTATATAAAATTAACATTTATTATAAGTAAAATAATCCGAGCTAAACCGAGCCGAGCTACAAAGCGAGCCAAACAGAGCCAACTCGGCTCGTTACGAGCAGAGCCGAGCTAGGCTCACTTTCTAACCGAGCCGAGCCAGCTCGGCTCACTTTTAAACCGAGCCACATCGAGCGAGCTTTTTCCGAGCTAAATCCGAGCGAGCTTCGACTGAGCTCCGAGCCACGAGCTTTTTGAACAGCCCTACTCCAATGCACAAAAAATCATTTTGGACGGAACAGACAAATATGTACAAACCCCAGGGACGATTTTGGCATTTTTTCTAGCCATGTTTTAAAACTGATGAAACTAAAAAAATCATAATTGGGAGACTCGTGTCTACTACCATTTCAACTACTTTTTTTAACAACAAATGTTACTCATACTCTATTTTTACCGATAATTATAAACTACTCTCTTGCCCAAGTTTGAACTGAGGACATCTCTTTTAAGAGGCATGTGCCTTTACTAGATGTGGCCAAAAACATCGGTTCGGGAATCAAACCTGGTAACCAGAACCAACTCGAATCGATATCCAAATCTGTCTCAACCGAAATTGGTCCCAAACCAATTAATATTTTTGGTTGCACATCGGTTTGGCTCTGTTGATCTCAAAACTGACCCAGACTGGCTTCTTGCCCAAAGTGGACTCTGACCCGATTCAAATTGTTTTGAACCGATTTTTTTACGTTAGGATCATCCCAACCATTAAAAACGGCCATTTAAACCCCCCCCCCCCCCCCCCCAAATTACCATTATGTAATCCCACTTCATTAAAGATACCTAGTGGATGTATATGGGTGATCACAACTTGCAAAAACACAAAAACACACTTATGAAAACACACAAAAAATGCTTATGAAAACTCTTGTCTCCCAAAGTTTTCGCAATGGCTTGCTCACAATCATCCATTGGTGGTGTTGGTGAATCCTCTTCCGACATATAAGTTATTTAAATCCTAAAAACAAAGCAAAACCCTAAAATTTGAGGCGAAGAAGGAAGTTTCAGTTTATGTTTATTGTCTAATAGCTGAAAAGGGTCATTGCCAAAGTTGTGGTAGTCTTTTTCAACCCAGCTCAAACTCGACTTTAAGAATTCATACATCGAAATATTGCAAGGCTAAACATAGTTCAACTCAACCAGGTCAAGCTAGGATGGATCCCGAAGACGGAACATTTACGTACAATCTTATCAAGGGTCAAGATCGTTTCGCAAAGTTTATGTTACAAGAAGGTTTGTTGTTCTCCCACTTCGATAACCCTCGCTTGACGAAGATGATTCGAGGCATGCTCGTAATGGCGAAACTTTTTCGTACTTGATGTGCTACACATATTATTAATTTTATGGTGAAAGATGGCCTCGCGTGCCATTGATTGATGGATTCCTATGTGCTTTTCGACTAATGTTACGTGATGCTTTTAAACAAAATAAGCAACGACACACAAGATACCAGAAGATTTGTCTTGATACGAAATCATCTTTTGTAGGTTCGAATGAGACATAATGATCTTTAGACACGTGGTCGAGTAATCCCGTTCCCGGATGAGGGTTAACTCTTGAACAACTCACCGATTTAAAAACCGCAACTACAAAATTATTAGGAATATATTATTCGACTAGTTCGGAGACGCTTTACGAGTTATATTCTATCGGTGACAAAATACGACTATGAGTTTAAAAATAACATGTTCCAACAAATGATACCATCAATGAAAAAACTTAAAAAATATTTCAAGAAAATCCCATACGTTTTTCTTGTGCCTTGGCTTTAAACTCGTGCTTAAATACAACAGGGGTTGAAACTGTCATCAAGTACCTAAATTCCGACTTGGGTGTTTACGAAGAAGGCCCGAATTGGGTAAACAACGCCATAGCCAAATTCAAAAAAAAATCAAGTTTTATATGATTTTTATTTAATACGATATGGACCCAACATCAACATACCATATTCGACGGATCCGGTAACTAGTGGTGCCACTAGTAGCTCGGGCCAGTCAACTAATAACCCAAAATTTAATTTAGTTAATATCGTGGGAAATGAAACGAGTAAACGACAAAAGGGTAATGCTCTACTTAGCGAGCTCGCCTTGTTTAAATCCATGGACATAATAAAAATGTTCGGTGGTAATGCCTTTGATAATTTTGACACATTGGATTGGTGGAAAGGAAAGAAAACCCAATTTCCAATACTAGTCACTATGGCCTGTGCTTCTACAATAACTTCGGAATCTGCCTTTTGTTTTAGTGGCAGAGTTTTATCGATACGAAGAACAAGGATAACTTCCAAGTCGGTAGAGATGTGCATTCATTTGCTTAAAAGATGACTTGGATGCGGTAGATCGTATACAACACATTTCGAGTCTCTAAGATATGATGCAATAGTTGAAGGACCAATACACGATAAAGAAGTGGATGACGGATCAAGTCCACCACTAAGCGAAGACAAAGAAGCATATATACGGATCAAGTACACCCCTTCCATCTTAACCATTGATTACCTTGATGATGTCTATAATTCTTTTCACACTTCTTTGGCTTTTAGGGCTTTTCAACAACCAATACACATGTGGTTAAAAGTTAAGTTCCTTTTTTAATCAGTAACACATTCTGAGGATGATTTGTTGTATCATAATGTAATTTGTTAATCTCTATCAGGTTTTAACTTTTAATTTACTAAATGATATACTTTAGTCGTAATAAAACACGATATATAAGATGATGTTCTGATGTCTACTGTCTACATGTAATAAATAGGACATGGTAATTAGTTTATTAGTAACACTAGTTTAAGATCCCGTGTGTTACACGGGCGGTACAAAAAAATACTTTTTATAAATCTATTAATTTAAATAAATTACACATAGATATAGATTCTACTATACTCACAATTGGTTCTCGTGTTATGATGATTAACATACATTAATACCCCCACCCTTTAACACGAAGTGGCTTTTCATTAACAAATAAATACAAAAAAAAATTCATAGGTCATTTTATATAATATATTTTACTATATCTAATATATAATATAATTCATTTTATAACAATACGAAATGATACATTAAATATGGAAAAAGTTAAATTACAATGTACAAGTTTTTTTGTTTCTGTTGTATATAAGATTTGAAGTCTTTAACCTAAGACCTTCAAATCTAAGTATAGCTAAATGCTTTTACCTTTGCCCATTCATCACCAACGTCATTAGTAATAACAATATATAAGTAATAAACATATAAACAATCTATAAATCTCTAAATATTTCTTCGTACCCCACATTTGTCGTCTTATTTGTAAGATTTTTCATTTTTGTAGAATATTAGTAACTAAACTTTGTATCTTCTTTTTATTCTTTATAGTGTCATTGCTCATGAGAAAATAAATTGATTCTTTTAAGTACAAACCAACCTTTAATAGTGATTATGTTCGACTTTTATTAATAATCGTTGACTAAACATCAAGCTGTTGTTTATTTATAAGTTATGCAAACATTTTAAATAGAAATGATTTGCATTTATCATTTAAGATTTCATTAAAAAAAATAATAATAATACACAAAAGGTAATAATTATTATATTAATTTATTTAAACAAAAAAAGAAAGCAATTTAAACTATTACCATTCTTGAACATAATTAAAAACTTTAATTATTTTGTAACTTGAATGCGTTAAATATATATTATAATACTTAAAAGTCAGTTATAGTTATAGTTTCAGTTACAGTTACAGATTATATTTTAAAAGGTCATTGTATTTTATTGAGTGCTTTAAGAATGACGACTTCAAAAAGGAAAAAAAAGTATGACAGTTATAACGAAATTGCATTTACCATTTAGTTATATAACGAACTTTATATAAAGGAGAACACAATATCGAAACTAAAGTAACAAATCTCATACACATAAAAATGATTTGATTAATCTTAAAAATGAATGTAACTAAAATTTCAATGATACATCAAAATTATCAAAAACATTAATTATTTAATATAAAAATACGTATGCAATCGTTAATTGATTAAGGTTTATTATAGATAGTTTGATAAAAATAAATAAATTTATATAACCTTGAATAAACTATTGACATATATATATTGAATGGAAAGAATATTATTATACGTCAATAAATCAAAGGATACAACTGAACCTTTAAAATAGTATCGAAGTTTTCATTAGAAATGTTAAAGTAATTAAATATTGAAAAATTTAACGGGGATCAATAAATACCTAGTTAAAAATCGGTGTAAAATAATTAATTATATGCAGCCTTCTGCAACTAATTTTTGATGAATAAAATACTATTATAAAAGATAACAAAGGAAAGTGGATATACTTTAAAAAGAGGATAAATCCATAATATTTTCTGCAAGTAATTTCTTTAAAAGGAAATACTCCGCACAAAAAGGAAAGTCTGAATTCTTTAAAACTTGTGACAAAAATAAGTGAAACAAAAACCTTGTGTTTTCCCTCCTAAAATAATATAATAATGATTATAACAATGTCACGTGACAATTAATAGCTTAAGTGATTGACATGTGGCATAAGATAGTTTTGATTTATTATAATTTATAGATTATAGATTGTAATAGGCGTTGTTATGATGTCTACATGTAATAAATGGGACATTTGTTCGGTGAATTAGATAATTAATTATAATTTGAAATAAGTCACGTACTCACAGATCATGTTTACAGGTTCACCGATCAATACAATACGAATCTGAGAATTTGGTACGAATCCAAAAGAGTCTTAGCCGACACGTTAACCCGAACACGACACAAATATTTGCAAGAAAAAATACAACTTGATTTTGGTCTTCGGATGTATAGGAAGATCTACGCTTATACCAGCCGACATTCTGGTCTTCGGATGGATAAGAGGAAAACACGCATGTGTGGATCTAACAGGCGTCTCCCCCTTGTCGGCTTAAGGGGTTGTGTTTTCACGGTGGGTCAGGCTGCTTTAAAAGCTGCTTCGGGCAAAGTGACCAAACACGAGAAAACGTGCCTTAACAACCAACACGTGTTTATCCCATTTGCCTTTGATACTTTTGGGTTCCTTGCGCCAGAGGCTGTGGACCTACTTAGCTGAGTTCAAAGGGTCATGCACAATAATGTTATGACCCCGAGATCTATGGATGCAGTTTTTAAAAGACTTAGTTTTGCTATTCAGAAAGGGGTAGCGGCGCAGGTTGTTACCTGTTTACCTTCTATCTCAATGTAATTATTAATGAGTTTTTCTTAATAAACTTTATTACCCCTAGTATTTTTGCATGTTAATCTAATATTATATAGCTGCATTCAAAATATATTGATGTATACATTAACAAGTATATGTATATTGTTGACGAGTAATAATAATTAGTAACTTTATTTTTATAATAATATATAGTTTTCTATTATTTTTTATTTAATATATTATAATAGTTTATTATTATATTTACTTTTAATAACATATATTTAAAAAAACATATATTTCCTTTAGCATTTTTTCATAATTGTTTTTTTAAACATGTATTAATTAATCGATTAATTTGATACTTCTTTAATAATTTACGTTTATAATTTTTTGAGTGAATTTCAAATTTTGTTCTTTATCTTTATTTCCAATTTCAGGCGGTGTCCTTTTCTTTAAAATTGATGAATTTTGTACTTAATATTTTAAAATCTTGCACGTTATGTTCTTGAGACCTAACACAGTTAGATTTTTTCTTTTAAGTCTTGTCGTGTGACTTGCACATAAGAGTATATTTGTCTTTTCATCATTTCATTTCAGAGACTATTATGAAAATATTTAATATCTAGAGACTATTGTGTCATATAATAAAAATAACAAACATCTAAAGTAAAATATGTGCTCTCCCTCTCTCTCTAATCTCGATCTCTCTCTATCTCTCCCTCTCTAAAAGCTACAGACCGCCACCACTACCAACCACCCTCTTTACCACCGTCAACACCACCACCCCCAATCTGACCACCTCCTTAAGCCTGTGACCACCCCACCCCACACCACCACAACCCGATTTTTTTTTTTTTAAACTCCGAAACCCAAAAACCATGTCTCTTCAAAAATTTCTACCCCCTACCTCCATCTCACACACAATATTATCACAAGAGGCCCTGTGAATTTTTTAATCAATGAGAATGAAATCTAATTGGGCTAGATGTCTACAGGTGGTTATCTTTAATTTCAAAGGTATGTCTTTTTTTTCTTCAGTATATTGTGTTCTATATTGTGAAAACAATGATGTCACAGGCATCATTAAAGGATGAGCGATCTTGAGGGATGTTTTATAGTTTCCATTTGTAACTGCGACGAAGATTCATATTCCGATCCAGTGTTCGGCATGAAGATTCAGGTTCCGATATGTGGGTTTGAGGGTGTACGGTGGCGCTAGGGTAATGGTGGTGTTGTTGGGTGTGGGTTGTGGTTAGGTGGTCCCGTGGTGGTGTACGGGTGTTTTGTGGTGGTTCGGAGGTGGGCTTTTCTTCTGGTTTGAAACAGAGCTACAACCATTTGCGTAGGAACATGGCTATTGAAATGAGCAGACACGAATCATGTGTAGATTAATAGCGGTGGCCGGAGTTCAGTGGTCGGAGTTGGTGGTGGCAGGTGTTGGTGCTGGTGTTTGATGGAGAAGGTGGAGGTGAAACCTTTTCTTAAAGTATTTTTTATTTTTTAAAAAGGTTGGTTATTTATATTATCTACAAAATTAGTCCCTGTAAATTTGAATTGACAAAAATGCTCAGATTTAACAGAAAAAGTTAACTGGGTTTGGCTTAAAGGACAAAACGTGTATAATTTGAAAACATAAAGTACAAAACTCGTCAATTTTGAACATAAAGGACAACACCTGTAAACGAGTATAAAGATAAAGGACATTCATTGAAATTCACTCAAATTTTTTTTTCTAAAATCTTAAGTACATAGTTTTGCTTGATTTTTTCCATGACATTCCATTATAAGCTTTGTTAAAAACGAAGTTGTACTCAAAATAAACTATTTATTTGGTATCATACGTACGATAATAAACTAAATCGTTCTAACTTTTTAACTTTCTAAATAACATGCCTTATTTTCAAATCACGTTTGTTTTACGTTATCATTTGCTCAGTTTCGCCGCAACGCGCGATATAAAAGAACTAGTCTTAATTAAGTTTACTAGCATATTATATAAAAATATATATTACTTGAATTTGTGATTTTTCCATGACATTCCGTTATAAGTTTTGTTAAAAACGAAGTTGTACTCAAAATAAAGTATTTATTTGGTATCATAGGTACGATAATAAACTAAATCGTTCTAATTGTTTGACTTTCTAAACAACATGCTTTATTTTCAAATCACGTTTGTTTTACGTTATCATTTGCTTAGTTTCGCCACAACGCGCGATATAAAAGAACCAGTTATACCTTATATTAAAAACCAACTTCATAGTGGCAATTATACCTTTTAGAGTAAATTGCACAAAACGTCCTTTATGTTTCCTCAAACTTGCAGGTTCCAGCCTTAATGTTTAAAAATTGCTAAAAACAACCTTTAAGTATAATTTTGTTACAGGTTTCATCCTTTGTCACTAACCTAGTTATTAATCCTTGTTAAATGGCCTCACATGCATAGCATGTGAGGGTAAAACCGTCTTTTCTGCTAGTGAGGTTATAAAACCAAAATAAAATCCCAGACCCATGTCTTCATTGCTCCTCTTCTTCAACCTACCACATAATTTTAACCGGAAAACCTTCAAATTCATCCTAATCCATATACTCAAACGAAGAAGTTACGAAGGGTTTGGAAACATGATCGGAAACAGAATCGGAAATAGATGAACCGTGGTGAGATTCAGGATCGGAGGAGGTGGAGAGGTGGTAGGAGGTGGCGGAGAGCGGTGGTTGGAGCATGAGGGATTCATCTTCTAGGTCTTCGTCGAAGCCTTCGAAGTGAGAATCGGCGTAGAGGTGGTGGAGGAGGACAGAGAAGATGGAGAGGAGAGCGATGATCTTGAAGGTCAGCCTCTGTAATTTTTTGTGGAGATCTTGGAGTCGCCACTAATGGAGGTCTGGATGGGTTTGATCTGAATGAAGAAGAAGAAAGGGGAGTGGTGGATGGTGTGATGGTTACCTGGATTTTGTTGGATACTAGTTGATGTCCGTCCGCGTTACTGGGAGATAGGCTGAATATTTCTTAACAAATTAAAAAAAAAACTTCTTCAACATAGCCAAGTTTGCCATTTGAAGAGAGCCGAACCCCATCCCCCCTAACTGCCCATGAAGCACATTTCATTTTGTCTACATCCGAAGCCGCCCCCACAGAAAATCTCTACACCTACCGGAGCCTTATAAAGTGAAAAGTAGTATGTGGGTGTGCCTTTAGAACATCGTTTCATATGCCGCCGTATCCTCCACCACTGTCCACTACCACCGGCCGCTACGTTCCCATGCTGATTAACTTCTACCGAGTGCTCGGAGGCAGCCGTACTTCCAGTACGAGGCAGATTCTGCTAGCGGCATTTGAAACCCTAGCGGATTTGAGTTCGAGACGTGAGTATAATTTGGGGCTTGTGGATGATGAGTTTGGTACGGTTGTTACTGATGTTCTCTGGGAGAATGTAATGTTCTAATCGTATCATACTCTGTTTAGTTTGAAGGTTGAAGAATGTGTGGTAGGTTGAAGAAGAGGAGCAATGAAGACATGGGTCTGGGATTTTATTTGGGTTTTATAACCTCACTAGCAGAAAAGACGGTTTTACCCTCACATGCTATGCATGTGAGGCCATTTAACAAGGATTAATAACTAGGTTAGTGACAGAGGATGAAACCCGTAACAAAATTATACTTAAAGACTGTTTTTAGCAACTTTCAAACATTAAGGCTAGAACCTGCAAGTTTGAGAAAACATAAAGGACGTTTTGTGCAATTTACTCTACCTTTTATTAAAAAAAACCAACTTCCTTGTTTATGTAGAAAAAAAAACATTATTGTTTTAGGGTTGATGTAGTGGATGTGATGCAAGCATGGTGGCTTCCTTAACGATGACTAAAGCCATTACATTTAAATTATATAAGACTCAGTCATATTAACAATAATTACATAACACAGTTTAAAATGTTTAAATACATAGTTTTCTAAAACTAGAAAGTTGTATAAAGGGTATTAAAAAACTTTGATTGAACTCATTCAAGCGACATTGTAACTGTTTCGTCGAACTCTACGATCTTAAATTTTAGGTTTTCTCTTTTGGGTTTTTTTTTGCTTGTAGATTTTAGAATTTTTTTTAGATAATTGTGTCTTTTTATTTGACATTGTGTTTTTTCTCCGTCAATGTGTCTTTTTTTATCGATTCATTATGCCTTTTTCATCGGCATGGTGTTAGTTTGCCAATCCATTGTGGTCTTTATTTAAAAGAATCTACAGAATAATTATACCAATTTTTTTACAAAAGAAAAAACAGTCATAATTTAATACCATGAGATACCACTTTTGTGGAAAAAATGGTTCCATAGATAATTATTTATGTACAAAGAAGTAATTATTTTAATTTTTACATAAATATGGATTTTTATCTTCGTAAATTGACTTTTTTGAAGTGCCATTTTGTTGACTGTTTTTTTATCTATAACAATAACGTGTTTAAAATTTGAGAATGCTCCATGCAACTTAGATTATCTTCTTTTTGAACGGTGACTTTCTATGTACATGACCTATTGGTCACCGGGTTCTTGTCAAAGACAGTTCTCCGTTAGCCCCGCCCGCAGACGCGATGTTCTATCGGGCCCCGGCCGCCGCGCAAATTGACCTTCGCCCGGAAACCATACTGCTCCCACACGAGAGCCTCGCTGGGGTAACAGTTGGGTAAAACCAGGTTGCCCTCCGAATCGAACCATACCTCAGTAGAAAACGATCCATCATTAGAACGTTCCACACTTTTTTGCTACAACCGGGGTCGAACCGGCGTCTCCAAGGAGAACACCGGCCCAACTGACCAGTTGAGCTAGGGTGGGGGATTAACTTAGATTATCTGAAGTTATGGAAAAGCATCTTCACTAATACCATTGTATTTTTGTAATAATATGAATTTAATATATACTTAAAAGATAACAAAACTAGTACGTAATTATATTATATTTATTTTATATATATATATATATATATATTATATATATATATTTGACAATGATCCGTTAGGAACAACCCTTTATTGCGAGAACCAGTGTGAACACAAACACTAATACCTAAAAAAATACCAATTTTTTTTGTTTTTTTAATATTTTTTTAAAAAAGTCGCTATATTTACTCAACAATAAAAAAAAATTTCAAAAAAAAAAAAAAAAAAATTTGAGTACCAACTATCCATGCACATGTGCATTTTCGTCATTTTTTTGATAAATTCCGTAATACATTACAAACATTAGAGAATTGTACTTTCATTTACACTACCATGTGTAACACACTACTTTTTACGTTACCAATATTAGCAATGCACATGTGCATATATATATCTATAACATGAAATAAGTTGTTTTGGTACACTAATTTGAATACATTTTCTCTTTCATCTATCATACCATCCATAATACACTACCATGCAGATGTGCATTTTCATCATTTCTTTGACAAATTCCGTAATACATTACAAACATTAGACAATTGTACTTTCATTTACACTACCATGTGTAATACACTACCTTTTACGTTACCAATATAAGAAATGCACATGTGCATCTATATGTATCAACATGAAATAAGGTGTTTTGGTACACTACTTTGAATACACTTTCTCTTTCATCTATCATACCATCCATAATACACTTTGCGAGAACCAGTGTGAACACAAACACTAATACCTAAAAAAATACCAATTTTTTTGTTTTTTTTAATATTTTTTTAAAAAAGTCGCTATATTTACTCAACAATAAAAAAAATTTCAAAAAAAATAAAATAAAATTTGAGTACCAACTATCCATGCACATGTGCATTTTCGTCATTTTTTGATAAATTCCGTAATACATTACAAACATTAGAGAATTGTACTTTCATTTACACTACCATGTGTAACACACTACTTTTTACGTTACCAATATTAGCAATGCACATGTGCATATATATATCTATAACATGAAATAAGTTGTTTTGGTACACTAATTTGAATACATTTTCTCTTTCATCTATCATACCATCCATAATACACTACCATGCAGATGTGCATTTTCATCATTTCTTTGACAAATTCCGTAATACATTACAAACATTAGACAATTGTACTTTCATTTACACTACCATGTGTAATAAACTACTTTTACGTTACCAATATAAGAAATGCACATGTGCATCTATATGTATCAACATGAAATAAGGTGTTTTGGTACACTACTTTGAATACACTTTCTCTTTCATCTATCATACCATCCATAATACACTTCCATTACCTCCTACCATCCATAATACAATACCATTACCTCCTACCATTTATAATACAATACCAATACAATATTTTCACTTTATTACATGTATATCAACACCGTTTATACCATCCAATCAACATATTACATCATAAGTGACAACTATAATGAACCCATCAACTACTAGATATAACTAACTAAAAAACATATATATGAGCCTACTTCACAATTCAAAATCACAAACTTTTTGTACCAAAACACCGTATATAATTGTTATACATAATGATGCACATGTGCATTTAATGTAAAATTGAGTGCAATTGTCTACTAGTGATAACGTATTATTGAATTTGTCGAAGTTATGATACATATGCACATGTGCATGGATAACTGTTACTAAAAAAAATGTTTTTTTTGTAACGAATTATAACGATTTTTATTAAAAAAATTGAGTGCTTTTTTTGATTTTATTTTGCAATAAAGGTGGTTCTCGCGGTTCTCACAATAAAGGTGGTTCTCGCATGAACCTTACCCTATTATATATACCTATATGGTAGGGATCTTAAGAGAAGTACACCCTATTTGAGAAACTTGAGAAGCATTCTCTACCACACATTTTTCTAAGCTTTTTGTAATATACATATACGTATAGTTTAAAATTCACTATATACATATACGTATATTGGATTATACACATATGTATATAGTCAATTTTAAACTATACGTATTTGTATATTACGAAAAGCTTTGAAAAAATGTGTGGTCAAGAATGCTTCTCAAGTTTCTCAATTAGCATAGTGCTTCTCACATGATCCTAACCCTATACATATATATATATGGTTAGGGTAAAATGAAAACTTATACGAGTTGTGAAAACTTAGAGAACTCGGCCTTACGAAAGTTTTTCAATTTTTTTTTACCAAAAATCCTAAAAATATCAATTTTTCCAAAAAAAAAAGTGTTTTTTTTTCATTTACATCAACCGTAAATGTTGTAAAAAGTGTGCCATGCTTATGTCATCACCATTTTACAGCTACTGTAAGGGGCAGAAAAACACCACTTCGAAATTCTTTTTTACTTTTTTTACGGCAGTGTTTTCTAACATTTTAATATAGCGGTGTGAAAAAATGGGGGCAAAACTCGCACGGGAACGTCGACTTCTCTAAGTTCTCATAACTCGGAGAGGTTTTCCCTTGATCTTGATCCATATATATATATATATATATATATATGTATATATATATATATATGTATATATATATATATATGTATGTATGTATGTATAAGAATAAGAAGAAAGAAAAGGTTATCAAAGTTGATTCAAGTTTCATTTTGATTAGTTGCAACATGTAACCCTCCCTGTTTCATCTAAAACACTTTAAACGATAGAGATGACAAAGTTGAAGTTGAAACACAACTTGCTTTAATAGTTCGTACGCTACCTCTATCTCTCTTATTCCTTTTAAAAAGAGGTTCTACATTCAAACTTGAGCAAGAGGGAATAAAAAAGTTGTGATTATAGAAAACATTATGTGTTTAAGGCAGAAAAAAGTTATGATTATAGAAAGCGTTATGTGTTTAAGGCTTTGAGGTTCGAAAAAAATGTCTCTAAATACTTTTAGCACTGCTTACTTTCATTAACATGCGATACATGGTTAATTGTAAAGAGCCCTAGGTTTACTTTTCAACAGTTAGGTTGAGGTAATCGAGGGTCAATGTGGGGCTAACTCACTTGATAAAAGCATATGTTTCTTATACGTTGTAGGAGGGCATGAATTGAGGCATGAAGTGCCACTTGACAGCCACGTCAACACCTGTCAGAACTCAGAAGGGTGGCCTGGTGCCAAAAAACATGGGATGGAATGGGGCATAGAAGGGTAACGTTATGTAACATGTGACATGCACTTGTGTATTTATTTTATATTTAAAAATAAGCAAATCTATTAAACTAAAATAAAATTTTAATAGTAATCAGACAAATAACATTAAGAAAAAAATACATAAACTTTTAATTATCATATTTGTCATCGTCGCTTCATGGAACACCCCAAATGTGTTCAACAAAATCTACTAAAAGGTTGTGACGTATGTGATTGTCATAAATTTCCCGTGCATTCGCTTCCCTCGCTTCATCACTGATTTCTTCAATATTTGGTTGACTCCCATCCTCATACTACTCGCAAATTGTGCGTCTCTTATCCTCCAAAATCATGTTATGTAAAATAATGTACACGTCATCACATTTCTAATTCTAGATTTTTCCATAATCCTACACGACACACTCAAAATGTGTCGTCTTTTCTACAAAACACCAAAGGCTCGTTCGATGTCTTTTCGTGCCGCCATTTGAGCACCGTTGAACTTCGTTCTCTTTTCGTCTAACGTTGTACGCTTTGTAAATGATTTTACAAAAACGGCATATTCCATGTAAATATCATCCGTTAGATAATAACCGTATTTGTACTCCACATCGTTTACAAAAAAAAAATCTTCGGTCCAACACAGTTATGTTGTATGTTTTTGAAAAAAATAGGTTAAAGTGGTTTAATATATATGTTTTTTAATTAAAAAAACCCCTTTTTTACTTTAAGTTTAAGTTTGTTATAAAATATATTTACTCGCTTACCTTAAGTAATCATCTATAGAAGTTTCTTTATTAAACTTAAAATTAATTACATGGTTAGTACTTGTGATTTACCTATTTTGTGATTTTCATACCTATTTATTGATTATTACACAATTTATACAAACTTTTACAAAATCATTTCACCATAAGTACATCACATGTACTAACAATGTAACAGATTCTACAACCACATGTACTAGAATCAATTTGTAAAAGTGAACACCAATGATGTAATTTAAAAAAAAATAGATATCAAAATAGCAAAATAAGTAAACCAAAGATATAAATCACATAAATAGATCTTAAACTTGTGAAGTTCCAGTGGATACTACCTTAAAAACTACACTATACTTGATTAGTTACATTTTGATATACGTGTGAAATAGTTTATAGCATAATGTTAAAAAAGCCGGTTCTTACACACTACAATAATGTTTTGCGAATGATTTTAAAAGTTAATAAAAAATCCAAAGCACTTAGGTTATACCAAAAATCAATACAATGGTCCTTATAACATGACCTAACGTCTTTGTTTGACATATTGTAATGCATGAAACATTGTACAACCCTTAGGCCCTTTCTTACAAAATTACAAGTACAAAGTGGGAAAAAAAACAAACATTTCACTGTAGAAATTTTGAAAACAACACAGAAAGGTGAATAAAAACCCCCATTAACCACTAAATAAAAAATCAGGACAAGATAAAATTGAGCTTTAAGCTTTATATGTAAAAATAAAAGGGTTATTGGATTTTATCACCCTCAATTAATCGCTATTGGCCGATGTCACTCCCAACTGACACTTGACTCCCGCCACCATCAACTTAATACTTTGTGTTTCGTGTTACTCTGGGGTTAACTAGACACTAACTTGGTTAGTTTTATTATTCTACGTCTATTAATATCCCATGTGACATAATGATGTGGAAAACTGATCCTTTATACCTAACACTTTATAAAACCCCACTAAATCATCCCAAATTCATAACATAACAAACCCTGTAATCCCCTAAGAGAAATCAAACACACTTTGGAGCCTTAATTTCTTCCCACCCAATCGACATGAGCTCTTCTTCTACTTATGCATCAAGTGTGTCAAAAAAAAAAACCTAAAATCTTTAAGGTTGATTTGGAGGGAAATTCTACTGCCATCATGACGTTGTAGTGCTTTGAGTGGTTGGATGAAAAAGTCTTCGACAAGGTCAAGAATTTTAAGGTTGCTCTCATTGGGCTGTAAGTTCGACATTAATCCTCCTTTTTTGTTTAGAATTGAATGTTTTGTAAAATGGAATGTGTTGTCTTTGGAGAGATCCAACTACAAGTTATTTTCGTAGAAAGAAGATGTTGACAACATTTCAAAGAACATTCATCCGACTCCAAGTTCAGTTATGAATAACTGAAGTTTCAGAACTTGGAATTACAGAATATGTTGTTAGTAGAAGAGAGGGCCCACTTGCGGTGTGAACATATAATGTATATATGTGTGGGCCCTCAGGGGCAAAAGTGAAATTGCACAAATTTTAACTTTATATTACTAATTTCATGAAAATAACGTTAAAAGCAGTGTCATGTGTGACGGTTAATCATGCATCATGTGGTGGCGTTGATAGCTGAAAGACAAAAAGGTACATCACCAATCGACCTTTATCCAGATTGATGAATGTTTTATGCCTTTTGTTCAAGGCTTGATGCAAAACTACTATCGATCCAGGGGTCTCACTGGAATCAGCCTTTCTATTCCTACGGGGTAGATGTAAGGTTGTCTACATCTTACCCTCCTCAAACCCTATCTTAGCTTTGATATTGGTGGGATTTACAGAGTATGATGATGATGATGATGATGATGATGTTGTTGTTGTTGTTAGTAGTAGTAGAAGAGAACAAGATGTTGAAAGCAAAGATATGTGGTACAGAGTCGAGTGGAAGAAGTTATATGTGTTAACCTTGTTAATTGCCATTGCAATATGGTTTTATTATGTCCAAGTAGTATTTAGCGATTCTTTGATGTAATTGTACACACTTGATGTTTTCAATCTAATTTCCAAGTAGTTTTTGATAGATTTATGGTTGTATTTGTACACAATTGATGGTTATATCTCCACATATAAACTATAAACATTACATAGCATTATGTTGAAAAAAGATAAACAAAATGACCAAGTTGATAACTGTAATAAGATGACCAAAACTGTAACCAAATGACCATGTTGATGGTTGTATATGCACTTTGTAAACTGTAAACAAGATGACCAAACTGTAACAGGACGACCAAACTGTAAACAACATGACCAGAGCAATAAACTGTAAGCAACAAGACCAAACTTGTAAGTCCAGGAAACTACAATCGGATATCACAAACACCTCTATAGTTGCGGAATAACTATAAGGATGTAGAAGATGAAGAACAATGTAGATTAGATTAACAAAAAGTGCACACGATTTCTAGAACCGTCCGGTACACAATATCGATTACAAGCACAAAGCATCAACCACCTAATCAAAACCTAGGTGCATCCTATTATAGCACACAAGATGACCTAATACAATTGGGCCAAGCCCAATCCCTATGCCATATTCGACCTAATCAAACCACTAAACCAACCCAACCTCGTAGATACAAGACAAACGTAAACCTATAAATAACGCCCTTACAACATCCCCTAGGTTTATGTTGTCTTGGCAAATCGAGATTCACTTGCGCTTTTTCTTCTTACCCAGGTCAGCTTCAGATATGTATTTCCCAACATAAGGGCCAAACAATTGAGTCAACTTTGCCTTTAGCTCCCGACCATAATTACTTGAGCAACTCCTCCTGTAAAGACTTTTGCAGACACTTCATACTGTGGATCTCTCTGAATCTGAGATCTAGCTAACAGATGAATATCTCTCTCCCCAAATCTCATCAAATCACGAACATCAGAAATCCTAAACTCTTCATTCTCACTCACAATGACAGCCTGACCGGTGTTGAATCATACATCTAAAACTTGAAATCCTTTAGACTGTCATCAGGAAGATCCTTGAGAAGAGGAATAGTTTCGCTTGTTTCGTCAGAGGCCACACCACAGTCTTTAACTGTTAGTGAGTTTCTTTGTCAAGTACATCTTTATGAACCTTGTATAAGACTGCTGTAAATTCATATCCTGGAAGTTGATCTTGGCCTGTTACTGTAATTTGTTGTAGAAATTCTAACCAATCTTGCAGTTTGGATTCTTGCACTGATCATGGTATGGTGCATTGCTTAACTTAAGAAGATCTACCGAAGTCCAGGACTCGAAAGAGCTTGATGAATTATAATACTCCACTTTCCCATTCTTCCTTAGCACAAGAAACATCCTCTTCTCATCGTTGTACGCCCAGCTTCTAATTCCGGATCGATTCCCAACTCTGTTAAATCTATCTTTACCAACGTTCACCATAAATCGATCAGGCACATCTTGATATCCATAATCCTTTTCTGCACCCACATTTCTCATAACGACTTCCTTCGGTCTCTTTTTTTATTAATAGTACGGGGAGGATTCTGAATATACCGATCCATTGCTTCTTCAGGTTCCTTATCCATCTATGCTTTCTCAGCTACAGTATACACTTTTGGAGGTTCAGAAACTCCTTAGGAAACTTTCCTTCCAACTTCTTTTTAAGATCCATAAACATTGTTGTGAGAGATCCAAGATTCGTCTCGGGCTCTTGGATTTTCTGATTTTTATGAGTTATTTCTTCCATCAAACTAGCAATCTGCACATCCTTAAAAATCTTATTTCTTCAAGAGTTGTGACTCTCATCATCAATGCTTCAACATCAACATCACCAAACAATTCTTCACTGTCTGGACTATCAACAGTATTCTCTTGTGAAGCTTTCTCTGATGCAGCATGATCTCTAACTGCTTGTTGTAACAACACTGCAACCTTTAGCACTTGATCACTAGATGGACCACTACAGGAACCTTCACCGATTTTGAAGCAGGCATATATTCAATAGCTCTAGGATTGGTCAGAAACTCAATAAACGCATCACTCACAGGAGTTCCAGAAACACTAACAGCTGGTTGTTCTGGAATAACATGCATAGTCGGTTCAGGGTTGGTACTTGTTCCGTCAGTTGTCTCACGCTGATCCTAGGATCTCTTCAACTGTGGGATCATCAACAATATTCTCAGATTCAGCAGGCATAGATTCAATCGGCTCAGCATGAGGAAGGTTCACACTTGTTGATTGCACAACACGTTTACTTCTGCTTTAGAGCTTTCCTTGTTCATCTCTGTTTCAACTTCACTAATTGATGCATTCAATTCTACATCATTCGTTTCCATCTCATCAATCAGTTTTCTTCTATCTCTGCTTCAACCATAATAATTTCTTCAAACACATTCTCTACGTCGTCTTCCTCACTTTCCACTCAGTCAAATCCACGTTCTCAATCGACACATTTGAACTCGGAGGAGCATCTATAATCTAAACATCATGTTCATCAGCTACAGCAACATTAATCAGAGCAGCACTAGGTTCTGTAACTTTGGAAATGCCCCAAATTTCTCTAACTCCTTCTTGAATTGATACTGCACTTGAACTTCTTTTCTAACTTGCTTTAGCAGACATAAACGCCATATGATTCATCATCTTCGTGTCATAAGTGCCAATAGTTTTCTGTAGTGACGGATATTTTGCTTCCAATATCATTTGAAGAAACCTTGGGAATTTATACCAATACTTCTTATTAATCGTTTTAACGTTTGCGAGCATGTCCTTGAACACACATCTTGAATAATTGAATTTCCATCCTTCAACTAAGGCAACCACTCCAGACGTCTGCCTGATCGTAAGTGTATCAATCCCACTTTTGTTCCCACTAATGCATACCAAGTATACATGGGCCAAGAACCTCCAATAAGGATGAAGTAGTTTCTTAGTGGTTGGAGGATAAGTACCTTCGTAGCTCATTCTTGTTAATATCGGAACTATCTTTTCTTTGTCAAAATCCACAGGGTCATCAGTAGCATCCCCAAACAACAAAACTGCTCTGATTGTTTGCTCGGTAATAAGAATTTCTTTCTGCTGAATAGTTGAACGAATCACTTTGTCGGTCTTCTGAGCTAACGCGTTATTCCAGAAATCCTTGATCCAATCTTCACAGATGATTGGATTTTCTCGTAGTGCATGAGATAATCGGCAAGTATTTAGGCCCACAATCATCGATTTAAGCTCTTGGTGACCTTTCGGTGTCTCTCCAAGAAAACAGAGAATGTTCATACTCTTCTCAAATTCGGGAACATGCACTTATTTCTCAACCACCTTCTTCCAGGTTCTACACCAAACGAGTCAAGTTAGATATATGTAATAGACATTGACACAGTAGATTCCCCAGTTTGACCGTAAACTTGGTCAACCTTGATCAGATTATTCAAAAATAATTTTGAGTTTTAAAACATAACTGTCTTTCAACAATTCTAATCACTATAATACTCAAAATCATACTTAAACAACTCTGGGTTAATACGGATACAAAACAAGCCCAATTGATTTAAACAGGCCCAAACACATGTAAGTGTGCGGTCCAACACATGAGTGTGCGGACCACACACTGATGTGCGAGGGCAATACTGTCTTTTTCATATAACCGTGGGGACAACACGGTAAACAAAAACATGTCGCACACTGATTGGGTCAATGAAAGTCAACCGTACACTCTTTTCATGTCAACTAAGTCAACCCGCACACCCTATATGGCAGACATGTAATATGCCAATGTACGAGGGATACAATAGTCAAGTTTCTGGTGTGCGGGGGGCCTTTTCGTCCATTCAAGTTAGATCAACTTAGGGGTGTGCAATAACCGAACCGTTAACCGAAACAGAACTGAAAACGACAAAACCGAACCGAAATTAACCGAAACCGAATTAACCGAAAGTCGGTTAACGGATAATTTTTATTACCATCGGTTAACCGAAATTAACCGAACCGAACCGAACCATTTTTATTTTTTTATTCTATAGTTTATACCTCCATTTCATATATTTCATGTTTTATACTTTCGTTTCTTGTATTAATACCTCCATTTCATTTATTTATACCTTCATTTCATTTATTTATATTCCATTTCATGTACTTAAACATCTATTTCATGCAGTTATACCTCCATTTTATTTATTTATACATCCATTTCATGTATTTATACATCTATTTCAAGTATTTATACCTCCATTACATGTATTTCTAAGCAAAAAAATTAGCTCTTCTTTTAGTTGGTTATTAACCGAAAATTAACCGAATTAACCGAACCGATTAACCGATGACTTCGGATACGGTTACGGATAATGCTTATAACCGAACCGAACCGTGCACACCCCTAGATCAACTACCCCGCCACTCTCTGAGGTCAGAAATGTCCATTCACAGAGTGTGTGGAGGGTATTTTCGTCATTCACACAGTGTGCGATCCACGTTTCCACGCGTGAACTCCACGCGCCGGCCCAACTTCTTCTTCTTTTTGTTCTAACTTCTAATCCAACCACTGTTCTGGCCGATTTCTTTTAACTCCGATTCGAGTTTTGATTGGTCTTTCAAATCGATTCTTCCGTCCCTTTCCATAGTACCGGATTTCTAAGACACCAGCCACATCATCAATCCTTTCTATCCTCTCACAATCATCCAAGAAACTCTAAATAGGAGTTCAAAAGAAAATTGTTAAGTCATGATTTTACCTTTGCTCTTAGATTTTGCACCTGACATCTTTTATTCTTTCGAATGCTGATGAGTAGTTCAATGAGATGATATTGAGAAGGAAGTATAATAGTGGATTTTAGAGAGAGAATTCAAAATTTCTAGATTTTGGAAATAATAATGAGCAGCCGTCATACAGTTTACACAAGAAAACTTGGTCTCACCAAGTGTGCGGTGGACCTAGCCATTTACCAAATCCTGTTGAGATTTTGAGGGGGCCACTAAGTGTGTGGTGGGCCCAGCTTGACTCTCAAGACCAATAATAACTTCAATTTTGATGTGAACAAGTTTTGAAGAAAAATGCGATCTTTTTCAACTCTTGAACAGGGTCACATTTTTAATAACAGAATTTGTACCTCATAAAAATTATTTACATCAAAAATCAACCAAATGCACACAATTGTTTGCAGGCACTTTTATTACGGGATCAAATCATGGTGTTTTCGGCCAAAACACACTTATTAACACTAATTTACTTTGGTTGACCTGAGCAATTGCCAGTATGTTTGTCCACTTAAACTTATCTCCTTAGGCCTTTTCCATACAACAGTCTGCAACTGATTTAACATGTTTTGGTTCATTTAAATATGAACACCCAAATCATCACAATCAAATCCTGGAATTTCAGTCAGGATACTCTATCATGCATGCAGTTTCCCTACCATATATTTTCGCAAGCCTGTTCTAGAATTTTGAAACCTTGACTGGGATTTGGTTGAGAAGAGAACAAAATAGATCACTTGCAGAGAGATGGATATAATATACAGATCAAATGGATTTTTCATTTGATATAGGTTTTCGGGTTTCTTTTGTGCACTTGAGGGCCTCTTTCGGGTGTAAATGGATCTATAGCACGACAACGTACATCTAGGTCTTTGCTCATGCAAAACAGAAGCTAGCGTTGCCTAGCACCTCCAGGTCTTTGCTCACGCAAAACAAAGGAGATACAAGAGTTGGTTAGAAAAGATTTCAGAACCAGAACAAAATTGTGTGTATCGGGAAGTCACACAAGCATTCAAATAGAAATGGCCTAATTCCAAGTGACGTTCTTTCCTGAGGTCATAGAATAATTTAATATTCTGCACAAAACCAGTCAAAGGTCCAGCCATCAGAATAAAACCTACCAACATATCTCTAGAGTCAGACCGTTTCAATATTGGTCTTACATGAGTCATCCTTATTCCACAAAATGAAAACTCATTTTATTTCCTGGGTTATATCAAAGGCTTCGCAAAAACTATTTTTGAGATTTTTAATTTTTTTAAAGTTTTTGTATTTTTTTTACATTTTTAATGTTTTTTATTTTTCTGAAAGGCAGACTACATCCCCTTAAATTTTTGCTTAAAATTGAAAACAAAAGCAACAAACGAAAAAACAATTTTAAGAACAAATTTATAGACAAATGTTTTTGTGTGCCCCTGTTCAGTCCTCGAATTCGACCATTTTTAGCAGTTCAAGAAGAGCATTAAAATGTGCTCGATCAACCGGTTTTGTGAACAACTCCGCAGCATTCTGGTCAGTGTGGATTTGTTCCATTGTAACAAGTCCCTGGTTGAAGGAGTCATGAATAAAATGAATTTTGATGGCAATGTGCTTAGTTTTAGAAAAATACACGGGATTTTTCACTATTTGAATGGCTGCATCATGGTCACAATAAATAGGAGTTTGAGAGAAATTCAAATTGTGGTCCACCAATCGATGTTGGATCCATATCACCTGGGAGCAACAAGCTGAAGCAGCTACATACTCAGCTTTTGTAGTTGAAAGTGAGTTTATGCATTGCCAGGATATGTGCCGTTCTCCCAAGAACTGACATCCAGCGGATGTAGACTTCATATCTCTACCTGTGCCTCCAAAATTACTGACAGAGAAAGTACATAAATCAACTGGGGAATCTCTTTGATACAAAAGACCACGACTAGGCTTGCCCTTGAGATATCGATAAATTCTCTGAACAACATTTAAATGAGAAAGTTTAGGAGTGGCCTGATAGCGGGCACATTGACACACTGCAAATATAATATCCGGTCTACTAGTAGTCAAATACATTAACGAACCAATCATGGACAGATAAAATGTCTCATCCACTACTTCTCCTTCCAGATCTTTAGTCAGAATTGGTCTTTCTGCCATAGGAGTATTTGCAGGCTTCGCTTCCTGAAGTTTGAATTTTGCAGATATCGTCAACATACGTTCCCTGATGAAGCAGTATTCCCTTTGAATCTTGACGAACTTGTAAACCAAAAAGAAATTCATTTCTCCCAACACACTCATTTCAAACTGCTTCTTCATGACCTCTTCAAACTTTTTGCATAGTGCATCACTAGTAGACCCAAAATGATGTCATCCATGTAGATTTCACTAGAATCTGGTATTCTCCCACCTTACGAATAAACAGAGTTTCATAAACGATTCCACGAGTGTAGCCGTTTGCTAACAGATGTTCAGTCAAAGTAGCACACCATGAACGGGGTGCCTGATGTAATCCATACAAAGCTTATCAAGCTTATACACATGACCTGAATATCGTGGATTCATAAAACCAGGTGGCTGCTCAACGTAAATTTTTTCTTTCACTGCCATACAAAAATGTCGTTTTCGCATCCATCTGATAGACTGTGAAACCTTTGAACGATGCATATGCCGGGAAAATACGTATGGTTTCTAATCTGGCAACAGGAGCGTAAACTTCATCATAGTCAAGCCCTTCAATTTGTCTGAAACCTTGCACGAACAGTCTTGCTTTGTTTCTGACAATTACACCGTTGTCATCCCTTTTGTTTCGATAAACCCACCTGGTTCCAAGATCTTTCTTTCATGAAGGTAGCTTAACCAATCTCCAGACTTTCAGTTTTTCAAATTGGTTCAGCTCATCTTGCATAGCATCCACCCAACTTGGTTCTCGAAGAGCCATTTGAGTCGTTTTTGGCTCGATTTTTGAAATGAAACGCGAGTATAAACATGTGTTGATAACTCCAGTTTAACTTATGTTCAACACCCCAGCCTCAATTGGTCCAATCACATTTTCCACAGGGTGATTTCTCATAACACTGATGGGCACAACAGATTCGGGAATTGTTCCTGTTTGCGGTAGATTTGTCAGATTTTCCATTTCAGATGATTCCAGAGATTCCGACACAGGTTCTTCTACTGATTCATCCACAACGTATTCGTCTGGAATTGGATCATTCGAGAACATATCATCTTGATTGTTCGATGTATCTTCATTGTCAGACGAATTTGGAGCTTTTTCTACAGCGTCAAGAGAATCTGTGTGATCGGGAGCCAAGTGTACTTCTAGTTTAGTTGTTGAAGATAAGGCTCAAGTTGTGCTATCCCCCATAACTGTGGCATCCCCCTTAGATTCAACATCCCCCTCTTAATCGACATTCTTTATGACAATTGAGGGGCGTGGAGCAACAGTTGAAGAACATGTATGATCTGCAGAAATAACAGGAGATGAGTCATTAAGAACATCAAAGGATTTAGACAAATGAGCATAGTTATAGAGAATGAATGGCCCGTTTCCAGCATCTGTCTGATTTTCTTCAAGCCATTGTACATCGAACGACTCGACAATTTGTCTTGTCTTCTTGTTGTACACTTTATATGCTATCTTGTTCTCGTGTGCAGCTTGATCAGCGTATCCAACAAAATAACAATCATCTCCCCTAGCATCAAACTTCGAAATAGCATCTAAGTGCAACAGGTTGCACGGACAACCAACAGCTCAAAAATGCCAACAAAGGTTTTTCGCCAAACAATACTTCAAGTGGCGTCTTCATGCGTGCTTTGTTGATTATGACTTTGTTTTGAACATAACACGCTGTATTTATTGCCTCTGGAAAGTTTAGAATCACACAACGTAGTGCGAGCTGGTTCAATTAGGGTTCTGTTCCTTCTTTCAGCTACCCCCATTTTATCGTGGAGTTCTGGCAGCACTGTACTGTCTAGCAATTCCCCTCTAAGCACAGAAAAAAATCAGTTCTGCATTTTTGAACTCAGTGTCGTTGTCACATCGAATTCGTTGCACCTTCTTGTTAGTCTGATTCTCCATAAAGATTATGAAGCGTTTAACAAGCTCTGCAGTCTCACTCTTGTTAGCTAAAAAGAAGACCCAAGTAAAACGTGAGTGATCATCAGTAATTACCAAACAGTAAGACTTTCCTAAAACGCTAAGAACATTCATAGGACCAAAGAGATCCATGTGAAGAAGCTGCAGCACACTATTAATTGTATTTACGGACTTAGGAAAATGAGGTTTGTTTAACCTTAGCGCAAGAGACACATTTTTCGAAAGTAATAAAATCCTTCACAGGTAATCCCTTACCAGCCCCAATTTTTCAAGACGGTTTAGGTTTTTGGCATTTGAATGACCCAAACGTCGATGCCACATCATAGCATTATGTTCAGAGACTTTTGAAAACAAATAGGTAACGCTTTCTGTGATGGTTTATTCATATCAATGACGTTAGCGTCCCCTTTTCTATCAGATTTCAGTAAACTCCACTCCTCAGGAATTATGATTCCTGGTTTTAAAATAAGACAGTGTTTGTCGGTGAAGTTAGTTGAATATCCATTGTTGCAAATTTGAGAAACACTTAAGAGGCTATGCTTCAACTCAGGAACGTAGTTTACTTCTTTGAAATAGAGTTCACCATTTCTTACAGTGCCTCGTTGGGTTATCTGTCTTTCTCCCCTCCAGCAAACACGAAAAATCCACAATTGAATGTTTCAAGATCACTTAGTTGGGATAAGTCGCCGGTCATATGCCTGGAACATATCAATTACCCAAAGTCTAATGACAGCCCTCCATAGCCGCTCCTGCACATAATGCAGGATAAATTAGATTTGGGTACCCAGGCCATAGTGGCAATGGGCACACCCTTCTCATTTACATAATTGACTTGCATCCAGACCATATCGTTTTCAGAAGGAATAGATCTATTAGCGGAACATGACAGTTTGGATGGAATCAATTGAAGAAGGCCTTTAGGTTTCCAAATTTGTCTATTATTTTGAGAATCTTCTGGGTTTTGCAATTTTTAATTTGAAAACTTAAAAAGATTCTGACGGTTCAATCGCTTAGCCTTGTTCCAATCTTCGTCAGAGGGCTTCACCTTGGAATTCAAACCCTTAACAGATTTAGATTATTTAATCTTTCTCTGCTTAGTCTGTTTGTCTTTCCCTTTTGGAGCCCCTGATATTCTCCATGAAGTGATTTTCAGGACGATGCTGACAATTTCTTACAATGTGACCAGCAATGCCACATGTATAACAAATTTGACGTTTCACATGAGACCTTGCTGGAGATCTATCAGCCTTTTCAGAACTAGAAGACCTGTGTGGATCCTAAGACCTTGACGAACCAAACCTACTTTGACAACTAAATTGCTTGTTTAACTTTTGAGTTTTCAAAATTTTACTAGCATAATGATCATCACTCACATTATCCACTATCAATTTAGGTGGGATATACTTAGATTCTCCACCCTGTTTAGTTTGTTTTACCAACAAATTTTTGACACATCAGATTTATTAGGCAAATCAACTGAATTCAAGCAATCAGAAACTGAATCAAATCAAGCGTTTAAACATTCATTTCTCTTAAAAATAGAGCCCACACAATTCAAAGCATTATGAGAAATTGAAATATTTTTTGACTTTTCAGAATTAAAAGACAGTTTTTCTGAATTTTTATTTTTAAATCAAGCAATTCAACACCATCATCCTCATCATCATCTACCCAATCTTCAATGATCACTTTTTCTGCATGTGAAACAACCGGGTTAGTAACATTCATTCTCTCACAAGCAATGTCAGTTGAATCTGTAGCGATGCTATCAGTTTCTGATGCCACAGCTTGTTCAGTGATTTCAGAATCAAAAGTGTTATGTGGCTGAACAGAGGCTTTTGTTGATGACACAACATCAAATTCAACGGAAGCTTCTGTTGTGGATTCTGATTCTGCTAACACCTATGCTGATTCAACCTCCTTAAGTGATTCATCACTAAACGCTTTAGTTTCATCTGATTTTGAAATTTCACAATCAGCTGATTTTGATGAGTTACATGAGAAATCAACCAAAGTGGTTGGTTCAGTTGTTTTCCGGACTCAAATTCTTTGATAAACTCAGCCAAACTAGTCATCATAGCAAACTCGCAACATATTGGACTATTCTGAGACTCTTCCTTTTGAATTTTTGGTTTAGATGAATTTTTAGAGATTGTTGATTCAATATTATCAATATTAGTTAAGATTTGAAAATGTTTACCAATATCAACATTTTTCTCAAAACTTAGAGTCTCAGAATGTTTTGACACATCCGCAGATTGTACAAATGTTGTATTTAAGGCCGATTTTTCTAATTTAATTTCAGTTTTGTCAGGCCTTGTGATTATGATTTTCTTAGACTTGTCCGGTTCAACTTTTACATCACTCTTTTGCCCAATTCCATGTCAGGCGTGTTGGCTATCTCCTCCTCAGTCATAGGAAGAGAGGTGTAATTGTGATTATATGGTGAAGGAATGCATACAAACCCGAATCTTTTATTCCTGACTTCCTTTGTGCTATATTTTAACTATTGATTTATCATTTTCTCAACCTTTTCACTAGATACATCAAATTTCTTGAAGTTAAATTCTGTGTTTTCAAAAGTTGATTTTAGATTATCAAGTTCAACAGTTAGTTTTTAGGACAACTCTTTGAAGTGGAGATGCCTACATTTTTCTTGACCAAATCATTTTGCAATTGTCGGATATCACGTTTTTGCGCCTCCACTATATCCTTATATCCATTTTTTGTTTTGTTTTTGATTTTGATTTTGATCTGATATAAATCAGATTTGGATAATTGCAGTTGCATAATGAGTGAGTCGGCCTGCTCTTGTAACCACTAACTTTATTTCTACATGCATCAGTACAAGAGATATTATCTACACATACCTCAGCAGTAGAGGGAGTACGATCGCTTATCTGAGCCATGAGGGCTTGAAACACACTATCTTCAGGGATTTGCAGGTCAGCCATCTGATTTGACAAGTCAAATCCTCCTCCTTCCTAAGACACCAATGCATTGTTAGAATTTGCAACATATGAGTTTTGGTTTGTAGCAGGAGCACCCGAGGTTGAACTGTTAGCAGAACAGGCAGCGGCACTATTTGGTGGTGGTCTTGATGCTGAGCTAACAGTAACCATTACATTTGAATCTGATCTCTCTCTTTTTGGTTGTCGGCATTCACGAGCAAAATGCCCTGGCTCGTGACAGTTGAAGCACCTAAGTTTGGACTTGTTCCACCCAAGCTCTTTATTGCCGCTTCCCAACTGTTTCTGCCAGTTCTTTTGACAAAATTCTTAGCACGAAAGACGGCCAAGGCCATTTTCCAGGTGAGGTCCATTTCTTCGATATCATCAGGATGGACTTCATGTAGCTCATCTGCCCCAATGTGATTGGCAGTCAGCTTGCCAGCAACGAAAGCATTGTAACAGTTCATAACTCCTGCCATAAATGCCATATGATCTTCAAAGTCTTTAGATATTGTAAAGGCAGGGTGTAGCTTTGAAGTGGTGCTTGATGTAGCATTAGCAGGTGCAGATTGAATCAGGTTCACTTGTTGAGTTGGAGTGGGAAGACATGTAACCTGAGTAGCCATGGTTAGTGGAAGCATTGGCAGCAAACAGAATAGAAGCTGAAGTGTTTGGAACATTTGAAGGAAACATTTGGAATGATCCAACTCCTTGTTGTGAAACTAAAGCAGTGTTATGTGATACTCCCGTATTGTTGTAACTCGAGGTATGATAATATAATCTTTGTTTGTCATCCATGTCATACGACTTGAGCAAAGAGATCAATCCTGCCAGACTCATACGGGCAAATCCTTGGTTCTCTTGATCAGTGTAACATTTGTGTCCTGATTTCTCGAAAGAGCATTAAGCAGCTTTTTGTTGACAACTGAGTTCTCAAGCATCATATCATGCATCCTCATTTCGCTGATCAAAGCAATGAATCTTTGAATCTGATTCTCTAGAGTTCCCCAAGAATGTGATTGAACATGTTGAATCTATGAGTCAACATCTCCCGTTTACTCTCTTTCATCTCCTCATTCCCTTCATACATAGCCAACAATGATTCCACAATTCCTTGGCAGATTTAGCTTCACGAACCCCGATATCAATTTCTGGCACCAATGTAGTATGTAGCATTGCCAACGCTTTATCATCAATCTCCACTTTCTCATAATCTTCATCACTGTAAGATGATACGGGTTTAACAGCAGTTGTCCCCTTTTCTTCATCAAGCACATAGGTAATCGCTGCTGGTCCTCTGCAAATGGATCTCCAGGCCTTAGGATCTTTCATTTTCATGTATTAGAAAAACAAAATTTCCATTCAGAGAACGAATCCCCCAGATGCAGCCTAGGGATCTTGTTGTTCGTTCCAATGATACTGTCCAAATCCTAATTCTTGACCACTTTTTTCACTCAACGACACTTGGTTAGTAGATTCCCATGTCTGAAAAATCAAACTATTAGTGATAATTAAATGATAATTAGATTTCAACAGTTTGTTAATTTTCAGATGTTATTACGGTTCCCACAGTTCAATAGTCAAATAGTTTGATTCAGGTCGCACAGTCCAAAAGTTTTAGGTATGTTCAGTCCAACAGTCCAAATCCGCACAGTTCAGAAAATCCAACTATGAGGTCACACAATCTAAGGGGTTAACCGCACAGTTCGGAAGTTCACAACAACGACCGCACACTTCAAAAGGTTCAAATTGAGCCGCACAGTCTGAATGATGAACCCGCACACTTCAAAAAGTTCAAATTAAACCGCACAGTCAATGAGGTTAATCCACAGTTCAGGAAGAACCAAATTGAAAGGCCGCACACTGGTCTTTCTGTCGTACACTCTTCTAGACCACACAGTCGATAGTATTTGGGCCGCACACTTACTAACTGGGCCCGCACACTACCAAAAGTCCAACACGATGTTATCCAGCACACTTGAGGTCACACAAGTTGTTTCTTGTCCGTACACTTATTTTGGAAACAATATTTTGTTCAATGCAACAGAATCCCGAGATCTTAGTTGATTGAAATCAAAATTTTGATTGATTTCTTTCAACAAACTTTCCAAACAACCTGCAAACAGTTTGACTTGGCAGCAAAATAGATCAACCACCCAGTTTTTAACAAAAATCTCAAGGAATTTTATGAATGTTCTTTAAACACAAATCTGAATTTCTTAATCTTATAAACCGTTGTTTTGCAAGATTCAAATTCCAAATATTATGAGCTTGTTTCAAAAGAAAAATTATGGATTTGATCGCACACTATGGTCATTTTTTCAAGAATGAATAACCTGTAAACACACTTAAGCCACAATTCAAGTCAGTCGAACAAAACATAAAACAGATTCAAACTAATCAGAAGTTCAACTTTTTGTTGTTTCTTCGAGTTTGCAAATCTTCAAGTAATATCCGATTCAAAACCGAGCCTTTCTAAGACTACGTAGGCTCTGATACCAATTGTAAGTCCAGGAAACTACAATCGGATATCACAAACACCTCTAAAGTTGAGGAATAACTATAAAGATGTAGAAGATGAAGAACAATGTAGATTAGATTAACAAAAGTGCACACGGTTTCTAGAACCGTCTGTTACACAATATCGATTACAAGTACAAAGCATCAACCACCTAATCAAAACCTAGGTGCATCCTATTGACCTAATACAATTGGGCCAAGTCCAATCCCTATCCCATATTCGACCTAATCAAAGCCCACTAAACCAACCCAACCTCGTAGATACAAGATAAACGTAAACTTATAAATAACGCCCTTACAAAACTGTAAACTGCAAACAAGATGACTAAAACTGCAAACTTTTGTCCAAAATAGTCATATTAATTCATTAACTTGTCCTAAAGAGTTATAACATTACTTAACATAAAGTTGTCCAAAGGATTATACCAAAAAGGACATACACCACATTAAGTCATAACAGAACATCAAGGTGTCCGAATATCACAAAAAGTCAAACATTGACTAATTAACTGCAGCCTTCCCTGTTGCCCTTTCTTTGGTCTTTCCTCTTTCCGTTGACTTTTTTGCTTGTTAGGTTGACCTTTTGCTTCCTTCTTGAGTAGAAAACCAAGTTATTCCTTGTGAATCTTGTTGTGTTGACTATTTTGGTTTTTGGCTCCGTTTTTCTGTCTCTTAGGAGCAGATTCACATGCATCATTAGGAAATTCACAAAGTGTTAGCCTAATGTAAACCATTAACACAAGTCAAACATAAACATAAGAATAAGAAATGTTCACCTGTAACTGTTTTTTCCTTTTTTAATACACTTTCTTTTGTTGTAACCTCTTGCCCCACAATTTCCACAATTAATTTTCACTCCATGCTTTGTAAGTTTTTCTTGTGTTTTTTGGATCTTCATGAGGATACTTCTTTCTATTCTTCTTAGGCCTACTAGGAGCAATTTGATTGGAGGTGGATCCATAGGATTAGGAACCTTGGGCCAATAACTGTCACTAGGCAATGGAGAGATTGAGAATTCATAAGCCTTCATGTATGTTTCTTTGTGGTAACACTCATCAACATAATCTTCTGCATTCTTCTGTAAGAAACTAGCCATAGCACACACATGTTTACATGGATCTCCCCTAAAATCCCATTTCCTACATGTGCAGGTTCTATTATCCAAATCCATGGAGACACCATGAAAATGTCTTACATGGAAAACATGATATGATGAGGAATATACCTCACATCTATAAGACATGTCTTTTCAAAGTTCAAGTTTTTCATGGATTCTAGGGCATATTATGACATCTCTGGCAGCTATTTCTATTCTTTTGGTAACTAGCCTACTATTAAATTAAATCCTGATATCCTCTAACATTTGTATAATATTTTAAACGTTGCATTTATGATATAAGCATTAAAAGTTTATGCCATGTTGTTTACTATTGCATCACATTTTGTGTAAGTGTTCAAATAGTACCTGTTAAACCATTCAGGATTGATTGCTCTCATCTCATTAATGGCTTGCAAATAATCAGCTTCACAATAAGCCCTAGCTGCTTTCCCAAACAACTCCTTCAGCTCTTCATCTTTGAATGTTTTGTGTCAGTTTGCATACATGTGCCTTGCACAGTTTCTATGCTCTGCTTTTGGCCACACCAATGCAACAACATTTAGTAGACCCTGTCACAATCTTACATTAGTATAAAACACAAGTAATGAATAAATTCTTTCTTGATTAATGAGAACCACCTTTTGTTGGTCAGATATGAATGTCCATGATTCCCCATGATTTGTTATTCCCAAACATTGCCTAAGCTCATCCATGAACCATTCCCAATTTTCATTAATTTCTCCTTCAACCACTACCCATGCCAAGGTTTACATTTGCTCATGAGCATCCCTTCCCACTACAGTTAACAACATTCCCCAAGGAAAGTCTTCAGAAAACAACCATCTAAGAACAACACCTTCCTGCATCCTGCTAAAACCCCTTTTTTTACTCCAACAAAACATTAAAACAATCTAAAGAATACTTCATATGTGGCCTCTGGATCTAAATTAATGAAACCTGGTGGAGCAATTACCTGCTAAAATGTTAATGTTGGATTTGCTTTCCTTAAAACATCAAGGTATGAACCAGTTTTACTATAATGATCCCTCGTTGATTCATGAAGCTTCTTATGTGCACATGATTTAGCCTTATAAGCCAACTACTTACAAATTATCACCTTTGTAGGTCCGTTGTCGGATCTGTTCAGGCACTAATTTGGCAAACCTAACGTAAACGTGCGGAATCCGTTTGCTTAGGAGACATTGTAGACAAGTTTGTTTCTATTTAAACATTGTTTCATTGATTATCAAACGTTACAATTCCTGGAAATAGTTGGACAGAGCTCCGCATTCTGAGTTGCAAAAGATACTTACATTCAAATGAGCACACACCTATTTATAGGCACACACACTTCGGACAAGAGCTAGCCAATTCGTACGAAGTGTCACTTCATGCGAAGTGTCTTTACAACATACGAAATTTCAACTTTACGCTCTAAATACAGACTCGATGTTATACATGACGTAGGCGACAGACATATGCATCAACAGTCTCCCCCTTGGCTGTTGCCACAGTCATCAATCTTCATATTAAACTCCAGAGTCTTTAATATTTCTGATCTTTATTTCTTGAATCACTTTAATCATCATGATCTTCATATCTTTTTCAATCGTATTATCTTTTCTTGAGCTTGTCGAAAACTTGAATCAACATGCTCCCCCTTTCTTTAGCTTTCCGTTATCTTTAATCAACATGTTTATCAACTCCCCTTAAAAATCTACTTCTTGTTTCAAAGTACCTCAAACAATCAAATAAAATTTCAGATTCAAACTTTTGAAATTTTTAAACATAAACATTTCAAATTTTAGTCCTCTTATCAGTTATAAAATCCTCTCAGTTAATCAAGTCCAAATTAATGACCTTGAATATCTGATTTATGTATCAAGTTCGAATTAATGATCTTGATTAACATTTTGAAACAAAACTGATATTTATTTAAATGTAAGTTTCAATAATGAACTTTTAAACTTTTCAGAACACTTTCAATTTTATAGATTTTGTTCAGCAACTCTAGACTTTGAAAATCAGCTTGTCAACATCAGTGGTCGAAACTAAAAAAATAATAAAATCTTTTTGTTTTATGAAATGAAAATCAAACACTAACTATGTACAATCATATTTACAGATATAATTTTTGGAGTTCGTGTTCGAGGATCATATCAGTTATCTGAGACATATCACAAGTACTGTTGACCTTTTAAGACTTTAAGGTTTTAAACAAATTTACCTAGATTGTCAGTATACTTGTCCACTTTAAACTTTAACACATTTTCAATTGTTTCAAGATACGTTAGGTAATCTTAAGAAACTTTGATTACTATGTTTCCCACCTCAGAATATTCCTACTCCCGTATCAAGATTCCTTAGATTTCATCTTACAGGTGAGTATAGCTTAACTGATATCTGTATCTGGGTTTTGCGAGACCTTGAGAGCTCAGGTTAGTACCACAGTACCGACAAAGATATGAAGGCTCGTTTTAAGTTAGTGTTCCAAAATGGAATCTTTTGTACTGCAATTGTTTGGATCTTTAGATACTTACAATTTATGCACTTTTTGGGTTTTTTAAGCAAAAGTATTCTACGAGTTCTAGGCCAATGCTTTCTCAATATCAGGAGAACTTGTATAATACCCCTGATATCAATTATCTATAAAGACCTAGTATCTCAGAATCAGGCAATCTCTCAAACGAAATTTCAGATTACCAGTTCCGTATATCTAGGGGTGAGCAAAAGGTAAAATCCGACCCGACCCGAGAACCAAAAACATGTTAAATCACTAACCGATTCACTGCCCTAACACATAGATCGGTTCCGGGTATTTTTATTTTAGGGTAGTTCGGTCCAAGTATAAAAACCGACCTGACCAAACGATGAAGAACAAATAGTCAACCATAGCATCCAATCCTTGTAATCGGCTTGATACATTTGAGTCCTTGTTTCTATTTCAATCAATTAATGGTGGTGAGTTATTTCTTGTTTAGTTTTCATTCAAATGTTATTCATAATTTGAACTCATTATCTGATAATGCAAGTATGAGGTATGGTTTGTTTTTTTTGGCGTATATTACATATCTAGTATGGCATGAAATAATCCTTACATATTTATCGATTTTGCATTATCTCTAAAGTTCTTTACTTTATCGATTTTGCCATTTCTCAAATGTTCTTTACTGATAAAAGAAATCAAGTGTATAAGTTATAACTAAATTTTTATTTTAGATAATTGAAGGGGTATGGTCCCAAAAACTTTGCACCAATCAAGGAAACCATACCCATTAATAATTTCTAAGAAAACTGTGTGCAAGCTTCTTTGCCAAAATAAGATTTATTAGAACTCTGCGCCAAATATCCAAAGAGGAAGTGTCATTTAACTACCTTGCACGGGCTCGCGCAAGGTTCAAAGTTAAACCTTGAACACTCTCTTTGGATAAATGCTTCATTTAACTACCTTGTGCGGGCTCGCGCAAGGTTCAAAGTTAACCTTGAACACTCTCGTTTGACCATGCTTCATTTAACTACCTGCGCGGGCTCGCGCAAGGTTCAAAGTTAACCTTGAACATTCTTGTTTGATAATGCTTCATTTAACTACCTTACGCGGGCTCCGCAAGGTTCAAAGTTAACCTTGAACATTCTTGTTTGATAATGCTCCATGCACAAACCTTGCGCAGAATATTTATATCAAAGCAAGATCCACCAAACGTTGCGCTAAGCAGCAAGGAGAAAAAGGAAGTTCAGTTAACTAACTTGCGCTTCTCGCGCAAGGAAACAGTAAATCCTGAGAAACTTTCCCTTCGAAAAATCCTTGACTTGGTGTAGAAGCAAAGGAATCTTTTCTGTTGTAACAGAATGTACACGTGGCGAATAATAGATGGGTAACAGCTGTGAAACCTTCTAGAAACCATTAACACCCAATCGTGCAAACATCTTTTCGGTTATAACCAATTGCATATGGCAGCATCTAGACGGCTGAGGAAGATCATGGTGATGGCATGCTCACATTTATGAGATGTAGTGATCTCATGTTGACACGTGGCACCTCCCTAACCGCTGATGAGCTCACGATCCGTGTGCACTAACGGATTGCCAACAAACGTTAACGGAATAGCAAAAGATTCCGTTAAAGTTAACAATCTCTCTTTTCGGCACCAAACACCGGCTATAAATAAGTAACTTGGAGTTCAAGGAAAGGTATTCACTCTTAACTACTCTCTTACTTACAATACTTACTTCCGACTACCTGTACTATTCTCACGCCGGAGGGTGGTCACGGAGAGAACCCCCCTTCTCCCCGTGGCGAGCTAACGGTGTTCTGTTTTGTAGGATCAGCCGGAGTATTGTTCTATTCATCATCCATTGAAACCAAACGGAGGTTAACCCTTTTATGCAGAGCCCATTCCATAGATCTACTTTGACTCTGGTCTAGTTGATCTAGGGTTTCTTCATTGGCGCCCACCGATTTCGATTCTCTCACCTTTCGTTTTGTTTCACTTAGATCTGCAGCGTCATGGCTAACGGATCATCTTTTCAAGGTCCTCAATCACGGATTCGACGTGTTGTTGTCGGACCTCAGGTCGACGGACAAATAGTTGAGGATTCTTCCGGCAAAGCTAATGCTCAGTATGATCCTAATCATACGAGTATTCCTGTAACGCCGGCGGCTCCTCAGGTTGATGTTACGTCGATTTTACCACCTGGAGAGACTCCATTATCGTGGTTAATCAAATCTCAAGCGACTCTAAATGCTATGTATGCTCAGTTATGTGCCCAAACCGGAACTCCAGCTTTTCAAGCTCCGTTAACGCTCCTCAGGTCCGTGCTTCGCCGGCACCTCGAGTTTTGAGTTATAATACTCAAAGTCATGCTCGTTCCCTTTCGCGCATGCCTGAAGATGGAACAGAAATGTATTCTAAAACCAGGAATGATCCTGTTCATTCTGGTAATAGAAGGCAAGAAGACAACGTTCAGCGTCGCGCATCTATCCACTCTCGTTTGGGCTCGCGGTCTTCGCAGAAACGGGACACCCAACACGATGAGCTTAATAGAACCTATAAGGAAGAGGATAGTGCAAGTATTTTTAATCGAATATCTGCAGATCATGCTAGTTACAGGCCAAAAGTACGCGCAGTATACAACCCAGAAGCTGAGCATGATTACAATTTGGTGTATCGCCCAGTATAAAAGAAATTGGAAAGAGTCAAGTCAGAATTCATATTCTCCTTATTCACCAATTGATGCGCGAGCAACAATCAACAAGATAACAACTCAAAAAGCGATTAAGCAGGAGAATGGGGAACGTCAGTGGACTCCCTTAACGAAATCTCCGGCTGAGGTTCTCAGCACTGAGAATTATCAGTTTAAACAGCCGCAACCAATGAAAAACAAAAAAGGGCAAGACCTAAATTTTTTCTGTGACTATCATAGAGACGCAGGCCACACAACAGATTACTGCATCAGTCTACGCACGGAGATTGAAAAAGCATTAAAAAGTGGGAAGCTTACACATCTAGTCCAGAATGTGCGCAAAGAGATTAAGCAGATTACGCGCGAGAACGAAGGGCCTAGCAACAAGAAAATGAAACAACACGTTTCCATGATTCAAGATGGATAATCGCGCAAGCGTAGCCTTCAACATTTTCAAAACAACGCTTGGCGCGAACAGCAAGTCATTTTTCCTATCGTTCCAGGAGGTCCTCAAGAAGACCGGCCAGTGGTTATCACCGGTATCTTTGGGCATTACCAAACAGACTATATGTTTATAGATCTGGGTAGTTCCATGGATATCATGTATGAGCAATGCTTCAAGCAACTAGATCCTGAGGATAAGGCACGCTTGGAACCAGTTGATTTTCCATTAACTGGGTTCTGCAATGAGGCTGTCTTTCCTCTAGGACGAATCCTCTTTCTGTTACTTTATCTGATGGGAGGTGTTCTCGAACGAGTAACGTCAACTTCATGGTGATGCCGGCAAATTCCCGTCACGATGTACTATTGGGAGCCGCGCGCAACGTGATTTTAGTATGATTACCTCCGCTCCGCATGCTGCTTGTGGTTTTCCGACACCAAATGGTGTAGCTATACTTTATGCATGGAAAGAAATCATGTCAATAGTTATGAAGGCTGGCAAGACATTGCCAAGCAATGAACCAGAAAAGTGGGTACTCAACAATAAGTACCCTGAGCAGACAATCTTATTAGGTCCTGCAGTCAGTATTGAAATTCGCGCAAAGCTTAAACTACTGTTGTTTCGCAACAAAGACATTTTCGCCTGGACACCTGCCGACATGGTTGGTGTCCCGCGCGACGTTGCAGAACATTGCCTGAATGTATTTCTATCAGCAGAACCAGTTGTGCAGAAAAAGCGCAGCCTCGGGTCAGAAAAGACAGAGGCAATGAACGAACAAGTCACCGATTTGTTAAATGCTGGTATTCTGCACGAAGTCAAATACCAAACCTGGGTGGCAAACCCAGTCATGGTAAAGAAACATAATGGCGGATAGCGGATGTGCGTGGATTTTAAAGATCTAAACAAGGCATGTCCGAAAGATTGTTATTCTCTTCCTGATATTGACAAAAAGGTTGACTCATTAGCTTCCTTTCGCTGGAAATGTTTTCTAGATTGTTATAAGGGTTATCATCAAGTCTTGATGAAAAAAGAGGACGAAGATAAAACCAGCTTTTCGCACGGAGAAGGGCATTTTTTGTTATACAAGATGCCTTTTGGTCTCCGCAATACGGGAGCTACTTATCAAAGATTGATGGATACAGTGTTTGGAGATGACATCGGGAAAACTGTGGAAGTCTACATTGATGATTTGGTCGTTATGAGTAATTCAGAAGACACTATGCTCGACAACATCCAAAGAAATTTTGATTCTCTGCGTGAGGTAAATCTAAAGTTAAATCCCAGAAAATGCTCCTTTGGCAAGGAGGAGGGCAAATTTTTGGGTTTCATCATCACCAAAGACGGTTTCAAGGTTAATCTCGAAAAGGTCGATGAATACAAAAAATGTCTTCTCCTACTACCATCAAAGAGATGCAACGTTTGGCTGGAAGGTTAGCTCGCTAAACCGCTTCCTCACCAATCATGCTGCAAAATCTTATCCATTTATTCGAACCTTGCGCAATTGTACGAAGAGCAAAGAGTTCGCATGGACTCCTGAAGCTGATCAAGCTTTCCAGCAAATGAAAGATTTTTAGTTCAACTTCCCACACTTACTGCTCCTCGAGAAAAAGAACCCATGGTCTTATATCTTGCTGCATCTGAGGTAGCAGTAGGTGCTGTCTTGTTGGTAGAACGCGAAAGGGTCCAGTCTCCAATTTATTATATCAGCAAGATGTTGGAGTATTCAGAGACAAGGTATTCAATCATGGAAAAATTAGTTTTAGCATTGGTCCATGCTTCGCGCAGGCTGCGAAGATACTTTTCAGGACATGTTATTACAGTTTTAACAAATTTTCACATTGGCCAAGTCCCGGCCAAACCAGACGTTTCTGGACGACTTGCGAAATGGGCAATAGAATTGGGAGGTTATAACATCTGTTATAAACCTAGACCAGCTATCAAAGGCCAAGTTTTGGCAGATTTCATCGCTGAAATTCCTGCTGATAAGCTTGAAGAATGCCAAGCAATCCAAAACCCAGTCCCAGTCATCGACAACAGAGCCTGGACATTGTTTACAGATGGCGCATCAAACAGTGATGGGGCTGGAGCAGGTCTTCGATTAATGAGTCCAGAGGGAGCAGAATTCACATATGCAATTCGGTTGGATTTTGAAAGCACCAACAACGAGGCCGAATATGAAGCTTTCCTAGCAGGCTTACGCCTCGCTATAAAAATGGGCGCAACAATTTAGAAGCCCATGTTGATTCATTACTAGTAGCTGAGCAAGTAATTGGAACGTACGATGCAAAGGGAGATATCATGGCTTTATACTTGGCGCAAGCCAAGGCTCTTATAGCACAGTTCCAACAATTTAAAGTTACACACGTCAAGCGAAGTGAAAACAAACATGCTGATGCTTTAAGTAAACTCGCAGCAACTAGTTTCAAACATTTGACTAAGGAAGTTCGCATCGAGGTTTTAAGTAATCCATCAGTCCCTCTCAGGCAAGTAACAATGGTCGCAGTAGGAGTTCCATCATGGATGTCTCCAATAGTGATGATCTGTTGCATGGTTCTTTACCAGAAGATAGAGCACAAGCACGAAAGTTACGATGCAAAGCCCTCAATTATGAAATGATTGACGATATTCTGTACCGACGCCTTACATGGGTCCTTCGCTCCGCTGTGTTGACAAACATGACGCGCAATACCTGATCAGGAGATTCATGAAGGGCTATGTGGCATACATTCTGGGTCGCGCATGGTCGTAGCCAAAGTAAAAAAAGCACAGGGTATTATTGGCCCCGGAATGTACGTTGACGTGGTAGAAATCTTGCGCAAGTGCATGTCCTGCCAAAGGCATGCCCTAAAATGTTGCGCCAAAGAATTCTTTGGTACCCGTCACAACAGCTTGGCCATTTCAACTAATGGGCCATTGATTTAGTGGGACCATTTCCGGATGCGCCCGGCGCAGTAAAGTTTATCATTGTTGTGGTCGATTACTTCACCAAATGGGTTGAAGCCAAACCTTTAGCTTCTACTACAGCGATGGTAATTCGCAAACTCATATGGGAATACATTATTTGCCGTTTTCGGGCTGCCCATGCGCATTATTACAGACAACGGTACAAATTTAATGGCTGAAGAGTTGCAAACATGGATGTCCGAAATGGGAATCTAACATGTTTTCGCTTCCGTTGCACACCCACAAGCAAATGGTCAAGTTGAAAGCATAAACAAACAGTTGGTCGACGGTATCAAGGCCCGCCTTGGCACGGCACGGCGGGGGTGGGTTGACGAATTGCCTAGCATCTTTGGGTACACCGAACTATGCCCAAGACTAGCACTGGAGAAACTCCTTTAGCCTTGTGTACGCACGGAAGCTGTGATTCCTGCCGAAATTGGGTTACCATCTCCAAGAATGCTAGCTTTGGAAAAACAAGATAACGAAGAACAACGGCGCATCTACCTAGACTTATTGGAAGAACGACGAGAAAATGCAGCGATTCGCGAAGCTAAATACAAGTCCCAGCTTGAAAAGTATTACACACAAAAGGGTGCGCATCTGTTCCTTTTTGCCTGGTGACTTTGTTCTTCGCGATAATGAAGCGTTGAATGCTGAAAAACCGGGGAAGTTAGCCCGCGATGGGAAGGTCCGTACGTGATAAATGAAGTATTGGGAAAAGGCCGTACACTCTGAAGCGTATGGACGGATCAAGCGTTCCTCGAACCTGGAACGCCCAACAACTACGCCGATGTTATATGTAATCTCAGTCCTTTAAGCAACTTCTGAGCATTGCGTAACGAGACTGCTTACTTTATTTTGTTATGTAATCTTAGTGGCAGCATAGCCTTGCGCTTTGTCAGTACGAATAAAATACTTTGCCACTACTTACAGTCTTATATATGTTCATTTACAAATGCATGCAATTCCTTTGGATAAACAAAAACACAAACTCATGAGCCACAAGCTAATTTAATACTTTACGCTCACACATGAGAAAAGAAATTGTTCATTTGTCTACCCTACACAAGTAATTGGTTCCATGCAAACATTGTAAAACTGAAATATATTATATTCACAATACTTGGCAGAAGCGAACGTTACAAGTTATCATACAGTAAAAAATTACATATTTCCTATTCTATGGACTTAGTTCCCGCCTGCTTCTCTGCTGAAGAAAAGATCTCCTTTATCTGATCAACAAAGTCGTCTTGTTGCAGCGCAGCGTCCACAAGGTCCATAATCGAATTTGCAATTGATCATATTTTTCTTTGGCAGCAGAATAAATGGCGGCAGTATTTAGCCCATGCGTGGCAGCACGGCTGGTATCCCATTCGGTCTTCAGCGCATGGGCCACGTGTAAAGTGCATACTCAATAACCCTCGGCATGACCGTCATTGCGCGCCGCCATCATCAATTCTGCCACTCTCTCATCCAACTCCGTAGAGTTAAGGATGGCATTTGAGATCTGTACACAAAAACAATTAGTAGATGTTGCGACAATCAAACCAGACATATAATGAAAAGGGAATATAACCTCCACAATCCCATATCCCGCAACCAGGTAAGCTGGTTCATGAGGGATTCGGACAAGCTTTCTGCGGTAGCACGAGCGACCTCCATGTCGTTAAGTTTTTGTTTGCCTTCAGTTAAACGGCGGATCAACTCGGGTTTCTCTGTTCGGTGGAGGTTGATATCTTTTTTCAAACTATCAACCTCAGCTTGCAACCGCGCCTGGTCAAAGAGCATAGCAGTTAGATCATCAATTTCTTTATTCTTAAGAAGAGAGTCATTTTGGTTAATACCTCATTCTGCTCGCTCCTTTCTCTGTGTGAGCGCGCCTCTTCTGCTGCTGCAACTGCATCAACTTTCTCTTTTTTGAGTTTCTCAATTTCATTGCGCAGAGAAGCTTTTTCTTTGTTGTCACGCTCGCAAGCCTCCACAACGCTTGCGCTCGTCCGCATATTGCGCAGCAGAAGCCTCACACTTGCGCTTCCAAGACAGCGCAGCCCATTCTTCATTCTTCTTCTCTTTCTCAAATTGGGCCTTTTCCGCCTCAAAATCAACAAGCATCTTCAACGTCTTCTCTTTCTCAAGCTTGACCTTCGCCTTCTCAAGCTCAACCTCGTCCCACTCCTTGTTCATACTGCGCCATTCGCGCACAATTCTATTTATGGTGGACGAGGCAAGGCAGACTCTTGCAGATATGACTCGTAAGTAGCCTCATGGTCTTTTTCTTCCTGGCGCTTCACCTCCGCCACGGGAAGATGCCCTTATACCACTCCCTACAGGAGTGCCAATCAGTAAAAACATCGCCCTGCTTAACCTTCCACACGGGCTGATGAATCGCAGAGGCCTGCCTCTCGGAATAAGAGCGATAATAATAGTCCCCAGGCGTCTCCTCCGGGCGAATAGGCGATTCTCCCTCCGAATCCTCAACAAACACAAAGCCTTCGCTTTGTGTTGAAGGTTCGGCTCCCTTGGATATCAACTTTGATGGTTCCCCAACATCTGTAGCCGTATCTTTAACCTGCTCGCCAGTAGGATTCTCAGCATCAAAATTTTGGGCTCTTCTTCTGGAGCCACTTTCTCAATATGTTCCGGGACGATAGGGTCGGCTTCAAGAACAGGAGTTTCTTGCCCCACATCTCTCTCAACATTCTCAGGCCTGCGCAGCGATGGTATAGCAGATGAGGTGGCCGGCGCAGCCTTCACCATTTTCTCTGCAAAGCATATCAACAAATACCAAGTATAAGATTCTGCGTAATTTTTATGACAGAAATGCGCAACAAACAAAACGTACCAATGGATTCTTTGCAAAGGCATCCAGATTGCCCTTCTTAGCAATGACGCGGCACGCAACTTTGGTTGGCGCAGGAGTTTTAGTCTCCGCCTCCTTCCTCTTCTTAGAAGTGCGCTTCAACGCCTCTTCCGGGCTAGAAGGTACTTCCAAAGGATCATCTGGGTTCGCAGCAGGAAGAAGATGAGGTGTCAACGGGTTCTGGCTTCGGTTTCTTCAAACCTACAGGCGCAAGACCCTCCAGTGAGTTCGACACCACCACATAATTGCACCAAGAGTGGGATACAGGAAGCGTACCTTTCTTGCCCTCAGCTTTCGCAGCAGCTGATGGCTTGGTTTTTTGCTCTGGGTTGGAAGGGGAGGCGCACAGCTGCAGCAGCATTGGTTTCTTCTTCTTCTTCGAATCAGGGCCTACCCCAAGTTTAGCAAATCACCTACATAATCAATCATATTGAGAAAAAGTTGCGCCATTAGTTATATTGCAATATTACTTAGAAAAAATGTTCAAGAGTAATATTGCAATATCAACTTAGGCTTTGTAAGGACTTATTTACCAGTCTTTGAATATGGTTGGCCTCCAGATCCTCCTGCTTGGGCAACTCAAAGTTCCCAAAATTTGTGAGAACCAAGTGTCCTCACCATTAGCAATAGGCACGACGGCCATTTTTCCCTTCTCTCTCTTGAAAGAGACCAAGTAGAGAGGCGCAGCTACATAACAAACATTTTTGCATCAGTACATATCTATTGAAAGATATTGCTAGAAAGTTAAAGGGTTACATACCAGTTCCATCTTCTGTATACACCGGTTTTTCCCGGCGTTCCTTCTTCCAGAAGATGCTCATCTTGGTAGCGATGAGGGCCCTCTCCGGCAAAACAATATTGGGCACATCTTTAATATCTTGATACCATACCTCGTCGGCAGGTATGGGAAGGGCTCCAGCTCGATCTCATCACCGGCCTGAAGTGTCATCTTCATCGGGATCACCGCCGCCTTGATAAAGAAGAACTTCTGCTTCCGGTCGTGGTAGGACTTCGGCGGCACCAACAACAATCGTTTGGCTTACACACGCTGTTGGAACGAATAAAAACCCAACGAGCAGTGCAGCTGGTTGAAAACTCTAAACTTCTCGACCGACGGCACGATCTGCATCGATCGGCAAACGAACTCAAAATGCCGGATCCTCACCATTCCCATCGGGCTCAACTAAGAAATGTGAATCTTGTAAAAACCAAGAATTTCCAGCAAGAAATGGGTCACCGGCAGCCGGAAGTTCCCTTCGGCAAAATAATCGTAAAATAATGTAATGTAGCCGGCAGGCGCATCAGCCGCCGTGGCATTCGCCTCCGGAAAAACGCTTTCCAGGACGGAGCGAAAATGAAGTTGGTGGCAAGATTATCAAAATCTTTCTTCGATCACTTTAGCGGTGGCAAACTTGACGACGACATCTCAACAGAACTTACACCGGTGGCCATAACTCGAACTTTGAAGAAAACGAAGAAAACTTTGAAGGTCGCCGGAATCTTTTGAACACAAATTTCTTCAAGTTATAATTGGGTGAGGAAGCAAATGGATCGTTTATTCCTTTCTATACTAACCGCAATTAATGCACGATTTGACTGCAGCGACTTTTGCGACCGTCACGTATCCCAGGTAACCGCAAGGGCGAGTGGGGAACAGTAACCACCCCACGAGCACGAATGTTGCCGAAAAGCATTAAATGCGGTAAGACATGTACTATTGACAGCCTTGTCAACAGTACCACCACGTCTCAAGAACGTGCTTCGTCACCAACAGCACCATCCAGATACGTGACACGTGTCTAAGTATATTTGAAATTCAAATACTTTTTCAAAATTCACTAACGACACGTCATCAAGATGCATAAAGCAACAAAAAGCTAGTCCTTACCTAGCGCAGCACATTTATCTTAAGTCCAGTGCTCCACCTACTTTTTATTCTTACATAGGAGCAACACTGGACTGGGGGACTTGAAGGGGTATGGTCCCAAAAACCTTGCGCCAATCAAGGAAACCATACCCATTAATAATTTCTAAGAAAACTGTGCGCAGACTTCTTTGCCAAAATAAGATTTATTAGAACTCTGCGCAAATATCCAAGAGAGGAAAGCGTCATTTAACTACCTTGCGCGGGCTCGTGCAAGGTTCAAAGTTAACCTTGAACACTCTCTTTGGATAAATGCTTCATTTAACTACCTTGCGCGGGCTCGCGCAAGGTTCAAAATTAACCTTGAACACTCTCGTTTGACCATGCTTCATTTAACTACCTTGTGCGGGCTCGCGCAAGGTTCAAAGTTAACCTTGAACACTCTTGTTTGATAATGCTTCATTTAACTACCTTGCGCGGGCTTGCGCAAGGTTCAAAGTTAACCTTGAACATTCTTGTTTGATAATGCTCCATGCACAAACCTTGCGCAAATATTTATATCAAAGCAAGCATCCACCAAACGTTGCGCTAAGCAGCAAGGAGAAGAAGGAAGATCAGATAACTAACTTGAGCTTCTCACGCAAGGAAACAGTAAATCCTGAGAAACTTTCCTTAGAAAAATCCTTGACTTGGTGCAGAAGCAAAGGGAATCTTTTCTGTTGTAACAGAATGTACACGTGGCAAATAATAGATGGGTAACAGCTGTGAAACCTTCTAGAAACCATTAACACCCAATCGTTCAAACATCTTTTCGGTTATAACCAATTGCCATATGGCAGCATCTGGACGGCTGAGGAAGATCACGGTGATGGCATGCTCACATTTATGAGATGTAGTGATCTCATGTTGACACGTGGCACCTCCCTAACCGCTGATGAGCTCACGATCCGTGTGCACTAACGGATTGCCAACAAACGTTAACGGAATAGCAAAAGATTCCGTTAAAGTTAACAATCTCTCTTTTTGGTGCCAAACACCGGCTATAAATAAGTAACTTGGAGTTCAAGGAAAGGAATTCACTCTCGACTACTCTCTCACTTACAATACTTACTTCCGACTACCTGTACTTATTCTCACGCTGGAGGGTGGTCACGGAGAGAACCCCCTTCTCCCCGTGGCGAGCTAACGGTGTTCTGGTTTGCAGGATCAGCCGGAGTATTGTTCTATTCATCATCCATCGTGAAACCAAACGGAGGGATAACCCTTTTATGCAGAGCCCATTCCATAGATCTACTTTGACTCTGGTCTAGTTGATCTATGGTTTCTTCAATAATCATGAGAATCTGATTGTTATTTTAGATATATGATTTAACCGTTCAAAATTCTTAAACAATTCAAAGTTAAAAATAAAGATATACAATCAAATCTTGAGAAATAGTGAAATAATATTATTAATACAGATGAATCAACAAGTAATTGTATATACGAATACATCTTTACAATATTATGTTGACCGCAATTGTTGTTTGATATAAGAGAATGAATCACACGTACCATCTGTACCGTAGGAGATTACGCTTTAATAAAGCCCACTCACACAGTTGGGCCTATAGTCCAGCAAGTGTTGTTTAATAATTCGGTTCTACTTATTAAACTCGGTTTTCTTGGGTATTTGGACTGGAACCGACCCAACCCGATTCCATATGAAATATTAGAACATAAATAAGAACCTAACTGCTAGGGTTGGGTCGGGCTTGGTTAATTTTAGGGTCGGTTATCGGTTCTTTTCAGTCCGGATCCAAAAATGCTTACCCCTACGTATATTCGAGAGATGTTAATCCACAAATTAAGAAGTTGTAAATTTAGGTTTATATCCCGGAAACAATCTACTAAACGTGCAAAGCCTACTGACATATCCACTGTAAGACTTGTTTAAACCTTTTGAATTTTACAATTCTTTAGCATACTGTGATAGTCCACTGATGTACTATCATTTCCTCTATAACACAAATACTCTCTGTCTTTTACATGCTTTTGTACTTTTTTCATTCAATGTGTTTTTGGATTTTCTGAAAAACTTTTTTATCCCCCTAAAATTCAAAAACAGATTTTTGTATCTTTTTATTAATAGAAAAACATTGACCAATCGATGAAAATCACTTCAATTCGCCATCCATTACTACTTCACAATTTTTTTTTCTTTTAAGCCTTCTCCCCCTCATGATGACAAAAACTTTGACACTTTTGTGTTTATAAAATATTTATTTCCATGAATTTTGTCTGTTCAACAGTGAGGGTTCTGTGAGATTTTTCAAATTTTCTTCAAAAATTTGCAAAATTATAAAAAACGTTATTAGAAATTTATTAAGGCCTTTATGTAAAACTTGATAACCCGGCCCAAATCTTCATTGAGTGTCACGAAACTTCACTCTCTGTAATTTGCTTTTATCTCGGAAGTTCCTGCACAAAAATTCAAACAATTAGTTGAATAGTGACAAAAGTCTTTTCAATCTTAGGTGTTAATTTTTCAACCTCAATTTTAATTTCCTTTTCACAATCAGGTTTACTTTGAACTTTCTCATGTTTTGGAAAGTCCTATAAACTTTCAATTTTCACTGATTGTTTGATTTTCCTACAACTTTTTCTTTCAACAACCATGTTTGGTTTTTATTTAAAGTTTTCTTGAAATACAATGTAGAATCCTTTTGTCCATTACTTTTCGAAGATTCACCAGTTTCAAATTTTGAAAACTTCGTAGTTACTAGGTTTTCTTTGTTGATAGATTCTGAACATTGCCTCCAAACCTGTAACATCCGTCAAAAATGGATTTACCAAACCCGCTCCGTTTAGCAACCGAACAGTCAGTCAAAATTTTCGTTGCGAATTAAATGCCCAAAATATTTTTAAACGATCCGTAATCAATTATTATACGGGAATATATATTTAGTTTTTGAAAAACCGTCAAAAATCGCAAAATAAAAATAAAATACATCTGCCGGGTTTCGAACCCGGGTCTGTACCGAGTCAGGCAACGATTTAACAACTCACACACAAACCACTGCGCTGCTTGTTCTGTATGTTATATATTTCAATCATTTAATTGATATAATAACGTTACAAATTCAAAACCGGCGCCCAAACGATTCAGTCGTCGGAATCCCGGTAAATTAGCGAGTCTTAACTACGATTTACGTTATAACGTAAACCATTAACTACATATCGGTTATAACCGATGTTTGAAGTCCGCGACACTTTTCAAAACCGCCGGAAAAATTTAAATAACGAACACAGTCCAAAATCAGACCAAATGCATTTCGATTATTCCCTATAAATTCAACCACAATCGTCTGCAAACCTTTTCGCTAAAAATCACATCTTTTCACGGCGTAATTTCACTCGCCGGAACTGTCCTATTTTTCGCCGGAAAACCGAGTTTTAATTTTCTGAACCTCACTAATCCCCTAAACCTTTACTGAAGTTACCCATACTCTCTCCAAGATTTCCGGAGACTTGCTGCTGCAAGGAACCTATCGCCGGAGGTGAATTCTGTCGCCGGAGTTCTGCCGGAAAACAGAGAGTCTTGTCGGTATATTTCTCCGCCCAGTTTCTTTTCCTTTTCACTTTTATCTTACCGAAATAATCTGTGAAACACTAACAAACTGATAAAAAACTTGGACTAGTCGAATTCCGATTTCTGGTTCAAGCATTGACGAAGAAGAAGATGTTTTTCTATATCATATAAGTATATTATAAATCATGATTTTAATCGGGTTAGACACACAGTCCAGCGGTGGACTGTGTGCACATAAGACGTTAATTATGCAAAGGTCTCGAGTTCGATTCCCGTCTCACACGCTGCCTCAATAAAATCTATTTTTTTTAATACTGAACCGGAGTCGCCTTAGTTATATGTTAAGTATATTAATAACCGGAATAATAACCAAGTTATACACACAGTCCAGCGGTGGACTGTGTGTTTGTTTATATCACAGGTCACGAGTTCGAGTCCGGTCCTCAGCACCGACTCGGACAATTATCTTTTCTTTTAAATAAGGCAGAAAAGGAAATATCTATTTTGTATTTAAGTATAATAAAAACCGAATATTATAACATGTTGAACACACAGTCCAGCGGTGGACTGTGTGTTAGATTAACCCACAGGTCCCGGGTTCGAGACCTGTGGTGTGCATGACCGTTTCGCCTTAAACTGTTTTTAAAATAAATGATTTTCTATTGATTCTAATTAATGTATATATGAAATTAAAATCGGATATATAACGGGTTAGACACGTAGCTCAGTTGGTAGAGCTGCGTGCACGCGTACGGGAGGTCTCGGGTTCGAGCCTCACCGAGCGCACAACAATATTCCGCAAACCGGTCAACGACCAGTCAAAGTCAACTGGTCAAGGTCAACTGTAGCAGAAAAAAATAAATATTTTTATTATTTTTATTTAATTATTTTAATTAAAAATCAATTATAAATACTTAAAAATAACATTTTTTTAAGATTAGAAAATAGCTTTAAACTCACAAAAATACACCCAACAATACTACTAAAATAGTTTAATAAAATCCGTTTACTCACCAAACCATAATGCGATTTATCTAGGTTAAATCTCACTCGTGGTTAAAACCACTTCGCGTGCATTCATCATCATCAACCGAACGCACCCACTGTGAGTGAATCTTACAATCCCCCCTTTTAAATTACACGTTTTGGGGTGTGTCATGTGTTTTGAATTAATTAATTTATTTATTTAAACTTGTGCCATACCACATCATGACTTAAACTTAGATTGATTTATTGTTGTGATTTATTTATATTCCGTTTGTCAAATTACATGAAACTCATACATTAAGCCCATCAGTTCCTCGTGGGAAACGAGTAGAACATCGCGTGCTTCAATTCAAATTCATTATTGTTCATGTGTGTTTTCATTGAGTTTATATTGTTTGTAGTTGTGTTATTCATATTATCATGTTGATGCAATTCATTCATCAGGCCCCTCAGTTCCTCGTAAGAGACGAGTTGAGCATCGCGTGCCTTTAATTGTTTCCATTATTATTCATGAGTGTTTCATTTAACATCTTATGATTGTTGATCAAGTTACATCTAATTTTACTCATGTTTGGTTGTGCACATATTTCATAATCAATTTAAATAAATTGCTCAAATGTTTTCCATAGGATTCACTCGCCAACATTATGTTGATCCAAAAACCTTTTTACACATGATACAGGTGAACAGGTTGAAGCAAGGATAGCATAGGATATGCCTTAGAAGAGAACAAAGGAGTTAGATTGTTAGTTAGATCATGTTGTAGCAATCATTGTAAACTTTCATTTAATTTGTATTAATGAATATGAAACATTTAATAAATGTCATGAGCTTTGATGATAACCCAATCATGCCCCGATCACCTTATCCGCTGCGGGTCGGGGTGTGACAGATTGGTATCAGAGCCATGACTATAGGGATATAGGATAGGTTATTAGACCCTTAGAGCCTATACTATAGTCTGCCTAAATTTTAAATTGATTAGGTGGTTACATACAAACTTGTGATATTTATTTGTTTCATATTTGTTTACATTTCAGTCAAACATACATACTCATATACATGTTCATTATACATATATACATATTCATTATACATATATCGATGTTCATGTATTCAATTTATTTTCATATTCTCATTATCCAAAGATTTTATGCAATTTTCAATTCTCATCAAAGTAAGTTCTGCGACGGGCATGTAGTAACTGGAAGGGTACAAGTACCGGTAGTCGGAACGTCCTGTCTAGGCTGGCATTCGTATAAATCCAATATAACGGACCAGTTTGCCTACCTGGGGACCAACGATGAGAGTACGAAGGACCTATTAGGCCAAAGCATGCCACACCAAACGTCGTTCGAACTAACCTACTTTGAGGTGTCATCGTGTCTACACCTGGACACATTCCGAACATCACACGTTGTATACATATTTCTCGATTTTCACCGGGTTTTGTGTACGCAACCAGGCAGAAACCGTGCGAACCATATGAAAAACCGGTAATTCATGGGGGCCCACATGATTACATAAGGTAAAGTATGGCGGCATGACGGGCCTAACAGCGAGCAAAGCCAAAGACATCCTATGGATGTAGTATTTTTGTATAATTATTTTATGAATGTTCATTCTTGAATGCGACCCACGATCTCAAAAGCATCCAACTCATACTCTTGTCATGTATTCATTGTAGATGTCTTCTAACCTCGCCCGTAGGAAGATGAGAGCAGGAAAAGCCCGCGAACGCATGGCTACCTTAATCGCTCAACAAATGGCTGCTGTAATACCCAACATTGTAATCCAAGTTCATCAAGCACTTACCAATAATCCTGTCAACCAAGCAAACCAAAACATTTTCAACTCTTCCCCAAACACCACTAAATGCACCTACAAGCATTTCAAATCATGCGACCCTCCGAAATATAAAGGGACTGAAGGTGTCACCGCACTCCTCCATTGGTTTGAAGAAATGGAGAATACTTTTCTAAATTGCGATTGCCCTGATGATCGCAAGGTGCGTTATGCTACCGGTCGACTATATGGGATAGCACTTACTTGGTGGAACACAGAGAAGGCCAAACGAGGTGTGGAAGATGCTATGTCCTTAACTTGGAACGAATTGAAGGAAATTATGACCAGACGATTTTGTCCAAGGAGCGAAATCAAGAAGCTAGAAGATGAATTTTACTCATTGAAGCAAGTGGAAGGAGACCACACCACCTACAACAAAAGGTTCCTCGAATTACATCAAATGGTTCCCAACATGTTTACTCCCCTCTACCGTTTGATCGAGCACTACATTCGTGGACTTCCGTCAAAGATTCAAGACCCCGTGATAAGTACCAAGCCTGCAACTTTGGAAGCAGCAATGGAGCTAGCAATAGAGCTCACCGAGAACCGAATCCGAAACAAAGACTTCGAGGAAGAGAAGAAGAAGGATAAAGAATCAACTGAAACCTCCGAATCCCCTTCTCAAACCGAATCCCCTTCTCAAACCGAATCCCCTTCTCAACCCAAACCTAAGAGAAGAAGAGTCGGGCGACTTTTCGCTGCTACTCAACGAAATCAACCAGTTTTTCACGCTATACCCATCCGAGCTGTCCCAATCACCCAAGTGGCACCCAACTCAACTTACCCAAATAAGAAACCATATCTTGGACCTCACCCTCAATGCAACCACTGTTTTTATCATCATTCCCTTACTTTACCTTGCCGGCTATGTACAACTTGTGGACGTTATGGTCATTTGAGCAATGTTTGTCGCACCTTTCAAGACCAAACCTTTTCCCCTACTCAAAACATGGCCCAAACTTATCACCAACCTCAATACCCCATGTTCCCATATGCTCGAGCTTGCTTCAATTGTGGCGACCCTACCCACCTTAGAAACACATGCCCTCAATTGGTTAACATTATCAACACTCAAGCCCAATCAAACCCAGTTAACCAAGTAAACCAAGAAAACCCAACCACTATGCCGCCAGCAAGAGGAAGAGTCTTCAATATCAACGCCAACCCTGTCGAAGATAATGACGGCCCAAACGAAGATACTCAGCTAGTCCTGTTCGCCGAAGATCCAGATTCAACTCCTATTGTTTAGTCTTTCTTTATCACATGTGTAGACTGTAGAGAAATTATTGGATATTATATATTATATATTGTTTTCAGTATACGATTTTGCCGAGGCCGTGGCTCCCCATCCATCGAGGTTGAGTTGGATCCCCATTTTATTATGTGGTTGATCTTGGCGTGCCCGCACGATCGGCTCCGTTTGTTGAGCCTTGATCGGTTACGTAATATTACATTTCAAGTTCATGCAATACGCTCGGCTCCGTTTGATTGAGCCTTGAGTGCACAGTTCAATTTACATTTCAAGTTCATGCAATACGCTCGGCTCCGTTTGATTGAGCCTTGAGTGCACAGTTCAATTTACATTTCAAGTTCATGCAATACGCTCGGCTCCGTTTGATTGAGCCTTGAGTGCACAGTTCAATTTACATTTCAAGTTCATGCAATACGTTCGGCTCCGTTTGATTGAGCCTTGAGCGCACATACAATTTCATTATCAGTATCTTGTGGTTGTGGTGTTTGTAGTAGAGTCGCATCGAACTAACCATAACTTTCGGATAAAGTCAACGAAAATTTGACAAGGATATGGTGGATACGCCGATGGTACTTCCTATATATAAGTATTCTTGTCAAATAATCGGGGGCATTATCAGGCGGTTATGAGAGGTTCCATGCATAGGCTGTTTGTGTGGTTAAGTTATTCATATTCAGTACATGCAATATGTTCGGCTCCGTTTGATTGAGCCTTGAGCACACAAATTCAATTTCAGTACATTCAATATGTTCGGCTCCGTTTGATTGAGCCTTGAGCACACAATTTCAATTTCAGTACATTCAATATGTTCGGCTCCGTTTGATTGAGCCTTGAGCACACAATTTCAATTTCAGTACATTCAATACGTTCGGCTCCGTTTGATTGAGCCTTGAGCGCACATCCATTTTATTTTCAGTACATGCAATACGATCGGCTCCGTTCGATTGAGCCTTGATCGCACAGATATGTTTCATTTCAGTATTTTATGTTTGTTGTATTGATTGTAGAGTTATAGGACTAATCATAATTCACTGATAAAACCAATGAAAATTTGACAAGAATATGGTGGATACGCCGCTGGTACTTCCTATATATAAGTATTCTTGTCAAAGGATTAGAGGCCTTATCGGACGGTTATGAGAAATTCTATGTAGGATTTATTAGTTTTCTTGGTAACCAATCATAACTTGTGGATAAAACTAATGAAAATTTGGCAAGAATATGGTGGATACGCCGCTGGTACTTCCTATATATAAGTATTCTTGCCAAAGGATCAGAGGCATTATCAGGCGGTTATGAGAAGTTCCATGTAGGATTTAGTATTGCCTTGGTTGGAATTTGTGTTACATTTATATCATCATGTTATTTAAAGAGATTGGATTGTGTTCCATTTCTACATAAATTAACCTCTCCATCATAACAAACGAGAGAGAAACTTCCATCATTCAAACATATATGGATTCAAATACTTGCTGTTGTGTTTATTCATGTTCAAATATTTGCTGATGTGTTCATTCATGTTCAAATATTTGCTGTTATGTTTATTCATGTTCAAATATTTGCTGATGTGTTCATTCATGTTTGGATATCAGCTGTTGTGTTTTTATTTATGTTCCATGTAGATTGTAGTGTTAGAAGTTTTGCCTTAGGATATAACCATATTTTTCCCAAACGTATCTAAACTCTTATGCATGATATCGTTATTTAGAGAATCATTCCTGTTTATCAATATTCATACAGTAGGCAACAAAAAGCGATTCCTGAATAGGGTACTTAACCTTTACAAGGAACGTTACCGCCTCGAACAAAAACTTAAACCCTCATTTTTGCTAAGCATACAACTGTCAAACAAAACATCATCATTCTTATAGTCAAAATATATCATTATTTAAATTTCGGGACGAAATTTCTAAAAAGCAGGGGATACTGTAACATCCGTCAAAAATGGATTTACCAAACCCGCTCCGTTTAGCAACCGAACAGTCAGTCAAAATTTTCGTTGCGAATTAAATGCCCAAAATATTTTTAAACGATCCGTAATCAATTATTATACGGGAATATATATTTAGTTTTTGAAAAACCGTCAAAAATCGCAAAATAAAAATAAAATACATCTGCCGGGTTTCGAACCCGGGTCTGTACCGAGTCAGGCAACGATTTAACAACTCACACACAAACCACTGCGCTGCTTGTTCTGTATGTTATATATTTCAATCATTTAATTGATATAATAACGTTACAAATTCAAAACGGCGCCCAAACGATTCAGTCGTCGGAATCCCGGTAAATTAGCGAGTCTTAACTACGATTTACGTTATAACGTAAACCATTAACTACATATCGGTTATAACCGATGTTTGAAGTCCGCGACACTTTTCAAAACCGCCGGAAAAATTTAAATAACGAACACAGTCCAAAATCAGACCAAATGCATTTCGATTATTCCCTATAAATTCAACCACAATCGTCTGCAAACCTTTTCGCTAAAAATCACATCTTTTCACGGCGTAATTTCACTCGCCGGAACTGTCCTATTTTTCGCCGGAAAACCGAGTTTTAATTTTCTGAACCTCACTAATCCCTAAACCTTTACTGAAGTTACCCATACTCTCTCCAAGATTTCCGGAGACTTGCTGCTGCAAGGAACCTATCGCCGGAGGTGAATTCTGTCGCCGGAGTTCTGCCGGAAAACAGAGAGTCTTGTCGGTATATTTCTCCGCCCAGTTTCTTTTCCTTTTCACTTTTATCTTACCGAAATAATCTGTGAAACACTAACAAACTGATAAAAAACTTGGACTAGTCGAATTCCGATTTCTGGTTCAAGCATTGACGAAGAAGACGATGTTTTTCTATATCATATAAGTATATTATAAATCATGATTTTAATCGGGTTAGACACACAGTCCAGCGGTGGACTGTGTGCACATAAGACGTTAATTATGCAAAGGTCTCGAGTTCGATTCCCGTCTCACACGCTGCCTCAATAAAATCTATTTTTTTTAATACTGAACCGGAGTCGCCTTAGTTATATGTTAAGTATATTAATAACCGGAATAATAACCAAGTTATACACACAGTCCAGCGGTGGACTGTGTGTTTGTTTATATCACAGGTCACGAGTTCGAGTCCGGTCCTCAGCACCGACTCGGACAATTATCTTTTCTTTTAAATAAGGCAGAAAAGGAAATATCTATTTTGTATTTAAGTATAATAAAAACCGAATATTATAACATGTTGAACACACAGTCCAGCGGTGGACTGTGTGTTAGATTAACCCACAGGTCCCGGGTTCGAGACCTGTGGTGTGCATGACCGTTTCGCCTTAAACTGTTTTTAAAATAAATGATTTTCTATTGATTCTAATTAATGTATATATGAAATTAAAATCGGATATATAACGGGTTAGACACGTAGCTCAGTTGGTAGAGCTGCGTGCACGCGTACGGGAGGTCTCGGGTTCGAGCCTCACCGAGCGCACAACAATATTCCGCAAACCGGTCAACGACCAGTCAAAGTCAACTGGTCAAGGTCAACTGTAGCAGAAAAAAATAAATATTTTTATTATTTTTATTTAATTATTTTAATTAAAAATCAATTATAAATACTTAAAAATAACATTTTTTTAAGATTAGAAAATAGCTTTAAACTCACAAAAATACACCCAACAATACTACTAAAATAGTTTAATAAAATCCGTTTACTCACCAAACCATAATGCGATTTATCTAGGTTAAATCTCACTCGTGGTTAAAACCACTTCGCGTGCATTCATCATCATCAACCGAACGCACCCACTGTGAGTGAATCTTACAATCCCCCTTTTAAATTACACGTTTTGGGGTGTGTCATGTGTTTTGAATTAATTAATTTATTTATTTAAACTTGTGCCATACCACATCATGACTTAAACTTAGATTGATTTATTGTTGTGATTTATTTATATTCCGTTTGTCAAATTACATGAAACTCATACATTAAGCCCATCAGTTCCTCGTGGGAAACGAGTAGAACATCGCGTGCTTCAATTCAAATTCATTATTGTTCATGTGTGTTTTCATTGAGTTTATATTGTTTGTAGTTGTGTTATTCATATTATCATGTTGATGCAATTCATTCATCAGGCCCCTCAGTTCCTCGTAAGAGACGAGTTGAGCATCGCGTGCCTTTAATTGTTTCCATTATTATTCATGAGTGTTTCATTTAACATCTTATGATTGTTGATCAAGTTACATCTAATTTTACTCATGTTTGGTTGTGCACATATTTCATAATCAATTTAAATAAATTGCTCAAATGTTTTCCATAGGATTCACTCGCCAACATTATGTTGATCCAAAAACCTTTTTACACATGATACAGGTGAACAGGTTGAAGCAAGGATAGCATAGGATATGCCTTAGAAGAGAACAAAGGAGTTAGATTGTTAGTTAGATCATGTTGTAGCAATCATTGTAAACTTTCATTTAATTTGTATTAATGAATATGAAACATTTAATAAATGTCATGAGCTTTGATGATAACCCAATCATGCCCCGATCACCTTATCCGCTGCGGGTCGGGGTGTGACAAAACCTGTGTTGGTACGAACATGAGTGATGATTTTTGTTTTAAATCTTTAGAATTTTTCTTAACAACATGAACAGATTTAAGATTATTTTGTGGACATTTTCTAGCAATGTGGCCAATGTTTTTACATTTAAAGCATGTCCTACTGTCAATGACAGAAGGTTCCTTAACCTGTTTACATTGTTGCTCTTTGAAAAAATCTTCGTTAGAATGTTTATAGAACTGACTTTCGTTTGTGTTTTCTGACTCTGTAGGTACAAATGTCATTTTCTTCACATATTTTGGTTTTTCAAACTTGTTATTATTTTTCTTACCATTCCCATATCCCTTCCAACCAGTGTAATTTCTTTGTTTGTTATTTGAATAAACGTTTTTTTGGTTTGGAGTAGTAAGATTTATTTCTGTTAAAGTTCAAAACTTCTGATTCTTTCGTTAAACTTTCTATATCAGAAATTTTGATTTCAACAAGTTTGAAAAAATTTTCAACTCTGTTTAAGTTCACATTCTGAATCAAAAATTCAGAATCAGAATGTAGTTCATCAGATCCAATCATTTTGTACATTAAAACACCTAGATCATCATTTGAACTATTTTCTGATGTTTTGATATAAGCATCATGAAAATTTTCATCATTTTCAGATTGTGAACTCTAACATGCTTTTTCATGTTTCAGTTGAGTGTTTTCAAAAATGTTTTTATCTTTTGCTTGTCCCAAAACATTCTCAACCACTTTCTTAATCACATCTGATCCATCATTTCCATCCGATTTTGAATAGGTAACATCAATGTTATCAGGAAACTGATCTTCTTGTTTGGTCTTTACAGTCTTTAGGTTCAAGTTCAGCGCCTCTTCCACCTCCTCAGGATTTTTTATGGCAAAACTGTTAAACATCAGAGGTGGACATTGATTGTAACCTAATCCTTTGTTCTGATATCCATAAATATCTTCGCCATTTTCATCTTTTCCGGTCGGCTTCGGGAGAATATGATCCAAAACATAAGAAGCCATTGAGTAACTGATTAACTTTTTATCAACCCTTTCAGTCTCTATTCTAATTGATTCCAGCTCATTTTTCAATTTGGCTATTGTATCAATATGGGTATTTATTGCCATCTGTTTACTCATGACTGTAGCCTTTAACATGTCGATCGTAGCGCCTTGTCCTAAGTTGACTTGTTCTAAATGTTTATATGTTCTGCTTAACACATCATAAGCTTCTTTTGCGTCTTTAAAATCTCTTAACAACTTATCATAATGACATTTAAGCGCTTTATAATTCTCATCCTTCTCAAAGCACGACTTGCATGGTTCGAGACATTTTGTGCACTGTCTTTCTACCACAACTTCCTCTTCTTGGACATTTTCAACTTTCTTGTTCTGTTCAACCCTAAAAGATGCTTCTTCTTCATCATTTTGATCCATATAAATTTTCTCTGTAATCATATCTTCTTCACATTGCGTATTCTGACAATTAGCCTTATCACCATAAAAAGCATTAAAAACATCAGGAGTCATAAATTCTTGTGTAAATTCTCTTTCATCAAAATAACAATGATTAGACTCTTCAGGAACTTCGTCATAACGAACTTCTTCCATTTTTGATAAAAACTTGGTTTTTAAAAGCTTTATGCAAAATAAGACTTTTTAATTGACAATTTTTACGAATCGGTTTGCTAAAAATGTTTAAAACACTTTACGAAAACTGTTTTTACTAGATTATACCACTAAACTCGTCTCATCAATACGAATCCACCGATGTATAATGTCCGAGACCTATTTCGAAATTTTCATGCCTTTTTTATAGGAGTGCACTTCGTACGAACTAGTTGTTCACTTCGTACGAATTAGATGCCCACTTCGTATGAAGTGTGCTAGGTTCGTGCGAATTGATCTCACAATTTCACGTTTTTTTGCCCTGTTTTACATGTTTTTGATCGTTTTTAGCTCTAATCTTTTCAAGGGTTTTACTACGATGGATTTTATGTATTATACTTGAAAATCAGTCCATTTTAACCGTGTAATGTCCAAGAAATGTCAAAAATATAAAGAATGAGTAGAAGATGAGATGTTTTTAGGCCAATGTCTTCAAATCAGGCCTCTCCTGCTCTGATACTAATTGTAGGACCGAATTCCTCCTTAGCAAAGGTGCCTAGATTTGTTTCTAGTCAATATACGCAGAATTTATATGAATTAGTGACAATACTCAAGAATTATTGTTTAAACATTGATTCCTTTGATTAGGTAAACGTTTACAATTAGTCTGAAATCCGGCAGAGCTTCGCCGTCTATTTCGCAAAACCTATTACATTGAAAGACCCAGCGAAACTATATATAGTCCATCTCACTTCGTACGAAGCATGCTCAATTCGTATGAAGCTGCCACTTCGTACGAATTAGCCACTTCGTACAAAGTGCATACACAACAAACATAAACTTAACATATGACACTTCTAGCCCTGTACAATCAAACTAGACCTAAGACGCAGACAATAGACATCGTGCATCAACAACCTTATACTTTGTTTGAACAGCTGATTAAATCTCCTTAGCAGAGCAGTTGGGTTGGCCTTCGATAAAGGTAGGAATTCATCACTTAAAAACTTATTAGCTAGCTGTCTATTCTTTATGATGTTTCTCTATCAAATGTGTTTATTATTCACTTTTTAACCATATAACACTCTTTCACTATATGCAGTGAACAAAATAGATAGAAAGGACACCCTCCTACATACTTGACCCCTACACGACCTTCTTTGTTCTTGTCACTCTTAGTAATGAACAGATTCCTACCATTAGTCACATCATACTTACTCACTGCCTCTTTAAAAGCATCCCTTGAAGCAAACCTTGTGCCAACTTACCAGGTAAACTTCTTCCAATTAGTTTGTTTACCTACAAATGGAGCAACTTCTTTGTACTTCTTACCTCTAATATCATCTCCGTCTTCACTTTTACCAGGTATGGCAATGTCACCATCAGATTCCTCATAACTACTATAGCCCTCTATATGTGCATCATTAGATTCATGCACCTTACCTTCTTTTTCATTATCTTTTAAACACTCCTCATACAACCATTTTGTAGTTTTAAGTTCATCCTGATTAGCTTGTTTAATTGCATCTTGTGATTGTCTCCATTCAACATCTTCTCTGTCTGAATCTGAGCCAATTACTTCATCAAAATAACCCTCCTCATCATCAGAACACTCCTCTTCAATCCCATTATAATCATTGTCTTCTCTATCTGCATCCAAATCAGCTTCTTTACATGGAGTATCCCTATCAAAACTAACTTCTTCATCTGCAACCTGTTTACCTGAAGTCTCCTTATCAAACCCAAGTTCTTCCTCCAGAACCTCTTTACCTGAAGTCTCCTTATCAAGACCAACTGTTTCTACCTCTGGAACCTCTTTACCTAAAGTCTCCTTATCATGACCAACTGGTTCTACCTCTGGAACCTCTTTACCTGAAGTCTCCTTATCAAGACCAACTGATTCTACCTCTGGAACTTCTTTACCTTATGTATCCTAATCAAAACTAACTACTTCATCCTATGAAACCTCTTTACCTAATGTCTCTCTATCCAAACCAACCGGTTCTTCCATTGCACCCTGTTTAACAATTGTTTCCTTTTCAGAACCAACTGTTTCTTCCTCTGCAGCCTCCTTACCTGAGGTAGTTGACCTAGTAGATCTAGATCTAGGTAGTACAGTTGTTGTTTCTTTTACATGGACTGGTCAATCTCTTATTAAGGGTCAAGCATACATGTGATTGGGTTGTAGGTTTCTTTTACATGGACTACTTTTTGGAGTGGGCTACTAGTTTTTTGGACTTGGCTTGTGGTTTAATGGGCTGGGAACTAAAATTGGCTTGTGGTTTAACGGGCTGGGGACTGGACTGCGCTTTAGGTTCAGAACTATTTGGATCTTCTTGAATAAATACTTCCATAAATGGTTCAGACTAGCTTCTAGCCTTCATGGCCATGTCCACAAACATATTTACCATTCACAAAAGGCTTAAATTCTCCATCATCAGGATTCAAGCCATAAATCTCACACCCCGATCCGCAGCAGATTATTGATCGGGGCATGATGATTACACATAGCACTATTAAAGTTTAAATTTAATTTATATCAAAATTAAAAGATTGCTACATAATCAAAAAGAAATCCAAAGAATCCATACAACTTGAAACTAAAATACAAAGAATATATATATATATATATATATATATATATATATATATATATATATAATCCCATTTAATCAACTAAGGCACGCCCTATATATTCTCATCCTCATCACATCAAACATGTTCACCTGTATCATGTGTAAAATAGTTTTGGTTCAACATAAGTTGGTGAGCAAATCTGAATTTAAATAAAATGATTTATTATTTAAAAGTTATTAACATGTAATTTAAATGTAATAAAACAATTCACCAGTAATACCATCAACCATCAATAAATAAATAAACGAACCAATAGTGAAACATGCGATACAATATGATACAATGCGAAACCTTGTGAAACAATGACAAACAACGGTGGTGGTACAAAGTTCAACCCATGGCCGTGGGGAACCGGTCAACCAATGGATACACGATGTGAAACTGTGGCACAAAGCGGTAACAAGTAGCATGTAACAAATATGAAACCACAATACCTATCACATAAACTACACATTTAATTTTTATGCTGAGAATGTAAATAAATGAAATGCGAGAAATTGTGGTGACACATAATAAGCCCCAAAGGTTAACTGTAAAAAGGAAAATAGATTTACTCATTATTTTGATTTTGTTGATCCTTGAGTAAAACACCGCGCGAGAGGGAGAAACTTAAAATGGTACGAGTTACCCTAGGATATATAATAACCAAAACATAGCAAACAACCAACATATAAATATAACTATACAATTTAAATCCTATGATTTGGGGACTCTTGTATGATCCAAAAATATATTTATTTCGACACTATTAATTAATTAGTTAATTTTATTTTTCGCAAGGTCGTCTTGTTTCATTATGGTTTCCTAGATCTTGAAAGATCCGGATGAGATCAGAGATCATCACCTCTTGGAAGGTTTGGAGCTTTCCCGACCATATAGATTTGCAAATATTTTATAAAAATCCATTTTTTTATAAAATAATTAATTATTTCATAACTTAAATAAGTCTTTTAGTTATCATTACACATGAGATTATTACAAAAACTCCATATTTAATATGCTTCCCGAAAACATTAAAATAATATTTGTGATTTTTTTTACCTTTAAAAAAATAGATGATATTCAAAAGTCAAAACATGACCTAACTGATGAAGAAATAAAATCATAGATGAAGCAATCTCCTCCCAAAGATAGTGAATCTTAAACACTAATCAAAACATCTGTTGAAGACATGCTAACATTAGTTCAAGCCTTGGAAAACTGTTAAAGAAGACCAAGCACTCATTATTATGGGTGAAATTCTGAGCCCATATCCTGACTTATATCTTGATTAGTTGATATTTGTTTGCGGTCAGTATACCACGACAGGATATTGGTAACATCCTGAAGTACTATCCTGATAGTTACTAACAATTCACGTGCAGGAGACGGCTGCAGGATGTGACACCCGGCTATTTAGGCTGTATCGTACAAATGTAACACGTGTCATGAATGAATAAAAGGCCGTATTTGATTATTTATGATGTTTATATATGGTATTTGATGTGTTGGTAAATTCAAAATTTGATAAAAAATTACGTTGGCAATTTTAAGATAAACGCTTATCGCGTAACGGTTAAAATGCGAAACGAACGTCTGTGACCGCCGAATAATGTTAAAATCCTAAAAATAGTCTGTTATGATTGAAATAATATATTTAATCATACTCGTGAGGAAAAATAATTTAAAACGCAAAGAAACACTATTTTTCGAGTTTAAGCGCGTACTACACGATACTGCGCGTATCTGAAAAATAACTGTCAACACAGCCAGTCCAGGGCAATTAATAATTATTATAGTAATAAATTTGACAAGTTTATTTTATAGAATGATAAAAATAAATTAAAACACTTAAAATCCCTATTTTGCGAATTTAAGCGCGTACTGCGCAACAGAGCGCGCATACTGCCAAATACCGACAACGTAGCCGGACCAGGAAAATAAAATATTGGTTAGTAATATTTTAGTGTGTTTATTTTTTGAGCGTTGAAAATAATTTAAAACGCGTTAAAACGCAATTAAAACTCTAGATAAAACACTCGGTATCCAGTTAAATACGAGTAATTAACTTATATACGTGTATGTATAGGATTGTGTGTGAGAGAGGGGACTAGGTGGCGGCCATTTTGCTACCCACCTTTTGCCTTTTTGCTTCTAATTAGCCAAGTGTGGCATGGGAACCATAAAAACAATCATAACCACCTCCAACACACTCCATTTAACCATGCAAGATCAAAACAAATCACATCTCTCTCTCTCTCTCTCTTTCTTGCTCTAAGCCGAAACCACACCCACACCACACACACATTACCATTTCAAAATTTTGAATTCTTGAAGATTCAAGTTCATGCAATCTTGTTTCAAGTCCATTTGAAGATCTAAAAAGGGTTTTGGAAGGGTTTTAAAGAAGGATCAAGCTAGAACAAGTTCGATATCATCATTTTCATCAAAACCACTAGGAATCTTGAAGATATAACACTTCATCTTGTTCTTGATTCATAGTGATGGATGGTTATGGAAGTTTCTCTAGTTCTTGAATATAAACGCTAACTTGGAAACTAAAACAAATAGGTTTTCAATAAAAATGAAAATGGATAAGTATATGTATATATGAATGGCCGTGGGTATGTATATATACATATATATATACACATATGAGATTTTGAGTTTTATTGTTTGATTGATCTTGCATGATGATGTGTTGACATGTGATAGAATATGTGATCTTTGAAAGTTCTAAAAGGGCCTTGTGATTGAAATGAAAAAGGTGAAAAGTTAAATTTTGGAAGCATGTATGTATGTATATATATGGTCGTGTCTATATATGTATGTTTACATTCATGCATCTAAAAATTGATGTTAGTTCATAAATATGTAGGATTTAGATTCTTACATTTAAGTCCAATGATGAGATGATAATGATATGAAGATTTGAATGTCATGGATTATATGAACATGAAATAAATGTATGTCTAGATGCATATGAGTACATGCAAGTTGAAAATAATATGTTATGGATGCATTAGGTGCTTGTACATGGACATGCATGTGGGTGTATATACATAAAAAGATGAATAAATGATGTTATGATAAAAATGATTTAGATCAGATTATAAACCTTAAAAATAAGGTTATTTCATGTGTTAAAGTAGTATGAAACTTGTGATGAAGTTTACTAGCTTTGCATGTTGTACTTAGTGCTTAAAAAGTTGTAAAATGTGTGAAATCGCATGATTTATGTGCCTTACACAAAAACTGCACTAATCTGATTATAACCATCATTTTATTCAGTATATAAAATGTATTTTGTTAAAATATGAAGTCGTTTCGAGTTCAGATGGTTATGGTAACGTTTGACGCAAAACTATGCGGTAAAACGGTAAAAATCGCCTTTTTAAGAGGTTTATACGAAACTGTTTTAGATCAGTTACTAAACTGATATTTTTTTTATAAATATAATTATTTTAACTTATATTAAGTTTATTTGGTGTTTGGCTAATCATACGTGACTTCCGACACCCGAAAACGTTACCGTATCGCTAAAATACGCATTTTTCAATGTACACTAGAATGGTTGTTCATGAGTGAACCTTATATGCTTAAATGTGTTATGTGATTTAATATGTGTATATTATAATATGTCAAGTGTTGACATGATAGCGGGAATTAAGTCTATGCATGTACGCTTGTATGTTTAAAACGGTAGAATCGGTAAAATCGCGTTAAATTTGTAACTTATTTGTCGAGCATGAAAATTGATACGTAGGTTAACTTAATAAGTTATTTCATGTATGCATTCTTTAAAAATGATAAAGTGTATGAGTTAACGAGATTTCGCGTGTTATAATATTGTGTAAATGTGCACGTTTATGTATATATATTACGACGCGCAAATCGTAGATATATAGTACTTATAAACGGGAGTGTTAACGGATATAACATTAAGGTCACCAATAAAATCGTTCAAGTCACAAAATCTTATATATATATATATATATATATATATATTTATTTATTTATATATATATGAACTCATATATATTAATATGCCAACATAATAAAAAATAATGACTTTTCGAGAAAATCTCAAAGTTATGTGAAAATTCTAAGTATTGGAGAAACTTAGGAATATTGAGAAATATTGATTATTAAATCGTTCCTACATATATTAGGACGTGTAGAATCAAATTGTGGGATCGCGCTAATTTAATTACGCGCCCAAAGGTGAGTGTCACTAAACCTCCTCTTTTTACGGTTTTGTATATGTTTTGGGGGAAGAACACGCCTTAAAAGGATTAAGATGTTTTTGCATAAAACATACCTTTGCTTATATAAAATGTATATTTTCATGGAAAATATATAATTTTGATGATATCAATATGTTTCCGGGAGAAACGGTTTTGTGAATAAATATGTTTCGGGGATGAAACGGGGATTTTACGGTGTTTTAGAGAAAACGACAGTGTAGATTTAAAAATGCTTAAATCTAAAGTTGTGAAGAATTGGCTCGGTCTCAAGAGAGTAAGTACCGGGTATGGTTTACGTTTCGGTGGGGACTTTGGGGAATTCGTACAACATGAAATATTAAATTATTCATTTTAGTAGGATATATATATTATTCATGAGGCAAGCGATATAGATGGCCAGGTATAGGCACATGCACAAGTATTGTTGTTTAATCATTTAAGTATTGAACACGTAGAATTGTTGGTAGATCTATCGGGTTGACTACCCCGTCGTGATCGGTCGCTCTCGATCAAGTTAAACGACGAATTGATATTCTATTATAGTCTAGTCTTGATTATACCCTTATTGTTAATATATAGTTCGTATTGTCTTGCAAACATACGAGTCTAAACATTTGATGCAATAAATTTAATATGTAAAACTTGGGAAGATGCTTTAGTTCGAAGGTTTCGGGGAAACGCTTGCGACGGCTGACTCATGGATTTTATTAAGGAAATAAATTAACTTTCGAAAATATTATTTGTTTTGATAATAAACACATAATTTGCAGGTTTTCCTTGCTTTAAATTTAAATATGTGAGCTCACCCTCCTTTGTGTTAACACTTGATTTTAACGTGTTCTTTAGGTAGTTGAGCATGGCTTCGGGAATCTTTGGCGTGTCTTGTGGTTGTGATGCATGTTTTGTTTAATAATAAACTTTGGACTACTTTTAAAACTTATTTGGGGCCGACTGTATTAAGATCCATAAGGATCGAGACAACTTAACTACTCTATGGTTGTGGTTTATGTTTAAACTTGTAAACAATGTTTTAATTAAGTAATATGTCCAAAATTAACGATGCATCATCCACTAAGATATTTATGGGCATCAACTTCCTTCACCATTACGTTTGTATTTCCGCTGCAACGTTTTTGGGGTGTTACAGAAGTTGGTATTAGAGCCAATGGTTGTTAGCGAACTAGATGTTTTCAGGGGAAAACTCTAGACTTCAACCAAAGAATTTTGAGATATATGTCCAAAGTTTGCGAAGCCAAAATTTTTAAATAAAATGGATTTTTATCATGTATGAGAACCATTGTGTGACATTGTACATACGTGTTAATCTGTTTATTTGGGCCTTATGTGTTATTTTTCATTTGAACACACACTTACTTTATACGGTTATATATGTCACAGATGTTGCACAAGCACGAGGTCATCGAGATAACTGACTCAGAGAGCGAGCCAGAATTCGAGACTTCACCTAGATCCGTATTACCAGAGGTACCCCCACGATTCCACAGTTTGTTGATGCGGCCAAATTCGCTTCATTCTTCCAGGTTAACACTGCTGCTTTCGCAAGCCAGATTGACCCCCGTTATGCTTTTACAAGCAACAGTTGGATCGAAGACGATGATGATGATGCTCCACCCTCGATCTACGAGACTGGGCAATCATCAGGTACCGTGTCAGTTATTGATGACGTGGATAGAGGTGTTCTGCTGATCGAGGATCTTATAGTATCGCACCAACAGTAGACGCTACCATTGTTACGGCTCATCCATTAGAGCCATTGGTCGTCTCATCTACTGTCGTTGCTGAGCCCACTAATGAGATCCCTCCACCAGTTATTACCGAGTCGTCATTTCCATTGATCGAGTCGCGCGCTTCTACGCACTCCTTTTGGTCTACTTTCGATGTAGGAAGAGGATACGACCTGTCGGAGACATCGCTTCAACATCCAGAGCTGAGACAGCATCTGCTTCGAAGAAGCAGAAAGGAATGTGGGTTAACCGATGCTCTCATTGCGACCGTCAGTTGGGGGCCATACGCGGAGATCTGGAGGCGACCAAGGGAAAGGTGAAGGACTTAGAGGGGCAGATGGATTGGTTTGATGAGCTAAAGGATTTGGATGACGGTGCTACGGGTAAGATGCACTGGAGGATAGTTGAGCTGGAGGAGCTTGTGAGGAAGCTTCTAGAGTTTGTTGGTATGAAGAAGTGATTGTTGTTGTTGTTTGTATTGTTTATTTTGTATGTCTCTTTTGATAAACCCTTATATTGGCTTGCATGCCAAATTTTTGGATATTTAGGAGGAAATTTCATCTAGACTTGTTATTGGTGGTTGATTATGTCACACCAAATTTTGATTGGTCGTTGTACTATGGACAAGCTTTGTAATTTCCGTGATAAATATCAATGACATGGGTTTCTTTTGGTTAAATTATTCTCATTATTATGTGGATGCATGTGTATTGTTTAGTCCACTATTATTTAATGATTGAAACATTTAAATAATGTCTTATGTTGATATTATTATTGCAATAATAGAAACGACAAGATGCCGCCAAAAGCGAGACAGGGTACTGGACTACCTACCACCCAGAAGAGTTGGCACAACTCATAGCCCAACACGTTAATACTGCCTTGGAACAGCGTGAAGCCAACCAGAATATTGGGCAAGGACGTGGGCGTGGTGCTCCGAGGCATGGTGAAGGTGGTATACAGATTGGAAACCAGCAAGGTAATATAATGATTGGAAAAGTTTTAGTAGTTCCTGTGTTACGACATAATCAGAGAGTGATCTTGATTTTTCATTAACCTTGTGAACAGTGCATGGATGTACGTATAAAACATTTCAAGGCTGCAACCCACGATCATTTACCGGTGCTGAAGGGCCTCTTGAAATCACTAGATGGATCGAGAAGATGGAATATGTGATGGCCATCAGCGGTTGTGCTGCTGATCAGAGGGTTAGGTATGCTTCGTGTTCATTTATTGATGAAGCTTTATCCTGGTGGAACACTCAAGTTCAAGTTTTGGGCGAAGACGCGGCCTACGGTTTCACCTGGAACGAGCTAAAAGAGATGCTTCTTAAGGAATACTGCCCGCGTAGTGAGATGCAGAAGATTGAGACTGACTTCTGGAATTTGACCATGGAAGGCCTGAATGTCAGAGCTTATACGTCTCGGTTCAATGATTTGGCTAGATTGGTTCCACGAATGGTCACTCCTGAATACGTTAAGATAGAGAGGTATATTTGGGGATTGTCGCCACAAATTCGTAGTATGGTTACGTCAGCGAAGCCCATACCTATCTGGAAGCTACTACTCTAGCGAAATCATTAGCGGGTGATGTTGCTCGCAAAAGTAGCTTTAACAGGAAAGAGGAGACTGGGAAGTCGTCGGGGAAAGTCAAGGCAGATGGGAAATCTGACCGATCAGAGCGTTCTGAGCCTAGATCTAGGGATTCGCGGAAGCGAAAGTCTGAGAGCTAAAGAAAGGATTCCGATGTGAAGCGTGAGAGGAAACGCGATTCGGGGAAGGCATATGTGGCTAATTCTAGTGGTTCGAGGACGGATAATGCCAGGGATGGCGGAAGTGGTTCAGTGAAGAAGACTCACGGAGATGTGCTGGGAAAGTGTGCCAGATGTGGTCGACCTGGACATGTTACTCGCGAGTGCTATGCTAGGAGTACGTCGGAGGGAGTTAAGCTCGAGAGATGCTATGAATGAGAAGAGCAGGGACACTTCAAAAGGAACTGTCTGAATGTGAAAGGTCAGAATGCCAGGGGCAGAGCTTTCGAGCCGAATGCTGGGAAGGCACGTGATGATCCTGCAGTTGTTACCGGTACGTTCTTAATCAATGACCATTCTGCGTTCGTACTATTTGATACTGGTGCTGACTTGAGTTTTGTTTCAAAAAACTTTGAACCCTTTCTGTGTTCTCAAACAAGTAAGCTAAGTAAAAAGTACTCGATAGAATTAGCAAATGGAAAATTGATAGAGACTAGCGAAGTCATTCGTGATTGTAGAATTCGGTTATGTGATCATAGTTTTAGTATCGATTTACTACCAGTGGAGCTGGTAGTTTTGATGTAGTCATTGGGATGGATTGGCTATCCAAGAACGGAACTGAGATCATTTGTTCGGAGAAACAAGTGCGGATACCTCGTCTGGTGGTGGTGAAGCTATAGTTGTTCACGGTGACCGATCGAGTCGAGTATCAGGAGTTGTTAGTATTATGAAGATGCACAAGATGTTGCGTAAGGGCATATCCTGCGTTCTTGGTTAACGTAGTGGATACGAAGGCTGGAAGTGGGAAGATTGAAGAAATTCCTATAGTTCGCGATTATCCGAAGTTTTCCCTGAAGACTTGCCTGGATTACCCCTGCGAGACAGATCGAGTTCAAAATCGATCTTGTACCTGGTGCTGCACCGATTGCAAAATCTCCTTACAGATTAGCACCGTCAGAGATGAAAGAATTGTCAGATCAGCTTCAGGAGCTATTAGACAAAGGTTTCATACGACCAAGCTTTTCGCCATGGGGAGCACCTATGTTATTCGTGAAGAAGAAAGATGGTTCCTTCAGAACGTGTATTGATTACAGAGAGTTGAACAAGCTGACTATCAAGAATCAGTACCGTTACCAAGAATCGACGATTTGTTCGACCAGCTTCAAGGATCAAGTTACTACTCGAAGATAGACCTGCGTTCAGGTTATCACCAGTTGAAGATTGCTGAGGAAGATGTTCCGAAGACTGCTTTTAGAACACGTTATGCCATTATGAGTTCTTAGTCATGCCTTTTGGCTTAACTAATGTGCCTGTAGTGGTCATGGATCTCATGAACAGGGTATGCACACCCTATTTGGACAAATTCATGATAATATTCATTGACGATATACTAATCTATTCGCGAATCAAAGAAGATCATGAGCAGCATTTGAAGATCGTTTTGGAGCTGTTGAAGAAAGAAAAGTTGTATGCCAAGTTCTCTAAATGTGAATTTTGGATTCCAGATGTGCATTTTCTCGGACATGTCATAAATGAGAAAGGTATACATGTAGACCCATCGAAGATTGAGGCGATTAAGAATTGGGAAGCACCAAAGACTTCGTCAGAGGTGCGGCAATTCTTAGGACTTACTGGTATTATAGAAGATTCATTGAGAATTTTTCTAGAATAGCGCAGCCATTAACGTTATTGATCCAGAAGGATAAGAAGTTTGATTGGACAGAGAAGCAGGAGAAAGCTTTTCAGTTGTTGAAGGAGAAGTTGTGTAGCACACCTATCCTATCCCTGCCTGAGGGAAATGATGGTTTTGTTGTATACTGCGATGCGTCATGTTTGGGCCTTGGTTGCGTGCTTATGCAGAAGGACAAAGTGATAGCCTATGCATCCAGACAACTGAAAGTGCATGAGAAGAACTACACAACTCATGATTTAGAGTTGGGAGTTGTTGTGTTCGCTTTGAATATTTGGAGACGTTATCTGTATGGCACAAAGTGTGCGATTTACACAGACCATAAGAGCCTGCAGCATATCTTTGATCAGAAGGAACTCAACATGTGACAGCGGCGTTGGGTAGAGTTACTCAATGATTACGAGTGTGATATTCGTTATCACCCGGGAAAAGCAAATGTTGTTGTTGACGCGCTCAGTAGGAAGGAGCGGTAAAAGCCTCTGCTGCTTTGGGTTTGGCCATACAAACGAATTTAACCGATCGAATTCGTAATGCACAGCGAGAAGCTTTAAGATATGAGAACCTGAGTAGAGAAGGTTTGAGAGGTTTGGAATGTGAACTGATACCAAAAGCGGATGAAGTAATGTACTTCATGAACCGAGTTTGGGTTCCGCTTAGAGGTAACCTACGTGAACTGGTTATGAACCAGGCTCATAAGTCCAATATTTGATTCACCCAGGTTCTACCAAGATGTATCAGGATATTAAGGAGTTGTATTGGTGGCCGAATTGAAGAGAGATATTGCGGTGTATGTAAGTAAATGTCTGACATGTTCAAAGGTTAAGGTTGAACATCAGAGGCCGCTAGGCTTCTGCAGCAACCGGAGATTCCTAAATGGAAGTGGGAGCATCTTGCTATGGTCTTTATCACCAAATTACCCCATACGTCACTGGACATGACACCATATGGGTAATTGTGGATCGATTAACGAAGTCTGCTCATTTTCTAGCCATTAAGGAAACAGATAAGATGGAAAATATATCGCAGTTGTACCTCAACGAGATTGTATCCCGACATGGAGTGCATGGGTCAATTCTCCAATAGAGATGGACGATTTGACTCCAGATTTTTGCGATCTCTTCAAGAGTCGTTGGGTTCTCGTTTGGACATGAGTACTGCGTATCATCCTCAAACGGATGGTCAAAGTGAGATAACCATTCAGACGTTAGAGGACATATTGAGAGCGTGCGTGATTGATTTTGGTGGAAGTTGGGATACTCATTTGTCGTTGGCAGAGTTTTCTTACAACAATAGTAGCGTATCTAGTATCAAAGCCGCTGCGTTTGAAGCTTTGTACGGAAGGAAATGTTGATCACCCTTTGTTGGGCTGAAGTTGGCCAAAGGCAACTAACCGGACCTGAGCTTATCCAGGAAACCACCAACAAGGTTGTCCAGATCAAGGAAAGGTTGAAAGCTGCCGCCGATCGACAGAAAAGTTATCCAGACAACCGAAGGAAACCGTTGCAGTTTCAAGTCGGGGATCGTGTTCTGCTGAAAGTGTCACCTTGGAAAGGTGTTGTTAGATTTGGGAAAGGGGGAAAGCTAAGCCCACGGTATATAGGTCCTTTCGAAATTGCATCTCAAGTTGGATCAGTCGCGTTTAGGCTTAAGCTACCGCAGGATTTAAGTGGAGTTCATGACGTGTTTCATATTTCCAACCTGAAAAAGTGTCTGTCGGATGAGACACTAATTATACCTCCTGGTGAGGTTCAAGTAGACGATAAACTGAGATTTATCGAGGAACCGGTTGACGTTCTGGATGAAAAGATTCAGAAGCTTAGAAGGAGTCGGATTAAGTTGGTCAAGGTTCGCTGGAATTCAAAACGCGGACCCGAGTTCACATGGGAACGATAGGACCAGATGCAACAAAAATATCCACATCTCTTTGAGTCTAGTGCGAAAATGAAACCTGTAGTGTAAGAATTTCGGGGACGAAATTCCTTAAACAGGGGGAGACAGTGACACCCGGCTATTTAGGTTGTACCGTACAAATGTAACACGTGTCATGAATGAATAAAAGGCCGTATTTTATTATTTATGATGTTTATATATGGTATTTGATGTGTTGGTAAATTCAAAGTTTGATAAAAATTACGTTGGAAATTTTAAGATAAACGCTTATCGCGTAACGGTTAAAATGCGAAACGAACGTCGGTGACCGCCGAATAATGTTAAAATCCTAAAAATAGTATGTTATGATTGAAATAATATATTTAATCATATTCGTGAGGAAAAATAATTTAAAACGCTAAGAAACTCTATTTTTCGAGTTTTAGCGCGTACTGCGTGATACTGCGCGTATCTGACAAAATACTGTCAACACAGCCAGTCCAGGGAAACTAATAATTAATATAGTAATAATTTGACAAGTTTATTTTTATAGAATGATAAAAATAAATTAAAACGCTTAAAATCCCTATTTTGCGAATTTAAGCGCGCATACTGCCAAATACCGACAACCTAGCCGGACCAGGCAAATAAAATATTGGTTAGTAATATTTTAGTGTTTTTTATTTTTATAGAGCGTTGAAAATAATTTAAAACGCGTTAAAACACAATTAAAACGCTAGATAAAACACCCGGTATCCAGTTAAATACGAGTAATTAACTTATATATGTGTATGTATAGGATTGTGTGTGAGAGAGGGGACTAGGTGGCGGCCATATGGCTGCCCACCTTTGCCTTTTTGCTTCTAATTAGCCTAGTGTGGTCTTGGAACCATAAACACAATCATAACCACCTCCAACACACTCCATTTAACCATGCAAGATCAAAATAAATCACATCTCTCTCTCTTTCTTGCTCTCGGCCGAAACCACACCCACACACACATTACCATTTCAAAATTTTGAATTCTTGAAGATTCAAGTTCATGCAATCTTGTTTCAAGTCCATTTGAAGATCTAAAAAGGGTTTTGGAAGGGTTTCAAGAAGGATCAAGCTAGAACAAGTTCCATATCATCATTTTCATCAAAACCACTAGGAATCTTGGAGATATAACACTTCATCTTGTTCTTGAATCATAGTGATGGATGGTTATGGAAGTTTCTCTAGTTTTTGAATATAAACGCTAACTTGGAAACTAAAACAAATGGGTTTTCAATAAAAATGAAAATGGATAAGTATGTGCATATATGAATGGCCGTGGGTATGTGTATTGAGATTTTGAGTTTTATTGTTTGATTGATCTTGCATGATGATATGTTGACATGTGATAGAATATGTGATCTTTGAAAGTTCTAAAAGGGCCTTGTATTTGAAATGAAAAAGGTGAAAAGTTAAATTTTGGAAGTATGTATGTATGTATATATATGGTCGTGTCTATATATGTATGTTTACATTCATGCATCTAAAAATTGAAGTTAGTTCATAAATATGTAGGATTTAGATTCTTACATTTAAGTCCAATGATGAGATGATAATGATATGAAGATTTGAATGTCATGGATTATATGAACATGAAATAAATGTATGTCTAGATGCATATGAGTACATGCAAGTTGAAAATAATATGTTATGGATGCATTAGGTGCTTGTACATGGACATGCATGTGGGTGTATGTACATAAAAAGATGAATAAATGATGTTATGATAAAAATGATTTAGATCAGATTATAAACCTTAAAAATAAGGTTATTTCATGTGTTAAAGTAGTATGAAACTTGTGATGAAGTTTACTAGCTTTGCATGTTGTACTTAGTGCTTAAAAAGTTGTAAAATGTGTGAAATCGAATGATTTATGTGCCTTACACAAAAACTGCACTCATCTGATTATAACCATCATTTTATTCAGTATATAACATGTATTTTGCTAAAATATGAAGTCGTTTCGAGTTCGGATGGTTATGGTAACGTTTGACGCAAAACTATGCGGTTAAAACGGTAAAAATCGCCTTTTTAAGAGGTTTATACGAAACTGTTTTAGATCAGTAACTAAACTGATATTTTTTATATAAATATAAGTATTTTAACTTATATTAAGTTTATTTGGTGTTTGGCTAGTCATGCGTGACTTCCGACGCCCGAAAACGTTACCTAATCGCTAAAATACGCATTTTTCAATGTACACCAGAATGGGTTGTTCATGAGTGAACCTTATATGCTTAAATGTGTTATGTGATTTAAATATGTGTATATTATAATATGTCAAGTGTTGACATGATAGCGGGAATTAAGTCTATGCATGTACGCTTGTATGTTTAAAACGGTAGAATCGGTAAAATCCCGTTAAATGTGTAACTTATTTGTCGAGCATGAAAATTGATACATAGGTTAACTTAATAAGTTATTTCATGTATGAATTCTTTAAAAATGATAAAGTGTATGAGTTAACGAGATTTCGCGTGTTATAATACTGTGTAAATGTGCACGTTTATGTATATATATTACGACACGCAAATCGTAGATATATAGTACTTATAAACGGGAGTGTTAACGGATATAACATTAAGTCACCAATAAAATCGTTCAAGTCGCAAATCTTATATATATATATATATATATATATATATATATATACATATATATATATATATTATATAATATTGTGTATTATATATATATTTATATTAATATGCCAACATAATAAAAATAATTATTTTTCTAGAAAATCTCAAAGTTATGTGAAAATTCTAAGTATTGGAGAGACTTAGGAATATTGAGAAATATTGATTATTAAATCGTTCCTACATATATTAGGACGTGTAGAATCAAATTGTGGGATCGCGCTAATTTAATTACGCACCCAAAGGTGAGTGTCACTAAACCTCCTCTTTTTACGGTTTTGTATATGTTTTGGGGGAAGAACACGCCTTAAAAGGATTAAAGATGTTTCTTCATAAAACATACCTTTGCTTATATAAAATATATATTTTCATGAAAAATATATGATTTTGATGATATCGATATGTTTCGGGGAGAAACGGCTTTGTGAATAAATATGTTTCGGAGATGAAACGGGGATTTTATGGTGTTTTAGAGAAAATGACCGTGTAGATTTAAAAATGCTTAAATCTAAAGTTGTGACGAATTGGCTCGGTCTCAAGAGAGTAAGTACGGGTATGGTTTACGTTTCGGTGGGGACTTCGGGGAATTCGTACAACATGAGATATTAAATTTATCATTTTAGTAGGATATATATATTGTTCATGAGGCAAGCGATATAGATGGCCTGATATGGGCGCATGCGCAAGTATTGTTGTTTAATCATTTATGTATTGAACACGTAGAATTGTTGGTAGATCTATCGAGTTGACTACCCGGTCGTGATCGGTCGCTCCGATCAAGTCAAACGACGAATTGATATTCTATTATAGTCTAGTCTTGATTATACCCTTATTGTTAATATATAGTTCGTATTGTCTTGCAAACATACGAGTCTTAAGATTTGATGCAATAAATTTAATATGTAAAACTTGGGAAGATGCTTTAGTTCGAAGGTTTCGGGGAAACGCTTGCGACGGCTGACTCATGGATTTTATTAAGGAAATAAATTAACTTTCGAAAATATTATTTGGATGTTTTGATAATAAACACATAATTAGCAGGTTTTCCTTGCTTAAATTTGAATATGTGAGTTCACCCTCCTTTGTGTTGACACTTGATTTTAACGTGTTCTTCAGGTACTTGAGCATGGCTTCGGGTATCTTTGGCGTGTCTTGTGTTTATGATGCATGTTTTGTTTAATAATAAACTTTGGACTACTTTTAAAACTTATTTGGGACCGACTGTATTAAGATCCATAAGGATCGAGACACTTAACTACTCTATGGTTGTGGTTTATGTTTAAACTTGTAAACAACGTTTTAATTAAGTAATATGTCCAAAATTAACGATGCATCGTCCACGAAGATATTTATGGGCACCAACTTCCGTCACCATTACGTTTGTATTTCTGCTGCGACGTTTTTGGGGTGTTACACAGGACTTGCAACGTATAGGAAGACCTTTTCTCCTGAAGACTCGCTCTTTTCAGTTGGAATATGGACGTTGAAGCCGGAAGACCGGGTCTACAACGTTCTAAAAGGAATATTCCGGAGCACCCTAAGTTTATAGGAGAAGTTGTTCTTTTTTGGAACTATATAACGGATGAGCCAGATCGTAGGAACACACTTGAACACTCTTCACTCTCTACATACATACATTTCTCTTGCAATTACACACTTACACTCACTATTTGCAATTACTGTAACACTTAGTAGAGATCTGAGCTATATCCCGCACTGTATCCTGAATATTCAAGCAATAAGAAGAACAAGGCAGCCGACGATTGTCAGCTCCCGAGGTTTTATGCCGGAGATCTAGATAGATCAAGGGCTTTCCTCGTACATCTCGTGTCAACGTTTACTTTATTTGCATTGCATTTACAAATTAATATAGTTCCATATCCTGGAACTATATCATGAAACTGCTTATATTTCCAACCAAGTTAACAGATTTTTATCAAGTCTACATAGCACACTACCTCACAAACTAAGTTTGGATCACTAAATTGCTTCGGTAATTTTTGACCAAAACACTCATCAAATGTCCATAGCCCTGTTGAAGCAAAGATCTGTTCAAGAAGACCAAAACATCTGTTTTGGCCAAACAGATGTTTGGAACAAAGCAACAGCGGTTTGAAGATCAGAGGTTTCATCAATACAACAATACTTGCTTTGTAACAAACCTTTCATGTAATAGATCAGATGTTAGATCTCCGTAGATGTTTATAAACATTTATGGAATCTTTTATGTTAGGAATGTTAGATCTCACTATCAGGGTGATGTCAACTGATTACAGACAAACCTTTTGTACTTAGTATAAATTGATCTCACATGTTAGAGATCTATTCATCACTATATCACTTTCTCTTTTGCACCAACAAATTTGTGAGTGATCAGGCTGGGGGAGATTGTAAAATCATTATATTGTTAATTGTAATCATTTGATTTCAATAGAAAACAGTTTTGATATATCTTCATGCTTGTATTTTATATTATGTGCACTTCAATTTATAAATTGTATGTTCTTAAATTGTTTAAAAGTCCCAAGTACTAAAACTCATATCCTACATATTTTGATGATTTTCATATTTTTATAAAAATTTTATATAATATAACATGATTAAATTATGTAATAAATCCAAAAGATGGTAAAAAAATTCTCAAAAATTGCAAGATCTAATCTAACATGATTATGAACAGTATCAACTTTCAATTCCAAAATTCTAAAATCAAAAGTCCCAAATTTTATCATCCAAGAACTGCAAAATTATCAGGAATTAAATTCGAATTTGGATGTCCTGTATCACAGTTTGTAGATCTCGAAAAAACTAATAAGAATGGACACAAGAACTACCTCATTTGATGAAGAATTGAATGAGATATCACGAGTGCAGGTCCCAAGCCCTAGGATGTGTTCTTGCTTGAATTTGAGATTTGCAAAGGATACTTGAGTTGTTTGAAGGTGGGGGTTCGTATGAAAGAGGTGGAGGTGTCGTTTGGATGAGCCTATGGTTGTTAAAATGGACGAATTTTGATTATAAAATTTATGGGTATTTTGTATCTTCAATGGAAATATGATTAGGTTGAAAATTAAGCAAGTAAACAATGAATTTGGACATTTTATTGATATGTATTAGTGTTTAGACTTACTTTAGGGTGATTTAGAATATAAATCATTACTAAAAACAGCGAGATTGATTGCTTGGAGAATGGGCATCACGATTTGTAAAAGGAAAGAAAGTGCAGGTGACATGCCGCTTGGAAGTGGGTTGCCAAACGACATCAAAGGTCATTTGGAGGAGGAATGATGTCGTTTGGACTTTTTTATTAAGAGCCATTGCATGTCATTTGAACTAAGGTGTTATCGTTTGGTGGGGTGTAACATGATATCATTAAAATGGTAGATGTCATATGGAATGGTTTCTATTGGACATCAGAGATGTCGTTTGGCTTGAGTTCGAAACGACAGTGATGTTGTTTGGTGGAAATCACATGCCGTTTGGACATGTTCTTGTATCATATCGTTTGGGGTTAAGTGTAGGGTCATTTAGAAAATAAAGGTTGTGGGTTGAGTTGGTATCGTTTGAGCTAGGGGGTCTATCGTTTGAAAACATGTCATTTGAATAATTATGATGATAGTGTCATTTGCAAGTTATAATATCATTTAGTATATGATATTGTTAATTTATTTCGTATGAATATATATATATAAGTATCGATTAGTAGTAGGTAAATATGTTACAATAAATGTGAAAATCTTTAGATTTGTAACAATTCGTTTCCATTGCATATTCTACTAACTCAAAGTACGCAAGATGGTCAATATCTATGAGAAGCAACTTTGAATCACCTCCAATTTACTGAGGTTGATCAAAATTAAAGTCTAAACATCCACCATACCGAAGCATAACGTGGATACTTTCCATCAAATCCAACCAGCATATAATATCAAAATGCAATAAACCCTAACCTAAAACGTACCTCTGTTTGTATGGATTTAGGCTTAAATTAGAACAATGTCTTTGATTGAGAGATTAGGGCTTGATCGCGTTGATTGAAATGATTTTGGTTTGTCTGGGTTATTTAGGGTTTTTATAAGGTGTTAAGGGTGTGTAAAGGATCCATTTTCCATGTTATCATGCCACATGTGTAACATCCGTCAAAAACCGGATTTACCAAACCCGCTCCGTTTATTAACCGAACAATCAGTTAAAAATTTCGTTGCGTATTTAATGCCCAAATTAATTTTAAACGATACATAATTAATAAGTATATTGGAATATATAAATTGTTTTTGAAAAACTGTTAAAAATTGTGGTTTAAAAATAAAAAGTTGCTGCCGGGTTTCGAACCCGGGTCAGCAGCGGATTCAAGCAAAGACTTAACTTTCACCCGCCCAACCACTGCGCCACTTATGTTCCTTGTTAATTATTGGAGACAATTAATACATAAAATAAATCTCGAATTCAAAAACCGACGCGCCTAATTGCAGTCGTCGGAAATCCCAACTATCTCGCCAAGATTGGACGGTTTCTTCAGTTTTAACGTAAACATTCACTACTACATCGGTTATAACCGACGCCTGAACCCGCGACGCAAGTCATAACCGCCGGAAAACGTAATGACCGACGAATCAAGTCGGAAAACGGACTAAATACATCGATGTCCTGCCCTATAAATACCCCCTCAAACCACTGCTAGCTTTTTCGCTCACAATCACACCTTTACCCGACGTAATTCCACTCGCCGGAAAAGTTCTGCAACTCGCCGGAAAACCGAGCCTTTCACCTTTGAGCCTTACTGAACCCCCGGAGCTCATACTGAAGCCACCTACACTCACCTCAAGCTCGCTGAAGACCCTCTGCCGCAAGACACACGTCGCCATAATAGTTTGCTGTCACCGGAGTTTCGCCGGCGAAACAGAGGAGTCCCGTTCGGTATATCTAACACTTAACCTCTCATTCTTTTTATTTATCTCACCTGTAATTAACCGCAAAACACTAACGAACTTGATTAAAACTTCGAACCAGTCGGACTTCCGATTCTGGTTAAGATTAACGAAGAAGATGAAGTTTCAGTAGTATATATGTTTAATTAAAATCAAGATATATCTCGGGTTAGACACACAGTCCAGCGGTGGATTGTGTGCAAATAAACACGCTTACGTCCCGAGTTCGATACTTGTCCCACGCATGCTTGCCTTAATAAAAAATGTCTTTTTTTTACTGAGCCGGATCCATTTCACATAGATGTTAAGTTTAATAAAAAACCGGAATAATAACCAAGATAGACACACAGTCCAGTGGTAGACTGTGTGAACGTTTAATCGCACGTCACGAGTTCGAGTCCGGACTACCGCACCGGTCCGGACAATTATCAAACCTTTTATATAAGGCAGAAAGGAAATTATTTAGTTTGTATATAAGTATAGCGGTGGACTGTGTGTTAACTCAACCCACAGGTCCCGGGTTCGAGACCTGTGGAGCGCACCGAGTCGTTAGATTAAAATCGTTTTTAAAAATAAATGATTTTCGGTTTAATTCAATTAGTATATAAATATAATTAAAAACAGAAATATTTCAGGTTAGACACGTAGCTCAGTTGGTAGAGCTGCGTGCACGCGTACGGGAGGTCTCGGGTTCGAGCCTCACCCAGCGCATACATACACACATACGAACCGGTCAACAGTCAAAGTCAACGGTCAACGGTCAACGGTCAAAAAGTCAACATTTTTTTATTATTTTTATTTATTTATTTTATTCAAAAATCAATTAAAAATACTTAAAAATAACATTTTTAAGGTTAGAAAATAGCCTTAAACTCACAAAAATACACCCAACAATCCTACTAAAATGGATTAATAAAATCCATTTACTTACCGAACCATTATGCCATTATCTAGGTTAGTTTCACTCGTGGTTAAAACCAACTTCGTGCGCATTCAACATCATCAACCGAACGCACCCAATGTGAGTGAATCTTACAACTCCCCTTTTTAATTACACGTTTTGGGGTGTGTCATGTGTCACTAAAGTTAACTCGTTTATTTAAACTTGTGCCATACCATATTGTGATCTAAACTTAGATTGTATATATTGTTTGTCGTTATGTATTTCATATTGTCAAGTTATATGCAATTCATTCATTAGGCCCATCAGTTCCTCGTGAGAGACGAGTTGAGCAACGCGTGCCTCAAAACGATCCATTATTGTTCATGTGTGCATTATTTAATATTAATTGATTGGTGAATAAGTTTACATCTATTTTTACTCATGTGTGGTTGTGCACTTTATTTTATAATCAATTAAATAAACTTGTTCAAACGTTTTTCATAGGATTCACTCGCCAACTTTTTGTTGATCCAAAAAACCATTTTTACACATGATACAGGTGAACAGGATGAAGCAAGGAAAACATAGGAAATGTATTAGAAGAAAACAATGAAGCCTAGATTGATGTTTAGGACATGATGTAATATTGATTGTATATTTCCCATTTAAAATGTATTAATGAATATGAAACGTTATAATAAATGTCATGAGCTTTGATGATAACCCAATCATGCCTCGATCACCTTTTCCGCTGCGGCTCGGGGTGTGACAGATTGGTATCAGAGCCATGACTATAGGGATATATGATAGGTTATTAGACCCTTAGAGCCTATACTATAGTTGCCTAAAATTTTAAATTGTTTAGGTGGTTACATACAAACTTATGATGTTTATTTGTTTCATATTTGTTTATACTTACAGTCAAACATACATACTTATATACACATTCATCATACATATTTCAATGTTCGTACTTTTGTTATTCAAGGATTTTGTCGCAATTTTCAAATCCCATCAAAGTGAGTTCTGCGACGGGCATGTAGTAACTGGAAGGGTACAAGTACCGGTAGTCGGAACGTCCTGTCTAGGTTGGCATTCATATAAATCCAATATAACAGACCAGTTTGCCTACCTGGGGACTAACGATGAGAGTACGAAGGACCTATTAGGCCAAAGCATGCCACACCAAACGTCGTTCGAACTAACCCACTTTGAGGTGTCACCGTGTCTACACGTGGACACATTCCAAATATCAAACGTTATATACATTTTTCTCGATTTTCTCCGGGTTTTAGTGTACGTAACCAGGCTAACACATGCGAACCATATGAAAAACCCGGTATTCATGGGGGCCCACATGATTACGAAGGTGAAGTATGGCGACATGCCAGGCCTAATGACGAGCAAAGCCCAAGACATCCTATGGATGTAGTAGATTTATTTTTCTATATTTATTTTATGAATGTTCATTCCTAAATATGACCCATGATCCCAAAAACATCCAACTCATACTCATGATACGTATTCCTTGTAGATGTCTTCTAGCCTCGCCCGTAGGAAGATGAGAGCAGGGAAAGCCCGCGAGCGCATGGCTGCCCTAATCGCTCAACAAATGGCTGCCGTAATACCCAACATTGTAATCCAAGTCCAACAAGCCCTTACCGCTAATCCTGTCAACCAAGAAGATCAAAATATTATCAACCCTCCCCCAAATACCGCTAAATGCACCTACAAGCATTTCAAATCATACGACCCTCCAAAATACGAAGGGACTGAAAGTGTCACCGCTCTCCTCCATTGGTTTGAAGAAATGGAGAACACTTTTCTAAATTGCGATTGCCCCGATGATCGCAAAGTGCGATATGCTACCGGTCGTTTATATGGAATAGCACTTACTTGGTGGAATACAGAGAAGGCCAAACGAGGTGTTGAAGATGCTATGACTTTAACTTGGGATGAATTGAAGGAAATCATGACCAGACGATTTTGCCCAAGGAGCGAAATCAAGAAATTAGAAGATGTGTTTTATTCGTTGAAGCAAAAGGAAGGAGACCACACCACATACAACAAAAGATTCCTCGAGTTACATCAAATGGTTCCCAACTTGTTCACTCCCCTCTACCGTTTGATCGAGCACTATATCCGAGGTCTTCCGTCAAAGATTCAAGACTCTGTAATAAGTACCACGCCTGCAACTTTGGAAGCAGCAATGGAGCTAGCAACAGAGCTCACCGAGAACCGAATTCGGAACAAAGACTTCAAGGAGGAGAAGAAGAAGAAGGATAAAGCATCGACTGAAACTTCAAACTCCACCCAAACCGAATCCCCTTCTCAACCCACTTTTAAGAGAAAAAGAGACGGGCAACTTTTCGCTACTATCCAACGTAATCAACCAATTTCACACGCCATACCCATCCAAGCTATCCCAATAACTCAAATAGCACCCAACTCAACTTACCCAAATAAGAAACCATACCTTGGACCTCACCCTCGATGCAACAACTGTTTTTATCACCATCCCCTTACCTTACCTTGTCGACTATGTCCAAATTGTGGACGCTATGGTCATTTGAGCAAGGTTTGCCGCACCCTTCAAAACCAAACCACACCCCCTACTCAAAACATGATCCAAACCTATCAACAACCCCAATACCCCATGTTACCTTATGTTCGAGCTTGTTTCAATTGTGGCGACCCTACCCACTATAGAAACACGTGTCCTCGATTGGTTAACATCATAAACGCTCAAGCTCAATCAAACCCAGTTAACCAAGTAAATCAAGAAAACCCAATCACTAGGCCACCAGCAAGAGGAAGAGTTTTCAACATCAACGCCAATCCTGTTGAAGATAATGACGGCCCAAACGAAACCACCCAACTAGTCCTCTTTACCGAAAATCATGATTCAACTCCAATCGTTTAGTTTTATGTTTTTCTTTATGTTTTAGAATCACATAGAACCAATCATAACTTAAGGATAAAGTCAATGAAAATTTGACAAGAATATGGTGGATACGCCGCTGGTACTTCCTATATATAAGTATTCTTGTCAAAGGATCAGAGGCATTATCTGGCGGTTATGAGAGGTTCCATGTATAAACTGTTTGTGTGATAATTGTTTAGATTAAATTTATTATTTTCAGTACATGCAATACGATCGGCTCCATTTGATTGAGCCTTGATCGCACAGACATTTTTCATTTCAGTACATGCAATACGATCGGCTCCGTTTGATTGAGCCTTGATCGCACAAACATTTTTCATTTTCAGTACATGCAATACGATCTTTTGGTTGTTGTGTTTGTTGTAGAGTCACATAGAACTAATCATAACTTGCGGATAAAGTCAATGAAAATTTGACGAGAATATGGTGGATACGCCGCTGGTACTTCCTATATATAAGTATTCTTGTCAAAGGATCGGAGGCATTATCAGGCGGTTATGAGAGGTTCCATGTAGGATTTAGTATGTTTTGGTTGAAGTTTGTTCATCATACATTTCAGTGTATTCAATTTCATCATTTATAGAAGTTGAGCTATGTCTCACTTCCACAATGACTAACCTCTCCATCATAACAAACGAGAGAGGTACTGTCATCATTCAAACATGTACACTATCAGAATTTAGACTCAAGCTGTGGTTGTTGTGTTGTTTTAGAGTTACATCATAGAACCAATCATAACTCACTGATAAAACCAATGAAAATTTGACAAGAATATGGTGGATACGCCGCTGGTACTTCCTATATATAAGTATTCTTATCAAAGGATCAGAGGCATTGTCAGGCGGTTATGAGAAGTTCTATGTAGGATTTAGTAGTTTCTTGGTAACTAATCATAACTTGCGGATAAAACCAACGAAAATTTGACAAGAATATGGTGGATACGCTGCTGGTACTTCCTATATATAAGTATTCTTGCCAAAGGATCAGAGGCATTATCAGGCGGTTATGAGAAGTTCCATGTAGGATTTAGTATTGTCTTGGTTGAAATTTGTGTTACATTCATATCATCTCGCCATTTAAAGAAATTGGATTATGTTCTATTTCTACATAAACTAACCTCTCCATCATAACAAACGAGAGAGGAACTGTCACAAATCAAACATGTATGCTATCAGAATTGAGACTCAAGTATTAGTTGTTGTGTTTATTTATGTTCTAGAGTTACATCATAGGACCAATCATAACTTACTGATAAAAACCAATGAAAATTTGACAAGAATATGGTGGATACGCCGCTGGTACTTCCTATATATAAGTATTCTTGTCAAAGGATCAGAGGCATTGTCAGACGGTTATGAGAAGTTCTATGTAGGATTTAGTAATTTCTTGGTACATTAGTTGTTGTGTTTTTTATGTTCTAGAGTCATATCATAGAACCAATCATAACTTACTGATAAAACCAATGAAAATTTGACAAGAATATGGTGGATACGCCGCTGGTACTTCCTATATATAAGTATTCTTGTCAAAGGATCACAGGTATTGTTAGACGGTTATGAGAAGTTCCATGTAGGTTGTAGTATTAGAAGTTTTGCTTTAGGATATAACCATATCCTTCCAAACATATCAAAACTCTTACGCATGATATCATATTTAGCGAATCAACTCTGCTTATCAATATTTTACCGTAGGCAACAAAAAGCGATTCCTGTAACAGGGTACTTAACCCTTACAAGAGACATTACCGCCTCAAACAAAATTTGAACTCTTACACTTTTTCTAAGTATGTAACTGTCAAACTAAACACCATCCTTTTTAGACAAATATAACACTACTTAAATTTCGGGATGAAATTTCTAAAAAGCAGGGGATACTGTAACATCCGTCAAAAAACCGGATTTACCAAACCCGCTCCGTTTATTAACCGAACAAGCAGTTAAAAATTTCGTTGCGTATTTAATGCCCAAATTAATTTTAAACGATACATAATTAATAAGTATATTGGAATATATAAATTGTTTTTGAAAAACTGTTAAAAATTGTGGTTTAAAAATAAAAAGTTGCTGCCGGGTTTCGAACCCGGGTCAGCAGCGGATTCAAGCAAAGACTTAACTTTCACCCGCCCAACCACTGCGCCACTTATGTTCCTTGTTAATTATTGGAGACAATTAATACATAAAATAAATCTCGAATTCAAAAACCGACGCGCCTAATTGCAGTCGTCGGAAATCCCAACTATCTCGCCAAGATTGGACGGTTTCTTCAGTTTTAACGTAAACATTCACTACTACATCGGTTATAACCGACGCCTGAACCCGCGACGCAAGTCATAACCGCCGGAAAACGTAATGACCGACGAATCAAGTCGGAAAACGGACTAAATACATCGATGTCCTGCCCTATAAATACCCCCTCAAACCACTGCTAGCTTTTTCGCTCACAATCACACCTTTACCCGACGTAATTCCACTCGCCGGAAAAGTTCTGCAACTCGCCGGAAAACCGAGCCTTTCACCTTTGAGCCTTACTGAACCCCCGGAGCTCATACTGAAGCCACCTACACTCACCTCAAGCTCGCTGAAGACCCTCTGCCGCAAGACACACGTCGCCGGAATAGTTTGCTGTCACCGGAGTTTCGCCGGCGAAACAGAGGAGTCCAGTTCGGTATATCTAACACTTAACCTCTCATTCTTTTTATTTATCTCACCTGTAATTAACCGCAAAACACTAACGAACTTGATTAAAACTTCGAACCAGTCAGACTTCCGATTCTGGTTAAGATTAACGAAGAAGATGAAGTTTCAGTAGTATAGATGTTTAATTAAAATCAAGATATATCTCGGGTTAGACACACAGTCCAACGGTGGACTGTGTGCAAATAAACACGCTTACGTCCCGAGTTCGATACTTGTCCCACGCATGCTTGCCTTAATAAAAAATGTCTTTTTTTTACTGAGCCGGATCCATTTCACATAGATGTTAAGTTTAATAAAAAACCGGAATAATAACCAAGATAGACACACAGTCCAGTGGTAGACTGTGTGAACGTTTAATCGCACGTCACGAGTTCGAGTCCGGACTACCGCACCGGTCCGGACAATTATCAAACCTTTTATATAAGGCAGAAAGGAAATTATTTAGTTTGTATATAAGTATAGCGGTGGACTGTGTGTTAACTCAACCCACAGGTCCCGGGTTCGAGACCTGTGGAGCGCACCGAGTCGTTAGATTAAAATCGTTTTTAAAAATAAATGATTTTCGGTTTAATTCAATTAGTATATAAATATAATTAAAAACAGAAATATTTCAGGTTAGACACGTAGCTCAGTTGGTAGAGCTGCGTGCACGCGTACGGGAGGTCTCGGGTTCGAGCCTCACCCAGCGCATACATACACACATACGAACCGGTCAACAGTCAAAGTCAACGGTCAACGGTCAACGGTCAAAAAGTCAACATTTTTTTATTATTTTTATTTATTTATTTTATTCAAAAATCAATTAAAAATACTTAAAAATAACATTTTTAAGGTTAGAAAATAGCCTTAAACTCACAAAAATACACCCAACAATCCTACTAAAATGGATTAATAAAATCCATTTACTTACCGAACCATTATGCCATTATCTAGGTTAGTTTCACTCGTGGTTAAAACCAACTTCGTGCGCATTCAACATCATCAACCGAACGCACCCAATGTGAGTGAATCTTACAACTCCCCTTTTTAATTACACGTTTTGGGGTGTGTCATGTGTCACTAAAGTTAACTCGTTTATTTAAACTTGTGCCATACCATATTGTGATCTAAACTTAGATTGTATATATTGTTTGTCGTTATGTATTTCATATTGTCAAGTTATATGCAATTCATTCATTAGGCCCATCAGTTCCTCGTGAGAGACGAGTTGAGCAACGCGTGCCTCAAAACGATCCATTATTGTTCATGTGTGCATTATTTAATATTAATTGATTGGTGAATAAGTTTACATCTATTTTTACTCATGTGTGGTTGTGCACTTTATTTTATAATCAATTAAATAAACTTGTTCAAACGTTTTTCATAGGATTCACTCGCCAACTTTTTGTTGATCCAAAAAACCATTTTTACACATGATACAGGTGAACAGGATGAAGCAAGGAAAACATAGGAAATGTATTAGAAGAAAACAATGAAGCCTAGATTGATGTTTAGGACATGATGTAATATTGATTGTATATTTCCCATTTAAAATGTATTAATGAATATGAAACGTTATAATAAATGTCATGAGCTTTGATGATAACCCAATCATGCCTCGATCACCTTTTCCGCTGCGGCTCGGGGTGTGACAGATTGGTATCAGAGCCATGACTATAGGGATATATGATAGGTTATTAGACCCTTAGAGCCTATACTATAGTTGCCTAAAATTTTAAATTGTTTAGGTGGTTACATACAAACTTATGATGTTTATTTGTTTCATATTTGTTTATACTTACAGTCAAACATACATACTTATATACACATTCATCATACATATTTCAATGTTCGTACTTTTGTTATTCAAGGATTTTGTCGCAATTTTCAAATCCCATCAAAGTGAGTTCTGCGACGGGCATGTAGTAACTGGAAGGGTACAAGTACCGGTAGTCGGAACGTCCTGTCTAGGTTGGCATTCATATAAATCCAATATAACAGACCAGTTTGCCTACCTGGGGACTAACGATGAGAGTACGAAGGACCTATTAGGCCAAAGCATGCCACACCAAACGTCGTTCGAACTAACCCACTTTGAGGTGTCACCGTGTCTACACGTGGACACATTCCAAATATCAAACGTTATATACATTTTTCTCGATTTTCTCCGGGTTTTAGTGTACGTAACCAGGCTAACACATGCGAACCATATGAAAAACCCGGTATTCATGGGGGCCCACATGATTACGAAGGTGAAGTATGGCGACATGCCAGGCCTAATGACGAGCAAAGCCCAAGACATCCTATGGATGTAGTAGATTTATTTTTCTATATTTATTTTATGAATGTTCATTCCTAAATATGACCCATGATCCCAAAAACATCCAACTCATACTCATGATACGTATTCCTTGTAGATGTCTTCTAGCCTCGCCCGTAGGAAGATGAGAGCAGGGAAAGCCCGCGAGCGCATGGCTGCCCTAATCGCTCAACAAATGGCTGCCGTAATACCCAACATTGTAATCCAAGTCCAACAAGCCCTTACCGCTAATCCTGTCAACCAAGAAGATCAAAATATTATCAACCCTCCCCCAAATACCGCTAAATGCACCTACAAGCATTTCAAATCATACGACCCTCCAAAATACGAAGGGACTGAAAGTGTCACCGCTCTCCTCCATTGGTTTGAAGAAATGGAGAACACTTTTCTAAATTGCGATTGCCCCGATGATCGCAAAGTGCGATATGCTACCGGTCGTTTATATGGAATAGCACTTACTTGGTGGAATACAGAGAAGGCCAAACGAGGTGTTGAAGATGCTATGACTTTAACTTGGGATGAATTGAAGGAAATCATGACCAGACGATTTTGCCCAAGGAGCGAAATCAAGAAATTAGAAGATGTGTTTTATTCGTTGAAGCAAAAGGAAGGAGACCACACCACATACAACAAAAGATTCCTCGAGTTACATCAAATGGTTCCCAACTTGTTCACTCCCCTCTACCGTTTGATCGAGCACTATATCCGAGGTCTTCCGTCAAAGATTCAAGACTCTGTAATAAGTACCACGCCTGCAACTTTGGAAGCAGCAATGGAGCTAGCAACAGAGCTCACCGAGAACCGAATTCGGAACAAAGACTTCAAGGAGGAGAAGAAGAAGAAGGATAAAGCATCGACTGAAACTTCAAACTCCACCCAAACCGAATCCCCTTCTCAACCCACTTTTAAGAGAAAAAGAGACGGGCAACTTTTCGCTACTATCCAACGTAATCAACCAATTTCACACGCCATACCCATCCAAGCTATCCCAATAACTCAAATAGCACCCAACTCAACTTACCCAAATAAGAAACCATACCTTGGACCTCACCCTCGATGCAACAACTGTTTTTATCACCATCCCCTTACCTTACCTTGTCGACTATGTCCAAATTGTGGACGCTATGGTCATTTGAGCAAGGTTTGCCGCACCCTTCAAAACCAAACCACACCCCCTACTCAAAACATGATCCAAACCTATCAACAACCCCAATACCCCATGTTACCTTATGTTCGAGCTTGTTTCAATTGTGGCGACCCTACCCACTATAGAAACACGTGTCCTCGATTGGTTAACATCATAAACGCTCAAGCTCAATCAAACCCAGTTAACCAAGTAAATCAAGAAAACCCAATCACTAGGCCACCAGCAAGAGGAAGAGTTTTCAACATCAACGCCAATCCTGTTGAAGATAATGACGGCCCAAACGAAACCACCCAACTAGTCCTCTTTACCGAAAATCATGATTCAACTCCAATCGTTTAGTTTTATGTTTTTCTTTATGTTTTAGAATCACATAGAACCAATCATAACTTAAGGATAAAGTCAATGAAAATTTGACAAGAATATGGTGGATACGCCGCTGGTACTTCCTATATATAAGTATTCTTGTCAAAGGATCAGAGGCATTATCTGGCGGTTATGAGAGGTTCCATGTATAAACTGTTTGTGTGATAATTGTTTAGATTAAATTTATTATTTTCAGTACATGCAATACGATCGGCTCCATTTGATTGAGCCTTGATCGCACAGACATTTTTCATTTCAGTACATGCAATACGATCGGCTCCGTTTGATTGAGCCTTGATCGCACAAACATTTTTCATTTTCAGTACATGCAATACGATCTTTTGGTTGTTGTGTTTGTTGTAGAGTCACATAGAACTAATCATAACTTGCGGATAAAGTCAATGAAAATTTGACGAGAATATGGTGGATACGCCGCTGGTACTTCCTATATATAAGTATTCTTGTCAAAGGATCGGAGGCATTATCAGGCGGTTATGAGAGGTTCCATGTAGGATTTAGTATGTTTTGGTTGAAGTTTGTTCATCATACATTTCAGTGTATTCAATTTCATCATTTATAGAAGTTGAGCTATGTCTCACTTCCACAATGACTAACCTCTCCATCATAACAAACGAGAGAGGTACTGTCATCATTCAAACATGTACACTATCAGAATTTAGACTCAAGCTGTGGTTGTTGTGTTGTTTTAGAGTTACATCATAGAACCAATCATAACTCACTGATAAAACCAATGAAAATTTGACAAGAATATGGTGGATACGCCGCTGGTACTTCCTATATATAAGTATTCTTATCAAAGGATCAGAGGCATTGTCAGGCGGTTATGAGAAGTTCTATGTAGGATTTAGTAGTTTCTTGGTAACTAATCATAACTTGCGGATAAAACCAACGAAAATTTGACAAGAATATGGTGGATACGCTGCTGGTACTTCCTATATATAAGTATTCTTGCCAAAGGATCAGAGGCATTATCAGGCGGTTATGAGAAGTTCCATGTAGGATTTAGTATTGTCTTGGTTGAAATTTGTGTTACATTCATATCATCTCGCCATTTAAAGAAATTGGATTATGTTCTATTTCTACATAAACTAACCTCTCCATCATAACAAACGAGAGAGGAACTGTCACAAATCAAACATGTATGCTATCAGAATTGAGACTCAAGTATTAGTTGTTGTGTTTATTTATGTTCTAGAGTTACATCATAGGACCAATCATAACTTACTGATAAAAACCAATGAAAATTTGACAAGAATATGGTGGATACGCCGCTGGTACTTCCTATATATAAGTATTCTTGTCAAAGGATCAGAGGCATTGTCAGACGGTTATGAGAAGTTCTATGTAGGATTTAGTAATTTCTTGGTACATTAGTTGTTGTGTTTTTTATGTTCTAGAGTCATATCATAGAACCAATCATAACTTACTGATAAAACCAATGAAAATTTGACAAGAATATGGTGGATACGCCGCTGGTACTTCCTATATATAAGTATTCTTGTCAAAGGATCACAGGTATTGTTAGACGGTTATGAGAAGTTCCATGTAGGTTGTAGTATTAGAAGTTTTGCTTTAGGATATAACCATATCCTTCCAAACATATCAAAACTCTTACGCATGATATCATATTTAGCGAATCAACTCTGCTTATCAATATTTTACCGTAGGCAACAAAAAGCGATTCCTGTAACAGGGTACTTAACCCTTACAAGAGACATTACCGCCTCAAACAAAATTTGAACTCTTACACTTTTTCTAAGTATGTAACTGTCAAACTAAACACCATCCTTTTTAGACAAATATAACACTACTTAAATTTCGGGATGAAATTTCTAAAAAGCAGGGGATACTGTAACATCCGTCAAAAAACCGGATTTACCAAACCCGCTCCGTTTATTAACCGAACAAGCAGTTAAAAATTTCGTTGCGTATTTAATGCCCAAATTAATTTTAAACGATACATAATTAATAAGTATATTGGAATATATAAATTGTTTTTGAAAAACTGTTAAAAATTGTGGTTTAAAAATAAAAAGTTGCTGCCGGGTTTCGAACCCGGGTCAGCAGCGGATTCAAGCAAAGACTTAACTTTCACCCGCCCAACCACTGCGCCACTTATGTTCCTTGTTAATTATTGGAGACAATTAATACATAAAATAAATCTCGAATTCAAAAACCGACGCGCCTAATTGCAGTCGTCGGAAATCCCAACTATCTCGCCAAGATTGGACGGTTTCTTCAGTTTTAACGTAAACATTCACTACTACATCGGTTATAACCGACGCCTGAACCCGCGACGCAAGTCATAACCGCCGGAAAACGTAATGACCGACGAATCAAGTCGGAAAACGGACTAAATACATCGATGTCCTGCCCTATAAATACCCCCTCAAACCACTGCTAGCTTTTTCGCTCACAATCACACCTTTACCCGACGTAATTCCACTCGCCGGAAAAGTTCTGCAACTCGCCGGAAAACCGAGCCTTTCACCTTTGAGCCTTACTGAACCCCGGAGCTCATACTGAAGCCACCTACACTCACCTCAAGCTCGCTGAAGACCCTCTGCCGCAAGACACACGTCGCCGGAATAGTTTGCTGTCACCGGAGTTTCGCCGGCGAAACAGAGGAGTCCAGTTCGGTATATCTAACACTTAACCTCTCATTCTTTTTATTTATCTCACCTGTAATTAACCGCAAAACACTAACGAACTTGATTAAAACTTCGAACCAGTCAGACTTCCGATTCTGGTTAAGATTAACGAAGAAGATGAAGTTTCAGTAGTATAGATGTTTAATTAAAATCAAGATATATCTCGGGTTAGACACACAGTCCAACGGTGGACTGTGTGCAAATAAACACGCTTACGTCCCGAGTTCGATACTTGTCCCACGCAAAAATGTCTTTTTTTTTACTGAGCCGGATCCATTTCACATAGATGTTAAGTTTAATAAAAAACCGGAATAATAACCAAGATAGACACACAGTCCAGTGGTAGACTGTGTGAACGTTTAATCGCACGACACGAGTTCGAGTCCGGACTACCGCACCGGTCCGGACAATTATCAAACCATTTATATAAGGCAGGAAGGAAATTATTTAGTTTGTATATAAGTATAATAAAAATCAGATTATTTAACAAGTTAGACACACGGTCCAGCGATGGACTGTGTGATAACTCAACCCACAGGTCCCGGGTTCGAGACCTGTGGAGCGCACCGAGTCGTTAGATTAAAATCGTTTTTCAAAATAAATGATTTTCGGTTTAATTCAATTAGTATATAAATATAATTAAAAACAGAAATATTTCAGGTTAGACACGTAGCTCAGTTGGTAGAGCTGCGTGCACGCGTACGGGAGGTCTCGGGTTCGAGCCTCACCCAGCGCATACATACACACATACGAACCGGTCAACAGTCAAAGTCAACGGTCAACGGTCAAAAAGTCAACATTTTTTTATTATTTTATTTATTTATTTTATTCAAAAATCAATTAAAATACTTAAAAATAACATTTTTAAGGTTAGAAAATAGCCTTAAACTCACAAAAATACACCCAACAATCCTACTAAAATGGATTAATAAAATCCGTTTACTTACCGAACCATTATGCCATTATCTAGGTTAGTTTCACTCGTGGTTAAAACCAACTTCGTGCGCATTCAACATCATCAACCGAACGCACCCAATGTGAGTGAATCTTACAACTCTCCTTTTTAATTACAAGTTTTGGGGTGTGTCATGTGTCACCAAAGTTAACTCGTTTATTTAAACTTGTGCCATACCATATTGTGATCTAAACTTAGATTGTATATATTGTTTGTCGTTATGTATTTCATATTGTCAAGTTATATGCAATTCATTCATTAGGCCCATCAGTTCCTCGTGAGAGACGAGTTGAGCAACGCGTGCCTCAAAACGATCCATTATTGTTCATGTGTGCATTATTTAATATTAATTGATTGGTGAATAAGTTTACATCTATTTTTACTCATGTGTGGTTGTGCACTTTATTTTATAATCAATTAAATAAACTTGTTCAAATGTTTTTCATAGGATTCACTCGCCAACTTTTTGTTGATCCAAAAAAACCATTTTTACACATGATACAGGTGAACAGGATGAAGCAAGGAAAACATAGGAAATGCATTAGAAGAAAACAATGAAGCCTAGATTGATGTTTAGGACATGATGTAATATTGATTGTATATTTCCCATTTAAAATGTATTAATGAATATGAAACTTTATAATAAATGTCATGAGCTTTGATGATAACCCAATCATGCCTCGATCACCTTTTCCGCTGCGGGTCGGGGTGTGACAACATGTGATATCAATAGACACGTAGGATTATTAAAATAACCAAGTTAGTGTCAAGTTAACCCCAGAGTGACAGGACACACAAAGTGTTAAGTTGGGGGTGGGTAGGGTCAAAGTGCCAGTTGAGAGTAGCAGCGGCCAATAACGATTAGTTGGGAGTGATAAAATCCAATGACCCAAAAATAAATCAATATCAAAACTTTTATACATGTGATGTCTATTTGTTGATCTAATTTGTAGCTTTGTACACACACATATCTATATATTAAGTAGATTAGGCATAATCAAATACAAATAGATTTTAATATTAGAAACATAGGAAACCAACTCTTGATATGATTACAAAGTTTTGATGTGTAAATACCCAAGTGTTGATATGTAACAAACAGTGAAGATATACAACAACACCTTATCTAATTATATGACGCTTTGTATTCATACCAGCATTTTAGTTCTTACTGTATTTTCAGGTTAAAAGTATTATGTACCGGAAGCCCGGAACATTCCTTTGTATTCATATACAAACTTTTAATAAAAGTTATAATTAGTTAAGTCTAACGACACAATATGATTACAAAGTTTTGATGTGTAAATACCTAAGTGTTGGTATGTAACAAATAGTGCAGATATACAACAACACCTTATCTAATTATATATTGACGCTTTGTATTCATTAGGGCTGGCAATTCTGACACAAACACGAGAACACGACACGAACCTACACGAAGTTATCATGTTTCATGTTTGACCTTAACAGGTTTCATGTCTATGGGGCTCGACACGATAAGACCTTAACAGGTTTCGTGTCTAAACATGTTAAAACCCGATAACCTGTTAAGATCCGTTAAGTACATGTTAATAATTAAAATATAAAAAATATTATATAACGTGTGGACATGGGTCATCAGCCGTGGGGTCTGGATGAATCATACACAAACACACACAGTTCTTTTTTCACAATCCAAATCCTAATTTTTAAATCTCTCTCACAAAAACCTCCATTCCCATTTCGGTTCACAGCTTCCCCAATCCAGTCGTGTTCGTGTCTTAAACAGGTCGTGTTCGTGTCTTAACAGGTCGTGTTCGTGTTTTAAACAGGTCGTATGATACGTTGGTAATATTTTTCGTGTCTTAACAGGTCAATTCGTGTAACTTGTTTATTAATAGGTTCATGTTCGTGTTTCGAAAATCTGACACAATAAGATTTCGTGTCGTGTTCGTGTTTACGTATTTCGGGTTCGTGTCTTATCGTATTTGTGTCTTAACAGATCGAGTTGACCTGTCATGCCAGCCCTAGCATTCATACCAGCATTTTTTAGGTTAAAAGTATTATATACCAGAAGCCCGGAACATTCCTTTGTATTCATATACAAACTTTTAATAAAAGTTATAATTAGTCAAGTCTAACAACACAAATCAATAACATGTAAAGGGTTTTTGGTTAGCAAAATCATTATTTAATTTAAAATAAATTATGCTTACCATTTTAATTTAAGCTTTAACCTTACTCTAGATAAATTAACAAAAGAAAAATTGGGTGATTGGAAGTAAAGTGAGAGAGAGGGTGAGTGAGTCAAAGAATTAGATAAAAAAAAGATTTTTCCTTCATAAAATCGATAAAGGATAACCCCAAAAGAGATTAAAATGAGTGGGAACTCAATTTTAAGTTTTTAACTTTACCTTTGCGGATGGTAATTCAAATTTTAAATAAATTATTTTATTCACAACTATTTTTAAATAAACAATTTGGTAATTAGCACGCCTTATGGACATAATGATTTAGCATTAAGTATAAGTCATATGGAAGAGTGAGCATCCTTGTTATTATTTAACAGTAATAAACTAGAAAAATAATACATTAATACGCATATAACTATGTGTAGATTATTTATTACATGAAACTGAAAATTTAACATAGATGACATTTATTAGTTTCTGTGTTTTAATAGGTTGTTCATAAAAAGATTTATGTTATGGTTTTGATAGAGAAATAGTAGCTTACTAGGTTACAGACTTTTTTTACGGTAAATTTAGATCACTGACGTGCCACCAGCAGAACCATCCGATCATATCCATCTCTATTAAGCAACAAATCATATACACAAATTTAAGAGGAAACCCAATAAATCTACGAAAAAACCTCTTATGGAAATCAAACCCATGACCTAACGGTCGCTAAGCTTTATCTCACCACAAGATGTCACTAGACTATAATGTCATTGGACAAGATGAAGAAAAAGATTGTCAATGCGACTTAGTTGTCCGTGTGTTGTGCAATTTGGAAAGATAAGAAATCATCTTATCTTCTCAAATAAAGTAACTCTAGTGGACAACAACACTATTGATGAAATCAAGGACACCTCTTTTCTATGGGTGAAACCATGGTCGTAAAGGTTGCTAGGTGCTCTCTAGTCGGTCGATCGAGGATTGAGAGTACTCGGCCTAGGTGGAGAGTACTCGGGTAGTACTCAGACATATTAAATTGTAAAGAAATTAGTTTTCAAAAATTAAATATATGTCAAATAACATAAATTTACTAATATATATAACAAAATATGTGAAAATGATGTTCCTTCTTTAATATGATAGGCATAGAAAGTTATGTTTTATTTTTTAAGTCAAATTTGGCTCGAGTTGACCTACTAGATCTGATTCTGGCCTAGGTTGATCGATTCCGAGTAATTATACAGAGTTGAAGAAAGTCGTCTTGGCAGCCTACCTAGTAGCAACTACCCGGGAAGTAGTCGACCTTTGACTTTGAGACCTTATTTTACAACCATGGGTAAAACATAGATCAATTCTAAAAGAATTAAGAGTAGGATGGTGGTTGTAAATTTATAGTCTAATAGCCTTAGAACTTTGGTGATTTGTATAGTTTGTGTACGCTTGCCTGACACTTTTGTCTTGCTAATTCCGAATATTTTTTATTCTTGTTATAATAATAACGATTTTGTCCTTCAAAAAGTTACTAAAGTAATATTGATTTTTTATTTTAAAAATTGTCAATCAAACGTAAATTTTGTTAAATCTGTCAAACAAAGAATCAAACATAAACCAGATCAACCCTGTTTTATTAAAAACCGTTTATAAAACGAGATGATTATTGTGTTTCAAAATCGTTCAGAATTTGTTTTTTTCTCTCAAAACCATTACGCTAAACGGTTGTAACTTTCCTGTTTCAAATTTACAGTTATAAAACGATTGTTTTCTATAGCTTATTGAAAATAGCATGACGTGAAAGAAAGAAATCATAACAGATGGACATATTGCAAACATGACAATAAAAACATAAGTGTCAAAATCATTTTGTTACTAGTAATTGACCCAACATGAAACCATGTGGGAGACATATCCGTGAATTGGACCTAATGTCATGTCCTTTTCTAAATCTTGTAATCTTGAACCACTCATTGACGATGATCGGTTCATCATTTGTACAACAAAATTTACCACATGGCATATGCATTACAAATTTATAATAGATTACTGACATCATCATTGGAGTGTGGGCCTCAAGTCTTAAACTTTAGAGCCATAGACTCTGATACCATGACAAAAATATGGTATATTTATATAATCAAACGAATCTGAACAGTTTACAAGAACAAAATCTGATCAAAACAGATTATAACTCTCAACAACAAACACATCTAACCTATTAGATCATCAACACGGCGATCTATATTTACTAATACTCGAACGAATTAGAGAGACTGTACAGAAGAGAGAAAAATCCTAGAAGACGGCTAATTGTCAACCGAGAGAGAGGCAACTTTTAAATACCTCCTATATCACTTGGAAGTCCATAAGCGAAGCCCATTACAAGTCTTCTTAAGCCCAAACTGTTGCTAAACTTCCAAGCCCATAAGAAACAACTATCCAAGCCCAGGTTCAAGTGCAACACTTCAACTTCAAGCCAAACCCTCCAAAGCCATCCATCAATCCAAAACCATATAAAAACATTAGAAAAAAATAATAATATGTTTGACATTAAATTGAAGATAGGCATACATTTCTACAGAATTCACATCTAAAGATCTATCTTTGTTGTTAGTGGCATTATCAACACGCTTGGGAGTTGGGAGGAAAGGGATCGACCCAGCTCGACAAGCAAGACCAGGTTGATGGCTCGTCAAACGCTTGAACACTTATTGAGTTAGAAATAAACACTTTAGCCTATTATATATAAATTATTAGATGATAACATTGGACAAAATCTAGATGTTTGATCTCATCTTCTTTCTCTTTTTTAAGAAAATTATGTATTTATGTGTCATATCATAAAATGCTAGTTAAAAGAATTTTACATTACTCAAAACATTTGAATTTTTTGTATTTTCAATGTGACTTGGAGATCAAAAGTTTCTTTTTATCATAGATTTTGAGTCAAAAAGTTTATATTTTTAAGTGGTAATTTAGTCAATAGGAAAAGGAATGTGGCCTTTAAATGTCATGTAATGTAAAATGTATCTTCCACCACTAAACGAGTCTGGACATGACATGTTACATGAGATCGTAACGGTACAAGAAGCTTCACAATGATGACATCACATATGCTAAGTAATGGTTAGATGTATGGGTATGGAAAGCAACGAAACTAAATCACAATGGTATCAAATATTTTGAATAATGTCAAAAATCGAACCGTATAGTAATTGTTTCTTATTGTTGTAGACATATGGTACAAGATTTCTCTTAAGCTGCAAAATGATAGTTAACTTCTTGTCAAAATGATATTGTTATATTAAAGTAAAAAAGAAAAGAAAATGGTTTGATGAAGTTACTAGGTAGAGTTTCGCCTAAAACTGACGGCCGCTATGACGCCATTTTCGCAATGTGTGATGCGTGTCTGGTCTAGCCCAACCCCGATTCAACTTGTTCCTGGTCCAATGTTGATTGCAACCTGCAAGAAGGCGGGAACCATGGAACTCACTGTGTGCGGCACACTAACTAAATTTAGCAAAACATTTCTTTTTGCCAAATCAATAAATTTCATTAAAATAGCAAAGTAACAAATTACAAACAAGTGGCAGGTAAACGGGCAACAAGCTGCGCCGCAACCCCCTTTTGAATTGCAAAACCGATCCTTCTAAGGACGAAACAACCCTTAAAGGTTAAGAGATTACTATTCACAACCCGTTGGACCCTGTTTAGGAATTCCATGGCTTTTGGAGCTAGGGAACCACATGTATCGAAAGCGAATGGGATAAACACATGTTGATTCTCTAAACAAGCATTCTCGTGTTTAGCGATCTTCCCTGATTCCGCCTTCAACGCAGCCTGGCCAACAACAAACCCATTATCCCTGAGCCAAACAAGAGGGGACACTCTTGTAAGGTCCACACAAGTGTGTTTTCCTGTGGCCCACCCAAACACAAGAATATCAGTTGGCTGAAGAGTAGAATTCCCATCGAGCGGATCCGTCAGAAAGTTCACCGGAGCCTCATTTTTTGCTGAAATCCCTGCCCGCTTTAGAACATCAAACACCAAATCATGCATGTATTTAAAACCAGGTAACTCGCAAAAAGGATGAAACTCCCTTTGCGCGGCTAACCTTAATTCTTCAAACAAGTGAGCTCGATTAGCTAACCTTAATTCTTCAAACTAGTGAGCTCGATTAAAAAGATGGGGTGAGAGAGAGGCTCGAACTCTCGACCTCAGGATTACTCAGATGCTATGAGACCTACGCGCTAGCCAACTGCGCCACCACCCCATTGTGTCTCCTTTCAAGCGATATAACAGCTAAATCTCACTGGTTTCCCTTAATGATTTTACAAAATCTTGTTTCAAACACTTCTTTGTTGTTGCACGATGGAGACCAATTTTGATCAGGTAAAACCCTAGCGTCATGTTTCTATTTCAATCTAACAAATATTTTGAAACACATGAAGTTCAAATCGTTTGTTATTAATCTGTGAAACTACAGGATGTAATTGCTGCAATTTTCAAGTTCGTTTGGAGCAAGAAGGCAACCGGTTAGTTAGTTAGTTCATAACGAATCTGCTTCAGATTCACAATTCCGAATAACTTTTGTAGAAATTTCCTTTTACTGAACTACATTCGTTGAATCGATTTCGTTTCAGATCGGGAGAAGACTGAAGACGGTGAGACTTCCAAAGGCGAGGTCAATCTTCTTTTGCGATTCCAGTGTCTAATTTGTGTGAAAGTTTGTTACGTGTGTTCTATTTTAGGTTTTCGAGAGCATTTTCTGTGATTTCAATGTCTAATTTGTATGATTTGTTATGTATATTCTATAAATTTGTGTGAAAATTTGCTACCTAGAATCTATTTTAGGTTTTAGAGAATACTTTGTGCGATTTCAGTTTCTGATTTGTGTAAATATGTTACGTATGGTCCATGTTGACGATAATATTTTGTGCGATTCCAGTGTGTGATTTGTTACTTACATTCTATTATAGGTTTTCGAGAGCATTTTGTGTGACTTCAGTGTCTAATATGTGTGATATGTTAGGTATAATCCATTATAGGTGTTCGAGAACATTTTGTGTGATTTCAGTGTCTAATTTGTTACGAGTAATCTGTTATAGTTGTTTGATAACATTTTGTGCGATTTCACTGTCTGCTTTGTGTGAAAATGTGTTACCTATAATCGATTATAGGTTTTCGAGAGCATTTTGTACGATTTTGTTGTCTAATTTGTGTGATTTGTTAAGTATAATCTATTATAGGTTTTCGAGAGCATTTTGTGTGACTTCAGTGTCTAATATGTGTGATATGTTAGGTATAATCCATTATAGGTGTTCGAGAACATTTTGTGTGATTTCAGTGTCTAATTTGTTACGAGTAATCTGTTATAGTTGTTTGATAACATTTTGTGCAATTTCACTGTCTGCTTTGTGTGAAAATGTGTTACCTATAATCGATTATAGGTTTTCGAGAGCATTTTGTACGATTTTGTTGTCTAATTTGTGTGATTTGTTAAGTATAATCTATTATAGGTTTTCAAGAACTTTTTGTGCGATTTCAGTGTCTGATTAGGGTGAAAATTTGTTATGTATAATCTATTATAGGTTTTCGAGAACTTTTCTGCGATTTTGTTGTCTAATTTGTGTGAAAACTTGTTACGTATAATCTATTATAGGTTTTGACATGAACAATTGGTTCTGTGTTTTGACTGGTGCGATTTTGCAATGCAGGAACGGGCAGGAACCTCTAAGAAAAACCGACCTACTTCTGGTAAGGAGCCTTACTGATCCTTCAAACTAATGTTAACTCTTCTAGGGTTTTAACATTCTACTTTTTATGTTATTTTATTTTTATTTCTGCAATTTGTCATAATAATCTGCAACTGTTGGTGCGCAGCCAATCCGAATGCTGTGAGGCTGAGTTGTGAACTACTTCGACTATTTGTTACAGGTACATACAAGATACACCTTGATTGTAGCCACTGTTAATATAAAGGAAGTTGCCTGTTTGCAGTGGCTTTCATGTTTGTATCATGTGCAACTTATGAAGCGATTTTTTTTGTTAACGCAGAAGCAGTCCAACGAGCTGCTACTATTGCTGAAGCTGAAGGCGGGACCAAGATTGAAGCAACTCACCTGGAAAGGATACTTCCTCAGTTACTGTTAGATTTTTAAGGTCTGTATAGGCTTTTATGCTGATCTGATGATATAATATACTGGGATAATATTAGAATGTAGCTATAGGCATGCCCGAGTTAAGACGGTTCTTTAAACTGAATAAAGGAAAAAAAACAAGCTGCCACTCTTGTACATACAAGTAGAAATTAGAATAACACACTGAGATACTTATTTAAAACAGTGAACCAGTATCACATCAGCACCTCTCGCTGGTCCTAACACCGAAACAAGCCGACAATTAAAAAACACCATATTAGACATAATTAGAACACAATGATCATCCTCCTTAATCGGTACAACAACGAAACATGAAGAATTTCTCCATTGTCCGACCACATTCTGAACACACCACCACCTCGGGAATCCCGCCACTAATCCCGGGAAGTATTAGTCGGTTGCAATGCTGTGGTTTATGCAATTTGGCCAAGTAGGCTTTCCATGCCGGGACAAAACCATATTCTTGTACATCCCCTTCCCAATTCTCATACTCCGTTAAACTCTTCACCGCCAGTTCTGAATTTGCTCGACCCATCTCATGTGACCCCTTGCATATCAAAGCCCACCCACGATCACTCCCGTCAAAGCTCATCATGGTCATAACCTCCTTCATAATAGGGTCGTTTTCAAAGCTATTTCCATGTTGATGTTGAATCTTTGAATACAACATGCTCTCAAGGCGGGTCCAGAAGTACCACACGAAAGTGGGGTCCGGCCAAGTGTGACTTAGTTTCTCCTCGCTGATCGTTGTACTTATTTTCCTTATTCTCTCCTTGGTTCCACTCTTTCCCACATAAATCATCTCCAATGGGATTCCTGCAGTTGCAGCAATAGCTGATGCTATCTTTGTAAAGCTTCTGATCCACTCGAGGTCGTCTCCTCCATACAAGCATATGTATTTCTCTTCAGCAATCTAGCAATGTACATTATTGAGAATAAACTAATTAGTATGACCTATGTAGTTAATATCGGTGTAAAATATCAGTCAGAATATCGGTACTGATATTATCGGCAATATTGACCGATTTTCCTGATATCCCGTGGCAGATCTAGAAAATCAGCACAGTGAAATGTTTAAAAAAAGGGTAACGAAATCAAATAAACGTCAAATTTTTCCAAAATTTACACTACCATCGGAGCGTCAAGGTGCAACGGAGGTTACCCCTTGTAACACTATAGGTCCGCCCCTACCGATATCAATATCTTTCTTCTTAGTTCTACCATTTGTCTTTCTTCTTATTGCTGCTTTTAGTGTTTTAAGTTTTAATTATTAGTTGTTAGTGTTTTAAGTCTTAGTCAGTTCCTACTTGCGACAATAGTTAGTGTTTTGCAAGTTGCAAAAGGTTAATTTGTAATGGTAGGAGTTAGTGTTAAATTGCTATATATATAAATTCTCCATGATATTAAAATACTGATATCTCATCGCGATGACCTATATCTCAGATGTCGGTCCTTGACCGATATCCGACTTTTTACCACCTTAACTGCATAGATATGCTTATTAGTTATAACTAAACTTATAAAAATGCTACAAAGTAAAGAAAGTTACCCAATGTAGTATGTATCGATCAATGTTGTCGACCAATAACTCTAGTGTCCAAGTTTCTTCCTTCCATAGCGCGTCTTCTTTCATGCTAGCAAAAGGGTAAGCGTCATTTCTCCAAATCCAGACCATGTGGAGGGCATTTGGTGATGCCACTCTCCCCTGTGGATCTAACGATACCAAAATCGGCTTTTTCTGGAAGTGCCACACTTGTTTGATGTACTTTATGACTGCCGGTTCTAGCAATGTAGGGTGATGTAGCATATGCCATGTCATCATTGATTGAAGCTGCTCAAGCTTGTGTTGATGTGAATCATTCCATGCCATCAGATTGTCCACAACCGGGACCCACACGACTTCATAATGAAGATCTGGTTGTATTCTAGAGTCTTTGTAGATTTGAGTGAGAACTAAAATCTCTTCATGGGAGATATCTAGGTCTGATATAAGCAACAACACGGTTTTCCTTCGTAGCACGTCCACAGTAACCTGTTTTAATCATGATACAAGTCAACAAATTAGTTCATAAAAGTTAATTAAAGAGTAAAAAAAGGGTAGGTTATACTTTTGGTTATTTATGTTTATACCAAATTTCAGTGGATGTCCTTTACCTTTTAAAATGTTAGGAATCATCATTTACGTTTTAACAACCTTGCACGGTTTGTCCTTTAATACCCACCCAGTTAAAATTTTCAGTTAATTTTGGGCAATTTAGTAATTTTATCCATTTTAAAAAGTATGTCAAATTAAAACAAAAAGAATAAAAATAAGTGATATGAACACCCCTTCTCTCTCTAAACACCATAAAATAGACTAAACTAACCTTGTGTGACCAGACTTAACTAAAAATTTTAACTGAGTTATTGTGAAAGGATAGACCGTGCAAGGTTTTCAAAACGTAAAGGATTACTCCTGACATCTTTAAAAATAAAAGACATCCACTGAAAATTAGTATAAACATAAAGGACGAAAAATGTAATTTACCCTTAAAAAAAGATAGCGAGTTTAAAAATTTACCCTTGTTTTCGATGAGCCGTCAAGAAGTGGATGAATGTCATCCTTGCCACAGAACAAAGCCTTGAGAATCTTCAAGTTGTCCAAGTGAGACACCTCAAAGATTCGCATGAGCATGAGAAAATATTCATCATGTTGCTTCTCCTCTGCAGCCACATAATGTAAGTACATTAGCTCCTTTTTTTTCGTATTTTTAAGGATCATCGAAAGTTAAAACTACGAAAATAGAAAGTTAAACTTACCTATGTTTTGCTTGCACAGGTGGAGGAGTTCTTTAAGGTGTTCATGGATGTTATGAACCTTGTGAGCCAAGCTCGAAAGTTCCCATGCCTCTGAGGTGGCCGAGATGTACCTACATTTATGCAAAATCATACGACACATGATATATTGCTTATAATTCGGACAAAATGGAAATAAAGCCTATATATGATCATCAATTATCATAGAATGGGTTGTAGGCTATGGTGTTTGAACATGTTTTTGTTGTTTAAACGTCTAATAAGCGAATGTAATTATTTGACCCCTAAATAATTTCAGAACGCGCGCAAATTTAAACCCTTCAAGAGTTGGGCATGTCCCTCATCTATAAAAGAGAAAAGAGAAAAATAATAGAACTTACTCAAAGTTCATGCCTAAAAGGCTTGTTAACTGGGAGACACAAGCCACCATACTTTTGATGGACCAATAAACCGCAGTGGGAATATGAGATAACGCCGTTGACTTAGGTGGGGTGTCATCTTGGAGATATTGATAAGGCAGGTTCTTGAATGCAATGATGCATTTGGTGACATCCAACATAGCCTTAATGAGGTCATTAATAGCATCAAACCGCGGTTTGATCGATTTGTAATGTTCTATGATGTTTGGCAATTGTTTAAGCAATGCTACCGATTTAGCAAGTGGATTGGTGGCAAATAGTTGCGCCACCAGCCAAAACTCTCCAAAGTTCACTGCAAAGGCTCCTAATGATATCACCACTTTGGCTTCCCATGAGTAGCTCGATAGTAGGTTGAGGATTGCCATTGTTGATCCATGCGCGTCTGCTCCACCCGAGCACTTACAAGATAACTGCCAACACATATAAATAGTGGTTTTAAGGATGTTTACAAAAGTTATAGTATTATAATAACATTTAAGAGGTTTCTATTCATTAAAAAAGACTTTGTAAACACAAACTTTTAGTAAATGGGTTGGAATTGGAAGCAGTCTCTCTATTCATACGGGCTAGAGATAAGGCTGTCTACATCTTATCCTCCTCGGACCCTACCTGAGCTTTGCTATTGGTAGGATTTACTAAGTATGATGATGATGATGGTTGGAATTGCAACCGCTAAATTATAAGTATATAGCAAATTACATACTAACCTCACAGGATATTTTATGGATCACATTAGCCAATCCATCTGGGATCCCATCAACATCTTCAAAGCTAGAAAACGCAAGCGTCTCTTGTCCAACCAATGCATCAATATGCCCGTTATGCGTTCCCTACAATGACATGGTAAGCAGCCCAAAACTGAGGTATAAACATATAATGCGTCGATATGCCCATTAGGGATGAAACATATAATCAAACGGGTCAAAATTGCCATTTCTACAAGAACATTATCATCTAAGACGTATAGAGTTGTACATACATTAATGACACCGTCAAGATTTGCAGGAACAGCCCGATGGAGTGTTTCTTCAACGACATTAAGAATGGGCTCCAACTCAACATCACGCCCATCGGGTGAATGGGTTCCCATAACCTGCTTCATCATCGCATTGTCATCAGAGGAAGCGAACATGCGGCGATCCTTCTTAACCACCTGCTGCTGCTGCATTTTCGGGCTGCTGTCTGACCGTTTGAGCTCAAAGCCGAAAAGGTAAGGAGAGCGAAAGAAGGTAAGTTTGATGTGTGGTTTTATGATTACGCGATATGTAAGCAATATATAATGATGAAAAAAGATAGGAATATTGTAAAGTTACTATTGGATCAAGTACCTTACTTGCATGTAGGTGTTAACACCTTAAAAGTAAAGCCTGTTGCTATGGATAAGCATTTTGTAGCTGGTGGACCCTTATATATATTAGGCATAGTTTTATCTAGGTCTTTTTGCTTAACATAGAAGAAATGACTATATCAGATCATAAAAATGGAGTGAAGGAATGTGGAACTGGATTTTATTCATTTTAGGATCATGTGTATTACGTCATGGGTGTGATGACATCTAGGGGTGACAAAACGGGGTGCCAGTGTGTTGGGTAATAAGTCAAAAAGGTTATTTTGGCATTGGTTGTGCCGACCCAGCCAACAGTTTTCAATTTTCTTTTTTGTATTCTATGAATGATCGATTTTCATAATATGATCACGAAACTATGTTGTTAGAAATAATCATAACTATATTTTCCAAGTGATTTAGAGGCTTTTATGCATGTCTTCAACATTATGTGACTTGATTTTTGCAACCAGTTAACTTATTTAAGAATATTGTATCTGCAAAACGTACCATTTTTGCCGGGTGGTCTGAGTGGGAGCAGCCTTTTTATCTTTTGGGATAGAAGAAAGGTTTACCCCTATCCTACTCTTCTCATACCTGACCAATAGCTTACCATGAGCGAGATTTTGTTGTTATTTGTTTGTTTTATCTGCATTTGGACGACTTTCAATGTGTGACATGCTTGACCAGTTTTACTATATTCCATTTTAGTCAAATATTTTCCTAACCTTTTTTGACTTGTTAAAGGTAAAACTTAAGTACATAACCCAAATCGACCTAGTTGTAATTAAATGGTTCAAAGTTGCCACTTGACCTCTAAATGGAATACACTAACATGCAATTCAGACATATTTGTCTCTCCAATAAGTTATACTTTCTTGTCTTGTTGTCAGATACACAACTCGGTTTTAAGTAGCTGACATCTCAATTTCAACGAACTTTTTAGGCCCATGATCTAGAAAAGGTTATCTCCACTCTCCAGGTCTGTTGAACTTGTTTGTATTTCAAAATATAAGCGTATACACAGTTTCATCTAACAAATTCTTAAAAGATTTCCTTAGTAGTTAGAACAAAAGAATAAAGCTGAAATCGCAAACACAATAAACTAGTTACAAACTGTTAAATTGTTTCATTTAGAAGAAAAAGTAGTACACTTTAATTATATAACTTCTATTATCAAATTGTTTCATTTAGAAGAAAAAGAAGTACCCTTTAATTATATACTATTATCAAAATTGTTAATTATATAACTTCTATTATCAGAATTGTTACCTGTGTTACGTTTAAAATTTAAAAGTATGTGGTGGGTCTGACCCATCTAATTTGACCCGTTATGCCCAGCCAAAAAGTTACTTGGCCTGTTTTAAGTTGAACCTTTTCGTTTTGATCCAAATGATCCCTTGTAAGCTGACCACTTCAACATGAAGCTAGCTAAATAAAATATGGAAAAGGAAACACATGAAAATCATGGCATGAGAGAATCAAATCAAATAAAAAGAGACATCAAATCATTGGCATTTCTTTTGCTTTCTTAATCTCTCTAAAAAGCAAAAGGGGTATGAGATCCTTGATAACATACATCTTTGAATTTATCAACTTATTCTTAATTCTTATTTTCTATAACTTAATTTAAAGTATAATTTCACTAGATTACAACTCCGTGTATTACACGAGTTGAGTAAATGTAATTTTATATATTTTTTAATGGCAAATGTTACATTTACTATAAATGACACCAATAAATCTAAATTACACCTCGGCCTAGGTTTGAACTTAGGATCTCCCCTCTAAGAGACATAAGTCTCTACAAAGTATACATCTTAAAAAACTTCTTTATAACACAGTTAAAAATGTAATTTTATATTATATCTTTAAGAACCCTGTGTATTGTACGGGATGAATAAATGCAAATTTATATACCAAATAGTAAAAAACAAATTATATCTTTAAAAATTGTGTGTATTACACGGGTTGAATTATTGTAATTTTGTATACTAAATAATAGAAAAATTATATCTTTAAAAACCTCGTGTATTGTACGGTTAGAATAAATCTCAATTATATATACCAAATGATAAAAAAGTTATATATTTGAAAATCTCGTGTATTACACGGGTTAAAATGTAATTTTGTATAATAAATAGTTAAAACCTTATCTTTAAAAAACTCTATGTATTACACGTGTTGAATAAAACAATGTTTATATACCAAATAATAAAAAAGCTATATCTTTTAAAAAAACTAACGAATAATGATAATGATATATTATTTTTTATTAAATGCAATTATCTCTTGACACAGTTGACAAAAAAATAAGCTGCAATTATTTTTAAGTTTTTTATTATACACATGGTTGTATAGAATCAATCTTTTTAATATATCTCTGTTTAATCATTTTCAATATATATATCTGGTTAATCCGATAAGCACAATGATATGTATAATCTATTTGAAGTATAAAACTTTATCCACGTTATAATAAATAGATAAGTCCATTTAAACGGAAAACAAACTCTATGTATTACACGTGTTGAATAAAACAATGTTTATATACCAAATAATAAAAAAGCTATATCTTTTAAAAAAACTAACGAATAATGATAATGATATATTATTTTTTATTAAATGCAATTATCTCTTGACACAGTTGACAAAAAATAAGCTGCAATTATTTTTAGTTTTTTATTGTACACATGGTTGTATAGAATCAATCTTTTTAATATATCTCTGTTTAATCATTTTCAATATATATATCTGGTTAATCCGATAAGCACAATGATATGTATAATCTATTTGAAGTATAAAACTTTATCCACGTTATAATAAATAGATAAGTCCATTTAAATGGAAAACACATTTGAGAGCTTCTCATTAATTGACATGTGTCGCTCATATGTTTACTTTATTATATAGTATAGATTTTCACTTGTAACTTTTTTTCTATGTTTATTTTATTTACATTCTATTATAATATTTATCCACATTTTATTATAACTTTTTTCCAATATACATTTATTTTTATCTATATTTGATTCAATTTATAATCAAATTTATTACATTGTAATATAGATAAATGTAACACCCCAAAAACAGGTTTGGTAATTAAATCATATTAATATTAAAGAGCGGGTAAAATACCGTTAGTGGTAAAAGTGAACCCGTAAACAAAATAACTAGTAACAAATTAACCTAGTTAGTAAGTTGTAAAAGTCAATAAAACAATGAGTAGTAGCCCTATCTAATAAAAAACTAAACTTGGGGGACCAAAGTTGTTAAAATAGAAACTAGTGATTTATAAACAGAAATTAAAACACACATAGAGTGTGTGTGTGTTAGAACGTTCATCAGGATGAGAAAAAGGGGGAAACCCTAGTTCATCTAAATTCACCATATTGAAGGTCAATTCTAAGCTTAAATCAATGCATGAACGCATATAAACGATCACCTAAATGAGGGGATCATAAGGTATGTCTCAACACTTAGATTAGTGAAAGTTATAACTTGAGACAAGTAGAATATTGCAATTTGATTGTTGGATTATGATCCAAAGATGAAAATGAGTGTATAGGTATGCTTAATTTCGTTTGATACAATGAAAATATGATATATTTGAGGTATGGTTACTTATAAGTGATTAACAAGTAGATTATGAAGTGGGTTTTGATTATATGATGATGTTGATAATAAACTTGAGTTTAGAATCATCATACATGGTAGTAGTAGGAAGATACTTGACCAATTTATGTGTTTGAATACATGATCATACTTACCATGAAATGGGTTTTTGTATGATGTGATGAAACTGATGTTATAGTGCATGCATATAGTCTTCATATTTACAAGAAAATATGAGATACTTGGCTAATTGATGTTTGGATTAAGTCCATGTATGTGGTGAAATGAGTTTTTAAGATAGTAATAAAATCCCAATTCTAGTATGATAATTTGAGTGATTAACTATGATGATTGAAAGTCTTGCTAACTTGATGTTAATAATAGTGTAAACTTGACGAATTGAAAGAAAGAAAGTAAATTTAGTTAATGAAGTTAGCCAAATTGGTGGCCTAAAAATGATACCCACCAAGTGTTAGATAAAATTCCTAATGAGTTTTATTTAAACTTATTAGTGCAAATATATGTAAAACAGCAGTTTGACTTTTATAAGTCAAACCGGCTATAATTGAATCACATACGAAATATGGTGGAAAAGTTCATAAGGGTGATGGTCATGGTATTGATGACTAATCTAACTATCTTATGGCTATTGTATTATAGTTTGACTCTTGACGAGTTAGGTTGAAGCTTGGAGAAGAATGGGCCAAACGAGTCAAAGGCGCGAGAAAACATGAACGGGCTTAAGGTAAGTAAAGCTTACACCTTCGAAATAGTATATCTACTTATGTATTTGACTAAGAATAAGCAATTTAATATTCGTAATGAGATTTCAAAATAAGATGTTCCGACACGAATCGATACGAGTAGGAACAAGTAAGAATGGTAATAAACCTTAATTGATGGTATAAAGGGGGAAAACAGTAATTCAGTCATGTAATGACGAATAAACATGGAGTTTTGAAAAGTCACCTTATGGTGTAAACCATAACGGGTGAAAATGGTAAAATGGTAATTCGGTCATGGGTTGACAAATATATATTGAATATTCGAAAGACACCCTATGGCGTAAGCCATAACGGGTCGAACGAATTAAGAAAAGACTTTATGTAATATGATCATACGGTGTAAATTGAAACGGATTAAATGGTGAAATGGTAAATAAATACCATCTCATAATGATAAAATTGTAATATAGGCCAAACGAGTCAAATGGTGATGTCATCACCATTTGATAATAATGACTAATGATTATTTGCCAAGTTTTGGGCTCATAGGAAGGATAGCGTACGCTTTGCATTGCTTTTACTTGGCAACTAATAATGCAATGTATTAAAACGGGTCAGTGTTATGACCCGAGCCAGGTATGTGTAATGGGTTAAACTCTCAATGAGGACTTAGAGTCCGGCGGCGAGAGTAAATGAGTCATGGGTGGACATTTGATTACCTAAGTGAGGTATATCTAATAATATAAATGGGGGATATTATGCTCTTAGGAACACAATGATTTTAAATAGAACATGATTTAAAAGTGCCCATTTGGTCAAATTACACTTTTAAAAGTCCTTTACGGAAAAATGACTTAAGTTGCCTAAAATGCCCTCGGATGATAAACCGGGAAAATGACCCTTAAGGGTAGTTTAGATATGAGTTTTAATAATTTGAACAATGATTCCGGTAGTGTAAAGTGAAAGGTTTAAACCATTTTGACTTAATGCCATAATATGTCATTTTCGTAAAAGTGTCAAACTTGAGGGTAAATTAGGAATATAATGATTTTCTTATCATAACCAATACATTTGAAGTTGTGATGATATATAAATTAAGGACCATAAACTGGCAATAAGAGATATGAAGGGATGTGATAAATTGAGCTTAAGTGCTTAATTCCATAATGTGTCAAAATAAAATATATGCATAAACCGAGTAACGGTTGCTAATTTATAAAAATCATGAATCCGGGTTAAGGATTTTGAGTCAATAATGTAGGGAAATGTTTTAGAACATTTAGAAACAAGTTTGAAGGAAACGGATATGCAAAGGAGAAGTTACGCAAATTTTCGTATGCATATCTGATGTCAGGCGCAAGGTCGCACCCCCAGGCACAAGGTCGTGCCCCTGACTGATGTCAACTGAATTGCGTCCGAACTGACACAAGGTTGTGCCAGACTTGTTTCTTCTTGAGCCAATAACTGGTTCTTTTTTTCACATTTTATTCAACTCCAAACTTGTGTGAAGGCTATCTAATACATTTTATGCATTATATAACTAAGTATGAGATGATATTGGATTTTAGGTGATTGCTATGATGTTACGGATGAAGATCAAGCTTACCGAAGAACCGAACACAACTAATAAAAGCTTCCGCATTTTGTTCTTTCGTTTATCAAATCAAACCATGTTAACATGTTTAAATATTTTGAAACTTACGAAATTTTGTGAAGTTTGAACTTTGTATGGACATGTATTTGCATTATATTATATATATAACTGCAAAATTTTATAAATTTTCATTTAAGTAAGTTCGCGTCTTACAATAAAGATACATAATATGGTATATTTGAGTTATAGTAAACTGTAAGTTGCATCCTTGTGTTATTTGGACATGATCAATTTATATCCCCACTTTGAAACTTTCGCGGCTTGGGTCACTAGGTTTCCAGTTTTGTTACACTTTGCGTTCCTCCGTCAAACAAACATCAAATTTATGTTAAAAATATGTTGAAAACACAACACCATAATGCCCCTGATGTTTTATTGTCGTATCCCCCCGGTTATCTCCATCTACAAACCACCACTCCTCACCACTGCCGGTAGTCACCCAAACAAAACCCTAACCCAATCCACCACCTTCAATCACATCTCCACCCTCTTTCATCTACATCTATAGCAACCACCAGAAACCAACATTCAAAACCCTAGATTTCACCCTCAAACTTCATCATCTCTCGAATTCACAACCATTTTACCTCACCAATCGAACCATTATAGTAATTACTATTTAGGATAATCTAATTTTAATTTCATTTCACAAGGTGATTTGAGTTAATTTTGTAACAAATTTTAGAATCATTCTTGTGAATTTCATTGATTTTGAGTTACATGAATAGGTTGATGAACCTTCAAAATTTGGTGTGACGGTTATGGAAGAATCAACTAGGTAAGTTGAAAGGTTTGTTGAAAAAAAATGTTGGTAGGTAACACGATTAATATTGGGATTGATCTACTGAACCAATTTGTTCTTGACTGAATCTAGCTAAAGCCACTTCAACTAAGAAAGAGACTGAAGGGGTATGATCCCAAAAACCTTGTGCCAACTAAGGGAACCATACTCACTATTAACTTCTAAGAAAACCTCGCGCATGCTTCTATATTAAGGAAAGTCACTGAAAGCCTGCGCCAAGTATCCAAAGAAGGAAAGGATCACTTAACCACCTTCGCGGGCTCGCGCAAGGTTCAAAGTTAATCTTGATCAAACTCCTTGGGTAAATTTAATGAACAAACCTTGCACCGATATTTATATCAAAGCAAGTACTCACCAAAAACGCTGCGCCAAGCAACAAGAAGAGGAAAGATCAGTTAACTAACTTGTGCCTCTCGCGCAAGGAAACAGTTAATCCTGAGAAATTCTCCCTTAGCAAAATCCTAGAGTTGGTGCAGAAGCAAAGGGAATCTTTTCTGTTGTAACAGAATGGACACGTGGCGAGCAACAGATGGGCCACAGTTGTGAAACCTTCTAGAAGCCCCTAATACCCAATCGTGCAGGCATCTTTTCGGTTATAACCAATTGCCACATGGCAGCTTCTGGACGGCTGGGAAGGATCACGGTGATGGCATGATCACACTTATAAAATATAGTGATCTCATGATGACACGTGGTATCTCCCTAGCCATTGATGATCTCACGATCCGTGTGCACTTACGGATGACCACAAACATTAACGGAATAGCAAAAGATTTCGTTAAAGTTACAATCTCTCATTTTAGCGCCAAAACTCTGGTTATAAATAAGTGACTTGGACTCCAAGTAGAAGGTATTCACTCTCAATTACTCTCTCTCTTACAACACTTTACTTCCGACTACCTGTACTTATTCTCACACCGGAGGGTGGTCACGGAGAGAACCCCCCTTCTCCCCGTGGAGAGCTAACGGTGTTCTGTTTTGCAGGATCAGCCGGAGTATTGTTTCATTCATCATCATCGTGAAACCAAACGAAGGATTAACCCCTTTTATGCAGATCCCATTCCATAGATCTACTTAGATTCCGATCTAGTTGATCTAGGGTTTCTTCATTGGCGCCCACCGATTCTTTGTTTTCTCTCATCTTTCGTTTTATTTCACACAGTTCTACAGCTTCATGGCTGATGGACCGTCATTTCCAGGTCCTCGGTCGGAGATCCATCGCGTCGGCGGAGCTCCTTAGGTCGACGGACAAATCATTGAGGATTCGTCCGGTGAAGCTGATATTCCGTATGATCCTGATCATGCGAGTATCCCAGTAACGCCGGCGGCCCCTCATGTTGATGTTGCATCAATTCTTCCTCCTGGGGAAACTCCATTATCATGGTTGATTAAGTCTCAAACTGCCCTGAATGCCATGTATGTTCAGTTGTGTGCTCAAACTGGAACTCCAGCTTTTCAAGCTCCGGTTGGTACACCTCAAGCTCGTGCTTCACCGGCACCCCGAGCATTGAGTTACGGAACTCAGAACCAAGATCGTGCACCATCGCATGTATCTATGCCTGGAACTGAGTTTTATTCTAAATTCAGAAATGATTCTGTTCATTCTGGTAACAAACATCAAGAAGAAAATGTCCAGCGACGACCTTCAGTTCATTCACGTTTGGGCCCGCGATCGTCGCAAAAGCGGGACACCCAATGAATATGACAAAAACCTATGAGGAAGGAGATAGTTCAAGTGTTTTCAATCGTTTATCAGCTAATCATGCCAGTTACAAACCTAGAATTCGAGCGGTGTATAACCCTGAGGCGGAGCATGATTACAATTTGATTTACCGACCTGCTGAAGCTGCAGAACAATCAAAGTTTGTAAAAGAAATCGCTCTAGCCCCGCTGGAACGAGCAAAATTGCCATTAAACGTGGGAAAGTTTAATGGATTATCGGATCCAGATGATCATATGCGCCTGTTTACCGGCGCATGACTTATCGGTGGATGGACCCTGCCTATGTGGTGCCATTTGTTTGTTCAAACTCTAACTGGAGCCGTGCGACTCTGGTTCGACAACTTACCAACAGGTAAGCTCTCTTCATGGAATGATCTTAAGGAAAAATTCCTTACTCATTTCAGTCAGCAGCGTCGTTATGTTAGAGACTCGTCCTATGTAATGAATATTTGGCGAAGAGACAACGAGAATTTGGAGGACTTCATTACGCGTTATAACAAGGAAGTTTTGGAGATCGGTGACGTACACGAAGATCTTATCCACGCACAATTTAAGTACGTGGTATGATGTGACGAAATAATTAAGGTACTTTCTGGTACTACTGGTTTACCAAAAAGTTGGGATAAGCTCATGGCAGCAGCCAAGGTCTATGCGCAGACCGAGCGCAACCTTAATTCAAATAGACCTCCTCTACCTCAACATCGTCCTGAAGATTTGAGCAATGGAGGTCGGAAGTTTAAAAAGAGTTGGAAAGACTCGAACCAGAGTTCTTACTCACCATATTCTCCAATGGATGCCCGCGCGACAATTAACAAGATTGCAAATCAAAAGGCTATTAAAATGAGAACAAAGAGCGACAGTGGACTCCTCTCATTAAATCTCCCGCGGAAGTCTTGAGCACTGAGAATTATCAATTCAAACAACCCCAGCCTATAAAGAACAAAAAAGGTCAAGACCCAAACCTCTTCTGTGATTTCCACAAGGACACAGGGCATACAACCGATAATTGCATTAGCCTACGCACAGAAATTGAAAAGGCTCTGAAAAGTGGTAAGTTGACACACTTGGTGCAATCAGTTCGAAAAAAGGTTAGGCAACTCACGCGCGGTGATGAGCGGCCAAGCAATAAAAAGATGAAATAAGTTGCCATGATCCAAGGGATTTCGTCGCGCAAGCGTAGCTTTCAAAGGTTCCGAGGAGAAACATGGCGAGAGCAACAAGTGATATTTCTTGTGGTTCCAGGTGAGCCTCAAGAAGAAAGACCAGTGGTAATTTCAGGCATCTTTGGCCGTTTCCGGACCGACTATATGTTCATAGACCTGGGAAGTTCTATGGATATCATATATGAACAGTACTTCAAACAGTTAGATCCGGAAGACAATGCACGCCTAGAACCAGTTGACTTCCCGTTAACTGGATTCTGCAATGAGGCTGTCTTCCCTCTTGGACAAATAGTTTTTCCCGTGATTCTTTCAGATGGAAAACACTCACGCACCATTCAAGTGAACTTCATGGTAATGCTAGCAACATACCGTCACGATGTGTTACTAGGGAGACGAGCGCAACGGGATTTTAGCATGATCACATCTACACCTCACACTGCAAGTGGTTTCCCGACGCCAACTGGAGTAGCTATCATCTTCGCGCGAAAAGAGATTATGTCTATTGAAGAACCAGTTGTTAAGGTTGCAAAATCAACATCACCAAATGAACCTGAAAAATGGGTACTGAACAATAAGTATCCCGAGCAACCGATTATCCTTGGTCCTGCAATTTCTATGGCAAGTCGCGCAAAGCTTAAAACCTTGTTGTTTTGAAATATGGATATCTTCGCGTGGACTCCTGCAGATATGATAGGGGTTCCGCGCAAGATAGCTGAGCATTGCTTAAACGTCTTCTCAACGGCGCAGCCGGTGGTTCAGAAACAGCGCAGCCTTGGATCAGAAAAGACCGAAGCAATGAATGAACAAGTTGTAGAATTATTGAAAGCTAGGATCCTGTGCGAAGTCAAATATCAAATCTGGGTCGCAAACCCAGTAATGGTGAAAAAGCACAATGGCGGCTGGCGCATGTGCGTTGATTTTAAAGATTTGAATAAAGCGTGTCCCAAAGACTGCTACTCTCTTCCCGAGATAGACAAGAAAGTCGATTCGTTAGCTTCTTTCCGTTGGAAATGTTTCCTAGATTGTTACAAAGGATATCACCAAGTGCTGATGAAAAAAGAGGATGAAGACAAAACAACTTTTCGCATGGAGAAAGGCATCTTTTGTTACACAAAAATGCCATTTGGACTCCGCAATGCGGGAGCTACATATCAAAGATTAATGGATACTGTCTTTGGCGATGATATTGGCAAAACAGTAGAAGTTTATATCAATGACCTGGTCATCATGAGCAACTCCGAAGAAATAATGCTAGAAAATATCCAGAGAACTTTCGATTCCTTGCGCAAAGTTAATTTGAAGTTTAACCCAGGAAAATGCTCTTTTGGTATGGAAGAAGGAAAATTCCTAGGTTTTGTGGTTACAAAGGAAGGATTCAAGGTCAATCCCGAAAAGGTGGAGGCCATCCAAAAAATGTCATCTCCCACCACCATCAAGGAAATGCAACGTTTGGCTGGGGATTAGCTGCGCTTAACCGTTTCTTGGCCAATCATGCTGCAAAATCATTCCCATTTATCCGAACCTTGCGCAATTGTGTCAAAAGTAAAACGTTTTCATGGACTCCTGAAGCGGAGAAAGCTTTTCAAGAAATGAAGGATTGTCTTATTCAACTACCCACGCTCACTGCTCCGCGCAGCAAGGAACCGATGATCCGTTACCTTTCAGCGTCTCCAATGGCAGTTGGAGCAGTATTAATGGTGGATCGAGAAGGCATTCAATCTCCAATATATTACATCAGCAAAATGCTAAATGATCCAGAAACTCGATATTCTATAATGGAAAAATTAGTGTTAGCCCTTGTTCACGCTTCGCGCAGGCTGAGACGATATTTTTCATGACACGTCATTACGGTCCTGACAAATTATCATATTGGTCAAGTTTTATCTAAACCAGATGTCTCAGGACGCCTCGCGAAGTGGGCAATTGAATTGGGAGCATACAACATCTGTTACAAGCCAAGACCAGCTATCAAGGGTCAAGTATTAGCTGATTTCATTGCTGAAATTCCAGCAGATAAGGTTGAAGAATGTGAAGCAATTCAAAATCCAGTTCCAATTATCGATGACAGAGAATGGATCTTATACACTGACGACGCATCAAAATATGATGGGGGCAAGAGTAGGATTACGATTGATAAGTCCAGATGGTGCAGAGTTCACTTATGCAATTCGACTTGAGTTTAAGAGTACCAACAATGAAGCGGAATATGAAGCTTTCTTAGTAGGTTTACGCCTAGCTATTAAAATGGGTGCATCTAACCTAACAGCTCATGTCGACTCTAAACTGGTTGCTGAACAAATAATCGGATCTTATGATGCAAAGGGAGACATCATGGCCCTCTATCTGGACAAGCGAAAGCTCTCATCACTCAATTTAAGCAATTCCAAGTTGTCCATATAAATCGGAGTGAGAATAAACACGCCGATGCCCTGAGCAAATTAGCTACAACAAGTTTTCAACATTTGGCAAGAGAGGTTCGCATTGAAGTTTTAAGCAACCCATCGGTACCACTGAAACAAGTAAGCATGGTTGAAATTGGAGATCCATCTTGGATGTCTCCAATAATTATGTACTTACTGCACGGATCACTTCCAACTGACAAAGCTCAAGAAAGAAAAATACGATGTAAAGAAATCAATTACGAAATGGTAGATGGTATCTTATACCGAAAGTCATATTCTGGACCTTTGCTTCATTGTGTGAGCAAACATGATGCGCAATATTTAATACGAGAAATACACGAGGGATTATGTGGAATCCATTCTGGACCGCGCATGGTGGTGGCCAAAATTATGAGTACAGGTTATTACTATAACAACTCGAAAATTCGATTGTTATCTTTTCTTTTGTTTTTTATAGTTTATCTATCCTTTGTAAATCCGAGATTCGGTTAATAATAAAGTTTATGTTAATTAATTATGGTATCGTACGTTATTATCGCATCTAATCGCTTAATAAATCGCATCGCTAATCTCATCGCATCGCAAATCGCAATTATATATGTGGTTTTATATTATTATATGTTATGTGTGTTTGTGGTTATGTTTACGCTCGCTATCGCATCGCTCCCGCACTCTCGAATAGCTAAATCGTACTATTATGTCAACTATAACGCTTAACGCTTTAATTTAACGCTTAATGTAACTATCTAATGTGAACCGAATAACCAAACGAACCCTTAACGCGAAATCGGCAAACGAAACTTGGTCACCAGGCTAAGTTCGGCCGAACTTGAATACCACAAGTTCACCCGAACTTGCCTGATAACCAGGACTCCCTTGTTTCCCTCAAGTTCGCGCGAACTTGTACAGAAACTTACAAGTTCAGCCGAAGTTAGCTATTTTCCCTTGAAATCTATCATGTTCGCACGAACTTGCATGGAAATCATGCAAGTTCGGCCGAACTTGTTATCAGCTCCTGAGATTCTTGCCTCACCTATAAATACCCATGCTCCTCATTCATGCTCCCCTTGCTGACCAAGTTCGCTCAGAGCTCTCTCAACCCGAAACCTTCGTGTTCTAAGTAAGAATCAACCCGATTTCAGCTGCAACAACGTTTATCAACAACCAACAAAGGTTTACAATGCTTTTACACAAGGATCTACCTTCGTTTTCATCAAAACCCATTCTTTTACAAAAATCTTCATCTTTTTCTTCAAAAACTTCTGTTTTAAGCTTATATCTACATAATACGAGTTCGTTTTGCGATAGTAGAGACTTCCCAAACACGAGATCTGTAAGATCTCGGCTTGTAAGTGATAGATCTGAGAAACCTTTGATAAATATCGATTTTGACACAAAATACGGACTTTTGAGGATGCTTTGTTCATTTTCTTGATATGAAACGAAGCATCTATCATTCAAGATCCCAGATCTGGAAGCACAAGGACTTTATGTTGGTTTACACAAGCCGGACTAATCTGAACGAACCCCGAGTTCGCCCGGATTGGCCCACGCTTTTGTAAAACGGCTAAAACCGCTCTAAAAGACCTCTCCGACCTAAGTTTGCTCAGTAGCACATGGTTGGAGGGATGAATACTCGATTTTCCTCAGCAAACGACGCGAAAACGACCCAAAAACATCAAGTTCGCTTGAGAATCACCAGCTTATCAGGTCAAGTTCGACCGAACTTGTACCCATTTGGGTCAAGTTCAACCAAACTTTAGTGTTTATTCACCAAGTTTCTTGCAAGTTCCCCGAACTTGCCTGGTTTCTTAGGAAACCATACAAGTTCGACCGAACTTGCCAAATCAGTAAGGTTCTCCTACAAGTTCGCCCGAATTTGACATTTCTTAGGAAACTCATCAAGTTCGACCGAACTTGACTCTAAACCCACCAAAACCCAGCAAGTTCGCTCGAACTTGTGTGTTTACACACAAGTTCGACCGAACTTGGCTGCTGCCCAAGCAAGACTTAATCGTTTCAGCTTTTCAAAGACTGATGCACTTCCGTTCGTGTATGCAGGCTGATCCGGCGCTCTTCTCGACTCTCCTCAGAATCTCTAAGCTAACTAAAACGCACCCGCAGTGAGTATACTTGACCCATTTTCGCTTTAAATGCACTTTTGGGTGTTACATACGTTCCCATAAACAAAATCACATCACGAATCAAAACTTTTTAACACATGCGAATAATCTGATTGTATATGCTTGACACGTGATACTAGAAACATATGATTAGGACTTATTTTCGATTTAAATTGCCTCCTTAGCTAGTATGGTACTATAGTGTGGCTTACACCCGATGGGGTCTAGTTAGGATGGACGCGCAAGCCTTCTCACGGTAGTTAGCATGAGAAATGAGCCTATGTTATGTTTGGTGTTTTGATGTATCATGATATGTAATTAGATTGTTTCGCAAACGCTTTCTCGACTATGCTAGTATTATTCAAACTCGTATGCTCATCTTTACTTAATTGTATTGACTTGTATTTTAACGTATGTAACAGGATGAGGATTTATAGCTTGGATGCCTTGGATGTTGCATGCGTAGTTTAGTTTGTTTTATTTAGTTTGTTTTAGAACGGTTGTAATAAAATCTAGGGGAGATCGAATTGGATTGTGTGTAAGAGATTTTGTTGGTATGTAATGGTTATTTTGAAGGTTTATGAGTTTGATAGTATGGGATATTAAATGTTGATGTTTATCTTTGAAATGGTTGTTATGAAAATTCTCTTGATCAATCTGTTTCGCCTAGTGCACTACCCCGATGATTCCACCGTCGGTTGGGGTGTCACAATTACTGGCCTGGAATGTATGTTGATGCAGTGGAGATTCTGCGCAAATGTATGTCCTGTCAAAGGCATGCTCCGAAGACGTTACCCAAAGAATCCTCTGGTTCCGATAACCGCTGCTTTGCCTTTCCAACAGTGGGGGATTGATCTTATCGGACCCTATCCTGATGCGCCGGGCGCAGTAAAGTTCGTTATTGTCGCAGTAGATTATTTCACCAAATGGGTTGAAGCTAAGCCATTGGCGTCTACCACAGCCATGGTCGTTCGTAAATACATATGGGAAAACATTATTTGCCGGTTTGGTCTACCATTACGGATCATCACCGACAATGGTCCCAATCTCACAGCTGGAGAGCTGCAAGCCTGGATGCAAGAAATGGAAATCGAACATGTTTTCGCCTTTGTCGCCCATCCACAGGCAAACGGTCAGGTGGAAAGCATAAACAAACAATTGGTGGAAGGCATTAAGGCATATTTAGGGACGGGCGACGTGGCTGGGTCGATGAATTACCAAGTATACTATGGGCACATCGTACTATGCCAAAAACGAGCAATGGCGAAACACCATTCGGTCTTGTTTAAGGTACAGAAGCCGTTTTTCCTGCCGAGATCGGCCTTCCATCGCCTAGAATGATTGCTCTTGAAAAGCAGAACAACGAAGAGCAACATTGACTTGATCTTGATTTGGTTGAAGAGAGGCGCGAGAATGCAGCGATACGCGAAGCTAAGTATAAATCCCAAATGGAAAAATATTACAACAAACGGGTACGCTTATACACCTTCATACCCGGAGATTTTGTACTTCGCGACAATAAGCTTCAAACGTTGAAAAGTCAGGGAAGCTAGCACCCAAATGGGAAGGACCTTATTTAATTCATGAAGTCCTAGGCAAAGGCGCTTACACATTGAAGCGCTTGGATGGCTCCAGTGTCCCACGGACCTGGAACGCCAGCAATTGCGCAGATGTTACATGTAAACTCAGCGCTCATAAGCCCTGCGCCCTATATGAGCCTGCTTACATCAGTTTTCATTTGTAATCTTAGTAACAGATTGTAAGCTTTACGCATTATCAATGAAATAACATACTTTCTGTTGCTACTTACATTCTTTTAGATTTATTACAAATACATGCAATTCCTTTGGATAAACAAAAACACATACTCATGAGCCACAAGACAATACAATGCTTGTGCTCACACATGAAGTTATTGTTCATTCGTTTATCCTAAAAAAGTAATTGGTCACATGCAAAAATTGTAAACTAAATATATTATTGTCACATTAAAAAAGTACTTGCGTATCAAACGCAACGATACATCAAAAAGAAATATACAAACAGCTACGGAAATAGACACAACCTAACTCTATTTCCCTGCATCTTTCACTTTTTCTTGCTTCTCCGCTTCTGAAAAGATTTCCTTCAGCCTATCAACAAAATAATCATGCTGCAGCGCAGCATCAACGAGATCCATAATAGGAATATGCAAATGATCATAACTCTCTTTGGCGGTAGTATAGAGAGGACAGTGTCGGTTCCATGCGTGGCAGCGCGGCTTGTGTCCCATTGGGTTTTCAGCGCATGGGCCACATGAAGTGTGCATTCCTTATAACCCTCAGCATGGCCATCATTCCGCGCCGCTACCATGAGCTCCGCCACTCTCTCATCTAATTCCATCGAGTTCAAGATAGAGTTTGTAATCTGCAAAATAAACACGTCAATGTAAGATATAAATTCAGCAAAGTTGCATATATCGAAAGAAAGGGATAGTACCTCCACAATCTGATATTCCTTCAACCAGGTAAGCTGGTTCATCAAGGACTCTGCCAGGCTCTCTGCGGTAGCACGAGCGACCTCCGCATCATTAATTTTCTGCTCGCCTTCGGTCAAACGGCGGATCAACTTGGCCTTCTCAGTACGATGGAGGTTAATATCCTTCTTCAAGGTATCAACCTCATCCTGCAGTCGCGCCTGATCAAATAACATAGAGGTTAGCTCATCAATCTCTTTATTCTTAAGAAGGAGAGTCATTTTGGTCGCTACCTCATTCTGCTCGCTCCTTTCTCTATGAGAGCGCGCCTCTTCTGCTGCCGCAACTGCATCAACCTTCTCTTTCTTGAGTTTCTCAATTTCATTACGAAGAGAGATTTTTTCATTGTTATCACTATCACAAGCCTCCACAAAGCGCTTGCGATCTTCAGCGTGCTGTGCAGAAACGGTTTCAAACTTGCGTTTCCACGCAAGCGCAGACCATTCCTCGGTCTTCTTCGCATCCTCAAACTTACTTTTCTCCGCCTCGAGCTCAACCCTCATCTTCCCCAACTTCTCACTCTCTATTCCAACCTTGAATCGTTTGGACTCAAACTCATCCTAGTCCTTGTTCATGCTGCCCGCTCGCGCACGATTCGATGAGTTACAGATGAGGCCTGTGCTGTCTCCAGAAGATAAGCTTGATAAATTTGATCATGAGATTTGACTTCTTGGCGCTTCACCTCCGCCAGTGGATAAATTCCCTTATACCATTCCCTGCAAGCATGCAGGTCCGTAAAGGTGTCACTTTGTTTCAACTTCCACACCGGCTCATGAACGGCGGAGGCCCTCTTAGCAGTGTAAGTTCGGTAGTAATAGTCCCCAAGAGTTTCCTCGGGACGAATAGGCGACTCCTCTTCAGGATCGTCAGAAAACGAGAAAAACCCTTGGCTAGCGGAGGGATCCACTCCCTTAATCGCTGACGCTATCTTTTCAGCATGAGTAGGAGAGACAGCCGTCTCTTGCGCTGCAGTTTCAGTCTCCACAGTTGGGGGGGGGGGCAATATCTTTTACCTGCTCGCTAGCAGGATTCTTCGTGGCATCAGGAGCAGTATTTTTAACCTGCTTGCCATAGGATCTTCAACAACTGTTGTTTTATTTTCTTCAGTTGCAGCCGTCTGAGGCATGTCAAGAATGATAAGCTCCGCAACTGGTTCTTTTTCAACATGCGCCTACTCTGGTGTAGAGGTTGTTGATGACGGTGGAGTTATCTTCACAAGTTTCTCTGTGATCAAACATAAAGGTAAGAAAAATAGCGAGCAAATAACTTGCAAAGAAATGTTTAAGCAAACCTTACCATGAGAAAACTTCTTCGCAAAAGCTTCTAAATTGCCTTTCTTGCCAATGCGCGGGCGCGCAACTTTTTTCGGCAGAGGCGGTGGTAAAGTCTCAGACTCCTTTCTCTTCTTGGAAGTGCGCTTCAACGCCTCTTCAGGACTTGAAGGGATCTCCAAAGGATCATCTGGGTTCGAGGCAGGAAGAGAGGAGGTGTCGATGGGTTCTGGTTTTGGTTTCCTCAAACCTACAGGCGCAAGACCCTCTAGTGAGTCTGACACCACCACATAATCACACCAAGAGTCAGATACGAGACGCGTACCTTTCTTGCCCTCAGCCTTAGTACCAGCAGAAGGCTTACTTTTCTGGTCGGGCTGGGTGGAGGTTGGCGAAGTAGCAGCAGCAGCAGCAGTTGGTTTTTTCTTCTTCTTGGAGTCAGGGCCTACGCCCAAGTTTAGCAAATCACCTACATGATCAATAATAAAGGAAAAACGTTGCGCCATAAGTTACATTGCAATATTACTTAAAGAGTTGGTATCTACAAGTAATATTGCAATAACTAACTTAGGTTTCGCAGTGTATGACTTACCAGTAGTAGCAGAGGGCTGCGCGTTCAGATCTTCTTTCTTGGGGATTTCAAAATTTCCCAAAATCTGATCAAACCAAGGCTCTTCATTTTCCTCAAGAGGCACAGCAGCCATTTTCCCATTATCCCTCTTATACGCCACCATATATAAGGGCGCAACTATTTTGCAGAACACAATAATAAAACTTCATCAATATACAATAGTTACGAAAGATTGTTCTAAAAAGTATGAAGTTACTTACCAGCACCATCTTCAGTACAAACCGGTTTCTCTTGTCTTTCTTCTTCCAGAGGATGCTCATACCTGCAGCAATTAAGGCCCTCTCCGGCAATATAATGTTGGGCACATCTTTTATGTTTTGATACCACACTTCGTTGGTTGGGATGGCCAAGGTCTCCAACTCTATATCCTCTGCAGCCCTGAAGGTCATTGCCATCGGGATAACCGCCGCTTTCACATAAAAAAAACTTTTGTTTCCAGTCGTGGTAGGATTTGGGTGGCACTAATGTAACATTTGTCAAAAACGGTTTCCAAAACCCGCTCCGTTTTGTAATCAAATATCAAGTTATAAATGTCACGTTGTGTATTTATGTTATTTTGATTTTTAATGATACATAATTAATAAACAAACTAAACTATAAAAATTATATTTGATAAAAAGTGAAAACAAAATAAATAAAAATAAAATGTTGCTGCCGGGGCTCGAACCCGGGTCAGCCGAATTATAACTTAACACTCACACGCATAAACCACTCCGCCACTTGTTTGTTTTCTGTCATCTTTAGGAAACAAATAGATTTTATAGACAAAGGTAAATCAATCGATTACACCAATTGTAACTGAAATCGGTTATCAAACACTCAAAGACGATCTGGATACTCGCGATTCAATGAGTATAACTGATAAGCTGATGATTCCAATCAATTCTCCCGTGAATGAAACTTGAATTCGGAAGTGAATCGGTTTAATAACCGAAAACTTTCAATTCTCGGATTACTTCAATCTTAGACCTATCTGCGACTCAAAATACTCTGCAAGACCCTCAATTACTTTTCCGCACACTTTACAGTCCATCGAAAGCTTAAATCAACTCGCCGGAAAATCTGCAAGATCGCCGGAAAACCGTATTCTTCATCAAAACGGTAAGTCTTTCAATACCGTCGTAGTTTAACAATTGTTAAGCTATTTCTAACTCAAACCTTTCAATTGAAATCGATTTCAGACACTGTTATCAGATAATTCCAGTTCGCCGGAAAATTTCTAGGAAATCTTTATCTTCGTCTGTGAAACGGTAAGGACCTTCAAACACACTTTTAACGTTTGTTTAGCACTTCAATTTCATGCTTAGCTAATCAAAACGATCAATTGATTTGCTCAGTTGAAGTACTTAAAAACAGAGACCGACGCCTTGCCGGAACTCTGTAATAAATCGTTTACCGGTATGATTACCTCTAATTATCATTTCTGCTATCTCATATTAGTCTGTGTAATGTTTAACAATCGAATTAACAAGATTTAATCGGTTAATCTACTGTCGGTAAAATCCAACGAAGAAGATGAACTGTAATAACATTATAAGTATAATTAAAATTGTATTTTAAATGGGTTCGACACACAGTCCAGCGGTGGACTGTGTGCAAACAAATTTCATACGCGATGCGAGTTCGATCCCTGATACACGACCAGTATAAATGCCTTTTTGATTAAAACTGAACCGGGTTAACTCCGTTAGATGTTAAGTATAATAAAAACCGAAATATTAACCAGGTTAGACACACAGTCCAGCGGTGGACTGTGTGCAACACTAACTCGCACGTCACGCGTTCGAGTCTGGTTAACGGCACCGGTTCGATGATTTAAAATCTTTTTAAAACAAATGAATTTTGAATAAATCGAATTAGTATATAAATATAATTAAAAACAAGATTATTTCGGGTTAGACACGTAGCTCAGTTGGTAGAGCTGCGTGCAGCGTACAGGAGGTCTCGGGTTCGAGTCTCACCCAGCGCATACATGCACATTGACCGAACCGGTCAACAGGTCAACAAGTCAACGGTCAACGCAAAAATAAACAATTTTTTTATATTTTATTTATTTAATTTAATTTAAAAATCAATTAAAAATACTTAAAAATAATATTTTTAAAGATAGAAAATAGCCTTAAACTCACAAAAATATATCTAAAAATTCCATTAAAATCCTTAATAAAATCCACTCATTTACTATATTTTCCGTTATTATTTAGATTAGTTATTTCTCGTTGTTCCGCTCTTCCAATTCGTGCGCATCTCATCATCTCCAATCAAACGCACCCAATGTGAGTGAATCTTTACAATTCCCCGTTTTAATCACGTTTTTGGGGTGTATCATGTGTCTTGATATATATTATATTTAAATCATTTTGCATACATCATATCATGAACATATGTATTCAGCTTGTTTCAACTGATTGTGTGGTTATTGTTAGATTCAATTTATTATATTCAGTACATGCAATTTCATAGGCCGTCGCTCCCCATTACATTATGAGCGTTGAGCATGTTCCCCATTACATTATGAGCGTGAACCTGGCGTGCCAACATACGATCGGCTCCGTTTGATTGAGCCTTGATCGCACAGACATTTATCATTTTCAGTACATGCAATACAATCGGCTCCGTTTGATTGAGCCTTGATCGCACAGTTTCATTTATGTTATTTATCGTATGATGTTGGTATGTTAATGTATGCTATCATATGTTATTGTATGTTATAGTTGTGATTGCTATTGCTACTGCCTGATTATTTACATTTGCTCATATATGATTATGCACAATTTTTCATTGATAAACCAACAAGTAAATCAATAATAAATGTTTATCTAACAAGTTTCACTCGCCAACTTATGTTGACCCAAAAACCCCCCATTTTTACACATGATACAGGTGAACCAGCTGCAGCCAGAACCACATAGGATTGGACTAGAAGAATAAAATGATTTAGAGCTTGGAACTATTTTGTTTCGTTATTTTCTTTGTATTGTATGGACATGTTTGGATTATTTGGAATGTAACTTTGACTTTAATAAATATGAAACATAGTAGTAAATATCATGAGCTTTGGTGATAACCCAATTATGCCTCGACTCTTATTCCGCTGCGGGTCGGGGTGTGACAGATTGGTATCAGAGCCATGACTATAGGGATATAGGATAGGTTATTAGACCCTTAGAGCCTATACTATAGTTGATTAGAAACTTATAAGATTTTTGTGTGTTACATGCCAAATTTCATGAGGTTTATATGTTTTATGTTAAATGTTACATTCAATGTTATGCAAGCATGTTCATAAGTATATATTATCATATAATGTCTATCATGAATCATATTCTCATAACATATCACATCCATGAAAGCACACACCACATCATGATTGCTTTTACAATGATTTTGTGTTTTCAAATCTCATCAAAGTGAGTTCTCATGACGGCATGTAGTAACTGGAAGGGTACCAGTACCGGTAGTCGGAACGTCCTGTCTAGGCTGGCATTCGTATAAATCCAAAATAAAGGACCAGTTTGCCTACCTGGGGACTAACGATGAGAGTACGAAGTACCTATTAGGCCAAAGCATGCTATACCAAACGTCGTGTGAGCTAACCCCACTTTGAGTTGTCATTGTGTCTACACCTGGACACATTCTGACCATACATCTCGTATACAATTTGGTGGTTTGCATTCGGGTGATGCAAGTGTTAAATCGCCAATACTAATGTGAATCCTACCAAGCCAATAGCCATGGGGGCCCACATGACTATATAGGTGAAGGTATGGGGGACATTTGAGGCCCAACATGAGCAAACCCAAGACATCCTATGGATGTAGTTGCATTATTGATATTTATGTTATTTTCATTTTCTTAAAGACACATGACACCTAAAAAGACTCCATAAACTCACAATCTTCTTATGTATGTTCCTGTAGATGTCGTCCAGACAACAACGAAGGGGTAAAAGATCAGGAAGGTCTCAGGAATGCTTGGCCACACAAATCGCGAAACAAATGGCCACGATACTGCCTGACATTGTGGTCCAAGTACAACAAGCCCTCGCTACAAATCCTACTAACCTCCCCAACAAGACGACCAGAACATCGGCAACCCTCCTACCAGCAAGTGCTCATATAAACATTTCAAGTCTTGTGATCCTCCTAAATTTGAAGGGACCGAAGGTGTCACTGCTCTCCTCCACTGGTTTGAGGAGATGTAAAACACTTTTCTCAACTGCGATTGTCCTGAGGATCGCAAGGTTCGATACGCCACGGAAGACTATTTGGGGTAGCTCTTACCTGGTGGAATACTGAAAAAGGGAAGAGGGGAATTGATGATGCGATGGCCTTAACTTGGGAGGAACTAAGGGAAATCATGACTAGGCGTTTCTGTCCTAGGAGTGAAATTAAAAAGTTGGAGGACGAATTTCATTCTTTAAAGCAGAAGGAGGGAGATCATACCACCTATAACAAGAGGTTCTTAGAGTTGAACCAAATGGTTCCAAATTTGTTTACCCCAACTTATCGTCTGATCGAGCATTATATTCGAGGACTTCCCTCGAAAATTCAAGATTCAGTTCTCAGCATTTCACCGGTAACACTTGAAGCTGCTATGGAGCTAGCGACTGAACTGACCGAGAATCGAATTTGCAACGGGAAGTTTAAAGAAGAGAAAAAGAAAGCCCCTGTTGAGGGTCAAACTTCAAACCATTCCATCTCCTCCTCTAAGTTTGCTAATAAGAGGAAGCGCAACACCAGAAACTTCGCTGTTACACAAACCAACTCCCCTATTCCTGCTGCACCCATTACCCAAGTCGCCCCTTCACCTGCACTATACAAAAGACCATACTCTGGCCCGTTACCAAAATGCAACCGCTGCCAATACCACCATTCTCCTGATCATCCTTGCCAATATTGCACCGGCTGTGGTCGCGCAGGTCATACTGTTCAAACCTACCGCATGCCTCAGCGAACGAACAGCCACCAGCCTTCAACCCAAACCCACCAACAAATAATGGGTCAAGCCCAACAACCCCTACTATTACCACCCACCCAACATTTAGCCCAAACATATTACCAACCCAATTATTCTATGGGTCAACCTATGCGGGCTTGCTACAATTGCGGAGACACAAGCCATTTCAGAAACACGTGTCCAAGGTTGGTAAACATAATTCATGCTCAGGCCCAAGCCAACCCGGTGAATCAAGCGAACCAAGCTCCTCCACCTGCAAGGGGAAGAGCATTCAATATCAACGCTAATCAGGCTAGGGCTGATGGCAATGTGGTTAACGGTACGTTCCTTATAAATGGTAGATATGCATCTATGTTATTTGATACTAGTGCGGATAGAAGTTTTGTGTCCTTAGAATTTGAACCTATCTTAAACCAAAATCGAGATAAGCTCATGGAACCATAACGGTAGAAGTTGCTGACGGGAAACCAGTTTCATTAAACTCTATTATACGCAACTGTACACTCACCTTAAACGACCACGATTTCTCAGTCGAACCTTATTCCTATGAAGCTGGGAAGTTTCGATATCATAATTGGTATGGACTGGCTCAGTCAACATCAGGCAGAAGTTGTATGTCGCGAAAAATTTATACGTATTCCTCTTTCAAACGGTCAGACTCTTCGAATCTTTGGGAGAAACCTCGTCGAAAGGGCTCAGCTTAATGTCTTGTCTTCGAGCCCAAAAATATCTTTGCAAAAATTATGTCGCGTTTTTAGCTCATATCATCAAAAAGGGAACCATGGAGAAGAAACTTGAAGACATCCCTGTAGTAAAAGATTTTCCGCGAGTTTTTCCTGACGACATTTCAGGACTTCCACCAGTTAGAGAAGTCGAATTTCGTATTGATCTTATACCTGGTGCTACACCAGTTGCAAAGTCTCCTTATAGGTTAGCCCCCTCTGAAATGCAAGAGCTAGCCAGTCAATTACAAGAGTTGACTGACAAGGGATTCATACGTCCTAGCTCATCGCCTTGGGGTGCACCTATCCTTTTTGTAAAGAAGAAAGATGGATCGTTTCGTATGTGCATCGACTACAGAGAGCTCAACAAATTAACAATCAAGAATCGCTATCCTTTACCTCGCATTGATGATCTTCTTGACCAACTTCAAGGTGCCAGTTACTTTTCAAAAATCGACCTTCGATCCGGTTATCATCAACTTAGAGTGCATGAAGAAGACGTCCCAAAGACCGCATTTCGAACTCGTTATGGCCAATTTATGAATTCATGGTCATGCCATTTGGTTTAACCAACGCTCCAGCAGTCTTCATGTGCCTGATGAACAGAGTCTGCAAACCTTATCTTGATCGATTTGTTATAGTCTTCATCGACGACATTCTCATTTATTCAAAGTCTAAGTCTGATCATGAGCGTCATCTTCGACTCATCCTTACACTTCTAGAGGATGAAAAGATTTACGCCAAATTCTCCAAATGCGAATTCTGGTTAAAAGAGGTGCAATTCCTCGGACATGTAGTCAATGACAAGGGAATACATGTCGACCCCTCAAAGATCAAAGCGGTACAAGAATGGCAAGCTCCACGACACCAACTGAAGTAAGATCTTTTCTTGGTTTGGCTGGTTATTATCGTCGTTTCATTTCAAACTTCTCTCGCATTGCCGTACACTCACGGCTTTAACTCATAAGGGAAAACCTTTCATATGGGGACCCAAGCAAGAAGAAGCCTTCCAAACCCTTAAACAAAAACTTTGTGATGCACCAATCCTCACTCTTCCTGAAGGTTGTGATGATTTCGTAGTCTATTGCGACGCGTCAGGGCAAGGATTAGGCTGCGTTCTAATGCAAAGAGGAAAAGTTATAGCTTATGCTTCGAGACAACTCAAGACGCATGAGAAGAACTACACCACCCATGACCTAGAACTTGGAGTCGTTGTGTTCGCTCTTAAAATATGGAGACATTATCTCTATGGTACTAAGTGTGAAATATACACTGACCACAAGAGTCTTCAACATATCTTCAATCAAAAGGAGTTAAACATGAGGCAACGAAGATGGGTCGAACTTCTAAATGATTACGACTGTGAAATTCGATACCACCCTGGCAAAGCAAATGTGGTGGCTGATGCACTCAGTCGAAAAGGTTATGCGAACTCCATTCGTCTTCTATGTTCGCAAATCATATCTGACATTAAAGATCAAATTCGAGAAGCCCAACATGTTTCAGTAACGGAAGATGATGTGCGAAAGGAGATGTCCTGTGGAGCTGAACTTAAAATTGAAACTAAATCTGACGGTATTCTGTACTACCTAGATCGTATCTGGATTCCTGACCACAACAATCTTCGTGAAATTCTTATGAATGAAGCTCACAAAACGCGATACTCTATACACCCAGGGGCCGATAAGATGTATCAAGACCTACGATATACCTATTGGTGGCCTGGAATGAAGAAGGATATTGTTGTTTTTGTTTCTAAGTGCCTTACATGTTCCAAGGTGAAAGCTGAACACCAAAGACCCTCAGGACTTCTGGTCCAACCTGAAATACCTGTATGGAAGTGGGAAAATATAACCATGGACTTCATTACCGGGTTACCTCGCACTTCTGGTGGGTATGACACTATATGGGTAATCATTGACCGACTTACAAAATCAGCTCACTTTATTCCTATCCGCGAAGATTTCAAGAACGATAAGCTAGCTCGTATTTATATCAGTGAAATCTAAGCCGTCATGGTGTACCAGTAAGCATTATTTCAGATCGCGATGGTCGTTTCACTTCACGAACATGGCAAGCAGTACAATCCGCTATGGGTACGCGATTAGATCTCAGTACCGCCTATCATCCTCAAACTGATGGACAACCTGAACGCACCATTCAAACTCTTGAAGATATGCTTCGAGCATGTGTCATAGACTTCAAGGGAAATTGGGACGCTCATCTACCGTTAGTTGAATTTTCGGACAACAACAGCTATCATTCAAGCATCGGCATGGCACCTTTTGAAGCCTTATATGGTCGTAAGTGCCGATCTCCTGTATGTTGGCACGAAATTGGGGAAGCTCAAATCACTGGTCCAGAATTGATCCAAGAAACCACAGACAAGATCCATCAAATCTGAAACAATCTTCTAGCGGCCCAAAGTCGTCAAAAGAGTTATGCAGATAAACGACGAAAGCCTTTAGAGTTTAACATTGGTGATCATGTACTTCTAAAAGTATCACCGTGGAAGGGAGTAGTTCGTTTTGGTCAAAAAGGCAAGCTAGCACCACGCTACGTAGGACCTTTCAAGATACTCGAAAGAGTAGGACCTGTAGCATACAAGCTTGATCTACCAGAAGAACTCAACAGGATTCATCCCACATTCCACGTGTCGAACTTGAAAAAGTGCATCGCTGATGAAAACCTCCACATTCCTCTGGAAGATATTCAGATTGATGAATCTATGCATTTTATTGAAAGACCAGTAGAGATCATGGACTTCGGGGAGAAACGTCTACGACGGAGTCGCATTCCAATTGTTAGGGTACGTTGGGAGTCGAAACGGGGACCTGAGTTTACTTGGGAACGTGAAGACTCAATGCGCGAAAAAATTCCCGCATCTTTTTCCTACTACTTCTACTACTTAAATTTCGGGACGAAATTCCTAAAAGTAGGGGATACTGTAACATTTGTCAAAAATGGGTTTCCAAAACCCGCTCCGTTTTGTAATCAAATATCAAGTTATAAATGTCACGTTGTGTATTTATGGTTATTTTGATTTTTAATGATACATAATTAATAAACAAACTAAACTATAAAAATTATATTTGATAAAAAGTGAAAACAAAATAAATAAAAATAAAATGTTGTTGTCGGGGCTCGAACCCGGGTCAGCCGAATTATAACTTAACACTCACACGCATAAACCACTCCGCCACTTGTTTGTTTTCTGTCATCTTTAGGAAACAAATAGATTTTATAGACAAAGGTAAATCAATCGATTACACCAATTGTAACTGAAATCGGTTATCAAACACTCAAAGACGATCTGGATACTCGCGATTCAATGAGTATAACCGATAAACTGATGATTCCAATCAATTCTGCCGTGAATGAAACTTGAATTCGGAAGTGAATCGGTTTAATAACCGAAAACTTTCAATTCTCGGATTACTTCAATCTTAGACCTCTCCTGCGACTCAAAATACTCTGCAAGACCCTAATTACTTTTCCGCACACTTTACAGTCCATCAGAAAGCTTAAATCAACTCGCCGGAAAATTCTGCAAGATCGCCGGAAAACCGTATTCTTCATCAGAACGGTAAGTCTTTCAATACCGTCGTAGTTTAACAATTGTTAAGCTATTTCTAACTCAAACCTTTCAATTGAAATCGATTTCAGACACTGTTATCAGATAATTCCAGTTCGCCGGAAAATTTCTGGAAATCTTTATCTTCGTCTGTGAAACGGTAAGGACCTTCAAACACACTTTTAACGTTTGTTTAGCACTTCAATTTCATGCTTAGCTAATCAAAACGATCAATTGATTTGCTCAGTTGAAGTTCTTAAAAACAGAGACCGACGCCTTGCCGGAACTCTGTAATAAATCGTTTACCGGTATGATTACCTCTAATAATCATTTCTGCTATCTCATATTAGTCTGTGTAATGTTTAACAATCGAATTAACAAGATTTAATGGTGTAATCTGCTGTCGGTAAAATCCAACGAAGAAGATGAACTGTAATAACATTATAAGTATAATTAAAATTGGTATTTTAAACGGGTTAGACACACAGTCCAGCGGTGGACTGTGTGCAAACAAATTTCATACGCGACGCGAGTTCGATCCCTGATACACGCATAAATGCCTTTTTGATTAAAACTGAACCGGGTTAACTCCGTTAGATGTTAAGTATAATAAAAACCGAAATATTAACCAGGTTAGACACACAGTCCAGCGGTGGACTGTGTGCAACACTAACTCGCACGTCACGCGTTCGAGTCTGGTTAACGGCACCGGTTCGATGATTTAAAATCTTTTTAAAACAAATGAATTTTGAATAAATCGAATTAGTATATAAATATAATTAAAAACAATATTATTTCGGGTTAGACACGTAACTCAGTTGGTAGAGCTGCGTGCACGCGTACGGGAGGTCTCGGGTTCGAGTCTCACCCAGCGCATACATGCACACTGACTGAACCGGTCAACAAGTCAACGGTCAACGCAAAAATAAACAATTTTTATTTATTTAATTTAATTTAAAAATCAATTAAAAATAATTAAAAATAATATCTTTAAAGATAGAAAATAGCCTTAAACTCACAAAAATATATCTAAAAATTCCATTAAAATCCTTAATAAAATCCACTCATTTACTATATTTTCCGTTATTATTTAGGTTAGTTATTTCTCGTTGTTCCGCTCTTCCAATTCGTGCGCATCTCATCATCTCCAATCAAACGCACCCAATGTGAGTGAATCTTTACAATTCCCCGTTTTAATCACGTTTTTGGGGTGTATCATGTGTCTTGATATATATTATATTTAAATCATTGTGCATACATCATATCATGAACATATGTATTCAGCTTGTTTCAACTGATTGTGTGGTTATTGTTAGATTCAATTTATTATATTCAGTACATGCAATTTCATAGGCCGCCGCTCCCCATTACATTATGAGCGTTGAGCATGTTCCCCATTACATTATGAGCGTGAACCTGGCGTGCCAACATATGATCGGCTCCGTTTGATTGAGCCTTGATCGCACAGACATTTATCATTTTCAGTACATGCAATACGATCGGCTCCGTTTGATTGAGCCTTGATCGCACAGTTTCATTTATGTTATTTATCGTTTGATGTTGGTATGTTAATGTATGCTATCATATGTTATTGTATGTTATAGTTGTGATTGCTATTGCTACTGCCTGATTATTTACATTTGCTCATATATGATTATGCACAATTTTTCATTGATAAACCAACAAGTAAATCAATAATAAATGTTTATCTAACAAGGTTCACTCGCCAACTTATGTTGACCCAAAAACCCTCCATTTTTACACATGATACAGGTGAACCAGCTGCAGCCAGAACCACATAGGATTGGACTAGAAGAATAAAATGATTTAGAGCTTGGAACTATTTTGTTTCGTTATTTTCTTTGTATTGTATGGACATGTTTGGATTATTTGGAATGTAACTTTGACTTTAATAAATATGAAACATATTAGTAAATATCATGAGCTTTGGTGATAACCCAATTATGCCCCGACTCTTAATCCGCTACGGGTCGGGGTGTGACAACTAACAACAACCGTTTGGCTTGCATACATTTTTGGAATGAATAAAAGCCCAATGAGCAATGAAGCTGATAAAATACCCGGAATTTCTCAACTGTCGGTATGATCTGCATCGACCGGCAGATGAACTCAAAGTGCCTAATCCTCACCATTCCCATGGGATTCAATTAGGAAATATGGAATTTATAGAAGTCTAGAATCTCAAGCATAAAGTGGGTCGCAGGAAGCCTGAAGTTGCCCTCGGCAAAATAATCGTAGAACAACGTAATGTAGCCGGCCGGAGCATCCGCCGCCGTGGCACCCTCCTTAGGGTAAAAAGCTCCCCAAGACTTAGCAAACAGAAAATTGTCAATCAAAGCATCGAAGTTTGCTTTCCCCCACTTCAATGGTGGAAGTATAGACGTCGCCGGTGCCTCAACTCTACCAGAACTCGATCCAGTCGCCATAGGAATCTTGCTGAAAGAACTCTTGAAGAAGGGGATTGTTTCAAAAAAAAAGAAGATGATCGGAGTTTCGCAAGTCGCCGGAAAATATGAAGGATATATGTGTTTCTCTCTCTAGAATATCGTCTGGTGAAGAAGCAATTGGAGAGCCATTTCCCTTTATATACCAATCGCAATTAATGCTCGATATGACTGCAGCGACTTTTGTGACCATCACCCTTCCCCAGGTAATTGCAAGGGCGAGTGGGGAACAGTAATCACCCCACGCGCGCGAGTGTCGCCGAATTATCATTAAATGCAGTAAGACACGTACTGTTGACAGCCTGTCAACAGTACCACCACGTCTCATGAACGTGCGTGTCCACCAACTACATCATTTGGATGAGCGACATGGTGTCAAATATACTTGAAATTCAAATATCTTCCAAAAGATCACTTGTGACACGTCACCAAAAAAGCATAAAGCAACAAAAGACCAACACCCATTCAGTTTAAGTCTAGTGCTCCACCTACTCTTTACTTCCACATAGGAGCAACACTGGACTAGGGGGACTTAAAGGGGTATGATGCCAAAAACCTTGTGCCAACTAATGGAACCATACCCACTATTAACTTCTAAGAAAACCTCGCGCAAGCTTCTATATTAAGGAAAGTCACTGAAAACCTGCGCCAAGTATCCAAAGAAGGAAAGGATCACTTAACCACCTTGCGCGGGCTCGCGCAAGGTTCAAAGTTAATCTTGATCAAACTCCTTGGGTAACATTTTATGAACAAACCTTGCGCCGATATTTATATCAAAGCAAGTACTCACAAAAACGCTACGCCAAGCAACAAGAAGAGGAAAGATCAGTTAACTAACTTGTGCCTCTCGCGCAAGGAAACAGTTAATCCTGAGAAATTCTCCCTTAGCAAAATCCTGGAGTTGGTGCAGAAGCAAATGGAATCTTTTCTGTTATAACAGAATGGACACGTAGCGAGCAACAGATGGGTCACAGCTGTGAAACCTTCTAGAAGCCACTAATACCCAATTGTGCAGGCATCTTTTCGGTTATAACCAATTGCCACATGGCAGCATCTGGATGGCTGGGAAGGATCACGGTGATGGCATGATCACACCTATAAAATATAGTGATCTCATGATGACACGTGGCATCTCCCTAGCCATTGATGATCTCACGATTCGTGTGCACTAACGGATGACCACAAACATTAACGGAATAGCAAAAGATTCCGTTAAAGTTACCATCTCTCATTTTGGCGCCAAAACTCTAGTTATAAATAAGTGACTTGGACTCTAAGTAGAAGGTATTCACTCTCAATTACTCTCTCTCTTACAACACTTACCTGTACTTATTCTCACGTCGGAGGGTGGTCACGGAGAGAACCCCCTTCTCCCCGTGGCGAGCTAACGGTGTTCTGTTTTGCAGGATCAACCAGAGTATTGTTTCATTCATCATCATCGTGAAACCAAACGAAGGATTAACCCCTTTTATGCAGATCCCATTCCATAGATCTACTTAGATTCCGATCTAGTTGATCTAGGGTTTCTTCAGAGACTTTCCCAAAAACAACATCTGACATACTTATTAGGTCAAAGCCCCAAACTCTAACAGGTCAAAGCTCCGTTGATTCATGGTGGGGCGGTTGTGGTTGTATTGTCGACGACGGATATGTTGGTGTAATTTATTACGGTAGAATGGAGAACCTGTAGGTCGTTGGTTTGTTTAGGGTTAAACATAGATGCAGGGACACCGTCGCTGAAGATGGTGGGTGGGGAAGAGACGAGAGGATGCAATCGGTGAAAAAGATAGAAAATGAGAGACAACAATAGTAAATAGGGTTTTGTTTAGTGTGAAAAGTCATTTTTGCCCCCATGTCGTTAAGTATATAACGATTATCTTTGACGAGGGAATACAAGGTGTAAAGGAATCAGAAACCCAAGGACTAAGTCAACAGAAATTTCAAAGTAGGGTCGCAAGTTGACCCACCCAATAACATAGGGACGCAAATTGCAATTTACTCTTTGAATTATTATATATTAAAGGTTACCAAAATGAAATAATAATAATAATAATAAGTATGTATGTTCGTGTTTGTATATATATAAATGCGTCTAATCTTCTGAGTTTGATTTGTCGTTTCATGGAATTGTACTTAGCGCTTTAGTTTAGAACTTTTGTTAAAGCTGACCAAATTGAATCATGAACACCTATTATACAATTTAAAATTATCAAATCCTATGACCCAACCATGTAGTTACATTATGCAAAATAGTGTTCCACACAAATTAAAGTGATGTTTATTTGTTTTGTTAATTAACATAGATGGGGTCAAAAACATTTGGATTTTGGAACGTATCTACTCGTGAGAATAATAGTGACTAAAAAATCAAAGACAAGAAACTCAAATTCAAGTAGAACGAAGGAAAATGTTGGACTATGTTATTTGTGAGTACTCTAATAATTTGATGATTAAGAAAACTAACATGAATCATAGAGGTAAGCATCATCCTCGCAGACCCAAACGTCAATGGAACAACGACAATGACACAACACTTAACATCATGTAAGCTAGACCCGAATAATTCGAAAGATCAAATTACAACGATGTTTCTTAAAGAAGATACTAGGATGATGGTAGTAATTGTTTGAAAACGTGAAAAAATTATGCATAAAAATCTTAGATTATCCAATATTAATATTATAATAGCCGACATGCTTTCTTTTTCGTTTGTTTAAAACTAAGGATTTGAAGTATTCCTTAGTTTTAGTATCATTTTACGCTTTACTAATATATCAACGATTGTGGTGACTAATAAAGTTAAAAAGTTCGTTTAAAGAAATAGATAAGGGTTTATACTCCAATGATAGAAACCAACTATTTCGAGGTATCAAACTTTATCCTAAATGATGCGTTGTATTATATATTATTGACCTTAAGAATCTTATTTTGAGATAGTTACAAGATATCCATTAGTTTAGTTTAAAAGTGACCCGTAAAATTATTCTACAGAGTCTTCTAAATTTAAAAAGTGTATGAATCATAAAATATAACACAAGGTCGACCAAAATATAAACAATGTCAAAGAAAAAAGACATAATAAGTCGCAAAAAAAAAACACGATTGGAACTATAGAAAAGACATAATACTAAATAAAAATACACAATGATATAAACAAAAATTCTAAAATCTACAAGCTATAAATCCAAAAGTAAAAACCTAAAATTTCAAATCGTGGAATTCGATAAAACGGTTCCAGTGCCGCTTAAATGAGGTCAATCGAGTTCCATTTGATTCCCTTCTTACGACTTCTTATTTTTAGGAGACTTTGTATTTGATCCTAACCTTAAAGGTGACAACATTAATTTTAACCAGTCTTGTCTAAATCAACATCATTGTTTGTCCAACAAATTACCTTTCTTTTTCATCCCAGTTTCTGGTATGGTCTCTGATCCAGTTGTATCTACGACCCAGAACAACCCTAAATTTGACACTATGTTCTAGGCATGCATAAACCGGCTATGTTTGTAGGCAGTGACGAATCTAGATTTTTTTTACCAGGGGCACAAATTGGTTGGTTAAAACAACTAAGGTCAAATCAAGTTATACTTATCTGCTTAATGATATTGTAAAACTATTTATACTTATTTACTTAATGATACGATAAGTTTCACTTGAAAATATTTCTTTTTTTTTTTCTAAAATTGTTTAGAAATTTTTTCATACTTGGTCCGTTCAAATTTGTACTCCTTAGGCTGTTAGAAAACAAAAGCTATGAGCACTTTCGCTAAATTTAGAAAAAAAAATCATAAGGTTATTGTGATTGGATACAAACTATAAAGAAAAAAAAGTAATTCCTTTTGGAATCTAGAGATGGGCATAATCGGGTTTTATTATTACCCGGAACCGGTTCCAACCCGGATCCGGTTCTGCTTGGATGTCATTGGAACCGGGTATGGTGTGGAACCGGGTCCAGTTCCTACCCGGGTTCACACCCAAGAATATGGAACCGTGTAGAACCGGGTACAGGTATTATGGAACCGGGTATGGTGCGGAACCGGTTTCTGATAGTGTTGGGAACCGGTTCCTGACAGTCAAACCTGCCATTTACTGTTCAGAACCGGTTCCTGACAGCCATTTACTGTTCAGAACCGGTTCCTGACAGTCAAAACCTGCCTTTTACTGTTCAGAACCGGTTCCTGATAAAATGTTATCGTTGGAACCGGTTCCTGATAAATGTTACCGTTGGAAACCGGTTCCGGATTAAAAAATCTGTTTTTTTTATATAAACCCCTTCCTACTTACCATTTCTAAACTTAACACTCACCATCATCAACTTCTAAGTTCTTGCAAAATACCTATGGCATGCAAATGTTTCGGCACCGGTCCTTCAAATGTTTGATGTAACCCGTTTGGTTTGGTGTTTTAATAAAGTTTGTGTAATGTTTCTTTCTATTGTGTTTGTTATGTTTGATTTTTATTATTAGTTACGCTGATAAATAAAAATAGTAACAATAATCTGTTAAAATTAAAAAACAAATTAATCGGTTACAATATATAAAAAAAATTAACCGGTTACAAAAAAAAAATACTCAGAACCGGTTCCAGTAAGATTTTATTTCTTTGATCGTTTACTAGCGGCAGGTGCAACACTTTCCGATGAGTTTCTCTTAGGTGCGGGTACCTCGGTACAATCGTCGTCCGAATCGTTAGTCTCCACTTCTTCGTCCTCCTCTTCGTCAACAATTTTATGCTCTAACTCAACTTCATCTTCTAGCCTAGTTTTATGTTGAACACGATCAACGGCATCCAAATGGTCCTTTAAGCATATTGCCATCTCTAGCGATTCCGGAGTTAGTCTTGTTCTTCGAATTGACAAAACCCTGCGACTAAGAGAAAACACACTTTTCGAAGCTACCGTGGAAGCTTGGACCGTTAGTATATCACGAGCCATGGTGGCTAGAATCGGGTATTCAGATTCTTTTGATTTCCACCATGCCAAAACATCAAATTTCCTATACTCCTCGGTGGTCATAGTAAGCGAATACTGATTTTTTTTATATCTCCCAAGTTCACTTGTTGGTTCACTACCCCTTTGTTGTCTAGCGGTCTCGTCTCTAACGACATTCAACATGGTTATAAGTGGATCCTCGCTTGTTTCATCGTTAGAGGCCGTGGACCGAGACTCAAACAAATTTGTATGATTTTTTTCACCATATTTTTTAAAATAATGATCATAAAGTTTGGCCATACACTCATTGAATATTTTTTTTGTTTTTGCTTTTAAAGTTGGATCCTCCTCATGCATATCCAACTTGTCATAAATTTCATCAATCAAAGCTTCAACACCCGGTACGTTTAAAGCTGGATTTAAAGCAGCGGCACATAGAAAAACGGGTGGTAATTCTAAAAAATATTTTTTAAATTTTTGAATCATTGGTCTCGTCATATTCCTTAACATGTCACTAGAATTTTCAGACTTTTTAAAATTAGTTGTTATCAAATACAATTGGTCCACAACTTTAGAACTAGTAGGATAATAAACACCGAAAATCAAAGTCGTTGTAGTTTTAAAAACTTGTAAAAAAGTACTTAGGTTATTAATATTTTCCCAAGCCGTGTCGGGAAAGGGGACGACTAGGTACTCATCACTTAAAGTTGTATGAAAAGATTTTAAAGTGCCCATTTGCTTTATAGCCATTTCAATCATTATGTATCGGGATCAACCCAATGAGCGGTGACACATATGTACGATTCCGGTAAACCATGTGGAGCCGACCACACATCACTAGTTAGGTTTACACTAGTTTTTAAATTCTTAAAAAAACAATTAAAATCTTTTTTTGCATTTTCCCATAAACTTAAACAAAGATGTTTTAAAGTGCGACGACTTACATGTTTATAGCGAGGTTGTAGCGTCTCCCGAATAAGATTAGTAAGATCGGGGTCGTCGAAGTGTCCAAACGGCAACGTTTTTGTATCACCAACTTCGCCATCCGATCGCGAGCTAATTTTTGCTCATAACGAAAAATGGTACCATCTTTGGATAGTTGAACTTGACCGGATGTCATTTCCTTTAAAGCTTTGCAATACTTATTAATATGCTTCGTTAACGTTGAGTTTGATTCCTTGGCTAATAACGATCCACAATGTTTACATTGAGCTTTTTGCGAGCCGTCACTCATCTCGACCAACTCCCAATTGCTCCAAACTTCCTTACTGCGATTACGAGACAATGTTCCAACCACATATGGAACCGATTGATCTTGAGGAACATTGTTAACGGATTGGGAATTTGCGTTTTTGGAACTCTTTGAGGCCATTTGTTGATTAGAATGTGAAAAAGAACAAGAAAGAAATGTAACAAGAAGAATAGATATGAGAAATTGTGTGCTAAACAATAGATTTCTAAACAATATATATAGAATCGGTTCAAATGGTCAGGAACCGGTTCCAACGGTAACATTTTAACGGCTATAACCGGTTCCAACGGTAACATTATAACGGGTATAACCGGTTCTAACGGTAACATTTTAATGGGTATAACCGGTTCCTTCTAGAACTGAATTTCCGGGTACTGGTAGGAACCAGGTACGGGTAGGAACCAGGTACGACCCGATTCAAATGGTAAAATTGTGGAACCGGGTTGGAACCAACGGGTATTTTGAACCCGAAACCGATTCTATTTAATGTCGGGTAGGAACTGGACCCGGTTCCAGTTCGGTTCTACCTGTTCGGGTTCGGAACCGGTTTTATGCCCATCTCTATTGGAATCCATGACAATTTGCAATTTACATATACAATGACAAAAACATATAGGTTTTTGGGCCGCAAAAAACAAAAGCCATCTAAGGGGGGTGGAGTGTGGACGATGCGCCTGTGCCTAACCTACCTCTTTAGGTTATAGGGGCGGTCATAATCCTCGTAACTACCATAACCTTCCATTTCAGCACCATGTCACCAGCCTTTAAATTATCACTCAAAATCATTACTTTAAGGGTGTCGTCATAACTCAAACAACTATCCTCTTATTTATTTTAATTTATTTCTTTCTAAAGAAAAAGGAAAGGATTCATTGAAAAATGAAAAGGAGGACCATGCTTGCCATGGTTTAATCCATGCAAACCATGGTGATTCAGGCAAGAGGGTGGTGTAGCCTTCCATTCATGTTCCTACGTGGCGAATCTTGTCTCAACCATGAACCCCACATGCTTTAGCCTTAGTATATCCGACACTGTTTCTAAATCTAAAACGGTTTTCGGTCCTTCGGATACGGTGAAAGTGGTAAAAAAACAGGTTCTCATAGCCTGTTTAAGTTCCTACGCGGGTATGGACTAAAAAATTTTAACCATATGGTATGGAACTAGGTATTAATACACGATTTTTAATAAAAAGTTATTTTTAGAAAAAGAAGAAGTTAATTTACAACAAAATAAATGCATTTTAAATTTAGATTTGCTTTATATTTTGTGAAAACAATAATTATAAGTTGCAACATAATTTCATTTAAATAAATATTAATTACTTTATATTATATATTTATAATATTTAAATATAAAATGTGTAACGTAAAACATCAAAATATACTTTTATATTCATTATTTTATATTTAATTCCAACACATTACAAAACTCATAGCATGTACAAATTCAATAATTTTTTGGTGTTTAATCGTCGTCATTTTTGTTTGGCCAATCGTCTTCCTCATTGTTGTTTGGTGTTTATTCACCACGTAGTTCCTCATCGCTTAGTGGAATCGACATTCATTCCGCCACCTTCTCCTCGTGTATTTCGGTTCTACACTAATATCTTATATTCTTATCCTAAGTTGTGCAAATGTGGCAGTATTATTTGAGGCGTTATCTAAAGATATAGAAAGAATACTTTGTGTTTTAGCTTCAACGTTTTAACTATGTTATCTAACATTTAAAATAAAAATTTGTGGTATACGATACCACTAACATTTCAAATGCAATTGTACCTTCATATTGCCATGTGAGTGGTAACGTAAAGACATTATCCGAGTAGAGTAAACTGTGTGGGGTCGATCAAACATCACAAATTATTTTTACACTGTTTTTAATTTTTCAAATCATAAAATTAATTAACCTTTGCTTTTTTCCACATGATAAGACAATCATGTTTAAAAGTAATGCGACTTATGTGATTATAACATGGTTGAGATTATAATTTATGAGATGAGTCAAGCATGGGGTTGTTGAAGTGGCTGAACGACAAACCCAATTGAATCATGAAATTTGCCATGTTATCATGAACATCTTCTACATCAAAATTTCAAATATTTTCTTGTTTGACATTGTCTTTTGAGTTTTGACAAATCTAGAACACTTTTCAAAGCCAAAATGTTTCTAGATGCTTTTTTATGGTCATGTTTGAATCCGACTTTAAAAAACGAACCACAATGCTTGCATCGGGCTTTGTTTGGAGCATTTGACATTTTACATAAATTAATATGCACCCAAGTTTGTTGGTTCTTCGCTATAGGAATTTTTCCACCACAATTATGGTGATTGACGAAGAACCAACACCAACGAAAGATGTAGCACTTTGGAAGCCATTTTAAAGAGTTTTTTTAGCACATTTTAACATTTTATGTGGTTTTGAGATTGAGAGACAGGGATGGAGTGTTTTTTGGTGTTGGAATTTAAATAAAACACACACTGCTTATACATATCAATATATGAGAGGGAGAATGGTAAAAAAAAATACAAAAACAATGGTCAAATTCAAAGTCTTAAGACCTGTATAGCTGTTTTTAGTCCAACGGCTATACGTGGTTAAAACCCGGTTTCAGATATTATAAAAACCGCTTTTTGGATACGGGTATTATAAAGCCGGATTTTAGGTTCTCGCTTTAAAAACTATACCCTATGTATAACCTATTGAACTGGGTCGGCAATACCCGATTTCGGATTTTTTGACCCACCCATACCCGGTTTCTATGTGACCCTCTACAAACTTACAAAGTAAGTTCCACTCCAATGTCCATTGGTTTAATAATTAGCCCAGTCCAACCCAGCCCGGCCCATTAATCTATCAACAACCGACCCATAACACTCCCCCATTTTTCAATCTTCACCAAAAACCAGAGCGTACGGTATCCTCAACGACCACCCTACAGTTCACTACCGTTCACTCGCATCTACGTTACCGTTAGGTCTCCGGCCACTCATTCTACTACGGCAACCGTCGCCGGTATCGGAATTTCAACAACTTTTATCTCCTCTGCTTCAGGTACCGGTCTTCTCGCTCTTCTAGGGTTTTTTTTAACCATTCGTTTTAAAATTTCGTTCATTGTGCTTCAAATGTTGAAATCTTTGTAACTTTTTAGCTCGATTGATGTTGTGTTTATGATTTCGTTTGTTATCACTGCTGTTGTGGTTTGGTTAGGTTTTGATAAGTTTTAGTTGTGTGATTTTTTTTATAATTTTGTTGAGTTGTATGTTTATGATGTGGAAATTTTGGTGGAATTAGATATTGCTCTACTTGTATAGGAAATGTTGTCGAGAATCTGAACATGTTAAGTGTGGTTGAAGTTGCTAGGTCATTTATCATCTAGCAATCCTGTTGAGTAAGTGTCAGTTGATTTGGATTCATCGTTCGTTACACACTTGTTGGCTGGTTATTTGATTTGTCGTGAAGATTTCAATAGCTATCACTGCTGTTTGTGGTATTAGGTTTTGATAAGTTTTAGTTGTGTGATTGTTTTACAGTTTTGTTGAGTTATTTGTTCATAATGTATAGGAAATGTTTTTGACTTTATGCATGTGTTAAGTGTGGTTCAAGTTGCTAGATCATTCATTATCAAGCAATTCTGTTGAATAAGTGTCAGTTGATTTGGATTCGTCGTTTGTGACACAATTGTTGATGTTTTTGTTTGATGTTAATTTAGGGCTTATGAGATGAGGAACATATGTTTAGTGATTTCTCCTGAAGATTTGAAGTGTAATTTGTGTTGATCTACTCTTCCATGGGTTAAATATCTTAGTTGGTAAATGGTTATAAGCAAATACATCTTCTGTGTGTGTCAGGTTTTTTGTTTTTGTTTTTTTTTGTTTTTTATGGCTTCTTAGATAATTTTATCATATGTTAAAAACACACAAGAGACGTGTTTATATTCATCTGCTGTTGGATTTCTGAAAATGTGTGTATAATTTGTTCAGGAAATTCAACCTGCAAGTTGGAGATATCTCATGGGGCGGGATTCCTACGATCGATCAGAATCTCCGGTTAGAAACCACAGGTCTTCACATAGGAGCCCATCCAGAAGAGAGAGATCTCCTGCTCGACACAGAAACTCACACTTAACAAAATCACCACCTAGAGAAAAGTCTTCAAGTCGCAACAAATCCCCAAAACGCCCAAAGTCTCCTATATCTCATTCACCACCGAGGCACAAACCTTCAAGCCACACAAAACCCTCCCAACACACAAGATCAAGGTCTCCATCGGATCGTTTACCCCGAAAGAACCAGCTTTAAGATCACCTAAATCTCGATCACCATCGCCGAGGAGTAAAAGATTACGCAGAGATCGATCTGATCATAAAGATGATAAATCAAGCGAAAGAGTACCTGAAAAGAATCACAGAAAACCTAGGTCCTCTGAATCTCGGTCCCCGTCCCCACGAACAAGAAGGTTGAGGAGAGCTCAAGCTGATGCTGGTGATAAAGTAAGTGACAGGGGTGCACGTAAGGAGAAGGATGTTGAAAGAGAGAGAAGGGATAGAAGTTCTGGAAGGGATGCAGATGATGGTGGGTCCTACAACTCAAGACAAGTGGAACATCATAGGACTCGACGCAGATCTCGCTCGCCTCCACGTGATGAGGTGTCTGGTGATATCCATTCCTTTAAACGCACCTTCAGTTTTTGTCATACATTCTGTTGTGAATTCTTGGGATAAGATCTTTTGTTGCTTCCGATGCCGAATACGGGCGTGCAACATGGGCTGGGTGGGCTTGTTGGGTAATGGGTAATGGGTAAATCGGGTTTGGCCGAAAGATATGTTGATGCTTGGTTGACTTTTGACTCATTTCTTTTTTGGCTATTTTTTTATTTATCTGGTTACCCATTGTAATTAAACATAACATACCCAATTATGTCACCTCTATTATAAGATGATAATTTGAACGAGGTGTTACTCTGGCATCCTTTCATTGTATGAATTTGTTCTTTTTTCTGTAGATAACTTGTAAATGATGTTACTGACTTTTATTTTATTTTATTATTTCCAGGGAAATCACTCAAGAGAAGATCATAGGTGAGCACATGTGTTAACTCTTCAACTTTATGTAGTATCTTAAATTTCAGGGACAATGCTTCTATGCAGTTAATATCACCATATATCGGTTATCGGTCCCCTAGTGTGAGATATCGGTGCAAAATATCGATCAGAATATCGGTACCGATATTATCGGCGATATTGACCGATATATCACCGGTTTTCCCGATATCAGTACCTTTCTTCTTACTTCTACCATTCGTCTTTCTTCTTATTGCTGCTATTAGTATTTTAAGTCTTAATCAGTTCCTACTTGCTACAATTTAGTGTTTTGCAAGTTGCGAAAGTTAATTTGTTAATGGTAGGAAAGTATATTCAACTGTTAGTGTTAAATTGCTATATATATAAATTCAGCATGTCATTAAAATTACTGATATCCCACCGTGATAACTGATATCTCAAATATCGGTCCTTACCGATATCCAGTTTTTACTGCATTAACTGCTTAGCAATGCTTTAACTATGAAGCGTGAACTTTAGTTGATAGGAAGCCAATATATCTTATCTTGTATATATTTATCCCAACTCACTAACTCAGTATTTGCATCCATCTCTTCCCTTGGACTCACTGTACCCCCTCCTTCCTTTCATACATATTGTTCTTTTGGCTGTATTGTGAGTCATAAGAAGTTATGATCGGCATCATATGACTTCACTACTACATTAACTTGCTATCTCTTGTTTTGCAAAGAGTTGCTCTTTTTGTTTGCCAAAAGCTAGTTTAGTAACACCCCATAAGAAGGCATATGATCATCCAATCAATTTTTGGAAGATAGTTCTTGGTGAACATTATTGAACCTGTTAACTGATTATCTCCTCTATAATTCTTATTTTTTCATTCTCTATAAATCTAAAGTACCATGAGTACTTCAGTATGGTATTTTTTTAATTTGCTCACATTTCAGTGCTGCTTATCCAATTTTATGCATCCCTGATTTGGTATTATTTACTTGTGACCAGGAATGGCGATGATGATTCGGTTGCACGTATGAAGGCAGCTGAAGAGGCTCTTGAAACCAAGGAAAAGGTATCGTATTTCTAGCTTCTTGATGTACTTTAGTCAATTTTAGTAAGGGTTAGATTATTTACTGTTTCATCTCTTATTCAAAGTTCAAAATAATTTTCTCAAATTTGGTATACATTTTGTCCTTTTCTTATATCTGAGGTGTGAGCATTATCATGTGTAAATACGACTATTGAATTGTAGATTTTTTTATACTGTTAATTTGATGTGATGTTTGAACACGGGTTACAGCAAAAGCCTTCGTTTGAGTTGTCTGGAAAGCTTGCTGCTGAGACCAATCGCGTCAAAGGTGAGTCTTCTTCTGACTATCATCACCTCTCTTTCTACTCTGATTTTCTATGGTTTAGAGAAAAATGTGGATTTTGATCTGGTACATATCAGGTTCACAAAAACTAATTAATAAATAATAGATTATCATTGATACATGAAATTCTATTTTGTTTTTAGAGTACAAGATGGTCCATATGGTTTACCAAAATTTTGGATTTGGTCCTTAGCTTTCCAAAAGTACACGGATGGTCCTTGTGGTTTGTATTTTGTAACGCATTTAGTCTCCAGCCAACAAATCTAAAGATTTTAGCAGGTCCAAGTTCAAATGCGTTACAAAGTGCAAACCACAGGGAGCATCCATGTACTTTTGGCAAAAGTTGGGGACTAAATGTGTTACAAAGTGCAAACGATCTGTGTACTTTTGAAAAGCTAGGAACCAAATCCAAAATTTTGGTAAATCACAGGGACCATCCGTGTACAAGAAAAAATGTTATACAATGTTTTTGAGATCACCCATTTTTTAAAGAACAAAATAAATTTGACAAAATAACATTCATAAATTTAAGAGCATATTTTTTAACGGTAGGTGTGACACTGCTGTTCACGGAGCCACCGGATGCAAGGAAACCAGATATAAGATGGAGACTTTACGTTTTCAAGGGTGGTGAAGTGCTTAATGGTAGGCTTTAACATTCTTTCTAATTTGTTTTTTTTTTTTCATAAGTTAACACATGGTGGATGCTCTTGTGCCATCTTGTGGGCTTAATGGTTTTTCTCTTTTTAATTTCTATTTTTAACAGAGCCATTGTATGTACATCGGCAAACATGCTATCTATTTGGGAGAGAAAGAAGGGTTGCAGACATCCCAACAGATCATCCATCATGCAGCAAACAGCATGCTGTTCTTCAATACCGGTATATATCTAAATAACAATGTTAAGTCATTTCATTTTATCATTTAGTTTCTGTACAAAAGCATCTTCAGCAGTTTCTGATTGATTGATTGTCAGGCAAGTTGAGAAGGAGCTACCAGATGGCATGTTAGGGAAAGCAGTAAAGTAAGTAAACTTTGTGTCACACCATAAAAAGGCAATTGGATTCTTTCGCGCATGAAATTATATATACAGATATGCGTATGTATGTATTCACGTGTTGTCATTTTTATAGGCCTTACATAATGGATCTTGGAAGCACAAATGGGACTTTCATAAATGTAAGCAGACATCATGATATTTAATAGAGGGGACAATTCAACCCCTTTACTTATGAACACGTCTATTCGGGTTATGTTTTATCTTTAACGGGTCAAACATGTAAAATATATTGGCGTTACTCAGTATGTGGTGTAACATATCCTTTTGCAATTGCAGGATAATCGTATTGAACCTGAACGCTATTATGAACTTATGGAGAAAGACACTATTAAGTTCGGTAATAGTAGGTATGCGGTTACTTGCTTTTTTATATACTTCATATTATCATATACGATTATTTATCTTGTGGACAATGTTTTTGCTCTTTATTGGACTTGATGTCAAGGTGGTTTAAAAAGGATTTGTATACTTTAATCATTCCTGCTGCATAAAGTTGACATCTCGTTTTGCAATTGTGCAAGACCACAAACACATGATTTGACTTATTTGATTTGGGGTGTTCACGGTCTGGTTTGGCCGGTTTTGACAAAATATCTTCGCCAAACCACAAGCTACAGTTTGGAGAACAAAAGGTTACCTGCAACTTTGGACAGTTCCGTTTTGGTGGTTTGAACTGATTTCGTTTCTTTTAATTTTCAGAATCACTAGTTTGTATTAAAAAATTTAAATTAATAACTGCATATTCAAAAAATGGAAAAAAAGGCTAGAAGGCTTGGATCTGTTAACACGGTTAGTTCTGTTCCAAACTGTTGGCAAACTGGTAAAATTGAACAGTGAACTGAAGTGTCGACTTGCTTTGGTTTGGTGGTTCGGTCGTATTCGTTTATTTTTGTTTTCATCTGTCGTGATATCGGACTTCATTTTTATAATTTCTCAACATAGATTTTGTATTCAGTATCAAACATCACATTAAAGCGGTGTTTAAATGGTTTTGCAGCCGAGAATACGTACTTCTTCATGAGAATTCAGCTGGATGAGGGTGATATATCAGCATGATGGGATACATTATCAATATATTTTGCTTTTATTATGCATGGAGTTTGTTGAATTAGAAGACGATGGCTTGCTTTTTGGTTACCTCTTCTCGAAAGATGATGCCTGGTCTTTTCGAGCACACACCCAGTCACTGTATCTCCCTTTGTAGACCTTATGTCGGAATTCACTTTAGCTTATGCTTCTTTTTTAACTTCTAAATCTATGTACTTGTGTTTGATCTTTTGGTTACACAGTTTTTAAGTTTAATCTGGCTAACATGTATGAATGGTTAAATTTAGAAACACAAGTAAACCAACAGTAGTAAAAAGAGTAAATAGTTGTAAGCTGATTTTTATAAAAAGATGTAATAAAGTGATGTATCGTTATAAATTCTTTTGAGGTCATGACAATGATAACAATCCGGTCTGGCAGTCTAGAAACGACAATCGTATTAGTAATCTTAATCTTAGTCTCGTAACTGATTGTAAAACCGTGTTCAGAACTTGTCTATTCGTAATCTTAGTCTCCTGATTAAAACCGTAGTCTCGTAACTGATTTTACTATAAGATGTTTTCGTGTTACTATGATGTTTAAAATATAAGATATGTAAATTTCTTTATACAATTACAACAAAATATATTCATGGCATAAATATAAGTCAGCCACATAATTTTTCTGTTTTAACATGATAAGGTTACTTGAAAAAAGTGAGAAGGTAAAATAGAAGTTATATTTTTACGAACATATGATAATTGAAAAAAAGTGAGAAGGTACAAACATATGGTAAGTATATTGTTAGAACAGTGTAGCGGTACGAATGAATAATGCCCCATCCAAGGGCGTTTTGTGACACGTGTCAGTTCAGTCAGCATAGGGGCATTATGCGGCGTTTTGCATAAATAGGTGGTGGGATAATGCCCAATAATGCCCCATCAATGATTACCCAATTATTTCTTAAAAAAAAAATAAAACAAATAATATTAGTTGGAATATTCTTATTGGACAAACAAAAATGGAGGAAGCATGCATCGGCGTTTTTTAAAAACGCCAGGGGCCTTTTTAAAAAAGCAAGCACCCTGAAGTAAAGGCCCTATTGGTCCAGGTCATTTCGGGGCATGCGGATAAAAAACGCTGAAAAACGCCTAAGGGGGTGGGGGGTGGGCATGATTGGTGAGGAAAAACGCCAAAATTGATACCACTACAGGTGATCTTAAGGTGAACATGTTTAGATACATAAGTATGTATGCTTTGGGTGAACAAGCGTTTGTGGCACAATGATACTCCAGTGGTCCGTCAACGATTCAAATTTGCCGTTCAAAAAAAATGCCAGATACCAGTCATTTCACATTAAATTATAAACCCACAACTAGGCGCAGGCTTGGTCATCTTACAAAAAGTTCTCGTCGATTTTTTTGTTACATCCCACACATCACAAGGTAAAAAAAAAACATATTTTACGCCATAAAACGCCATGCAAATTTGCATCGGCATCGAGTGCAAAATCATCAACTCAATAACTCAGTAAAACAAGGAGAATTCCTACATAAAATCTCAAAATTACACGAATATAAATACCATTTTCGAACAATTACAACCAACCCACCGTGCAGGATCCAACATCTCACTCCAAAACTCGAATCAGAAACGCCTTGGTTTCTCCTCTGCTACGTTTACTCTGATCGCTCTCCCACCCAAACTCTGAAATAGACAGCATGTAAACGGTTATTATCTATTAAAAAGCAATAAACACTTTACACGCGTCTGTTTTTTCAACTTAAATAGATATAAATCATGAGGTAAATCTACAGCAATAATTTAAGGTAGGCACCTGTCCATCAAGATTTTCAATGGCGTCATTGAGTTCACTTTCAGACGACATGGTCACAAAACCAAAACCTCGTGATCGACCACTTTCCCTGTCGTAAACAACTCTTGCACTCACGACTTTCCCGTGTTCGCTAAAAACTTGTTCAAGACGAACATCATCAACGTCCCATGGCAGGTTGCCGACATAAACTCTGTATGACGGCCCACTGCTCTGAGGTGACCGTTCAGCACGTTCTGGCCTTGATCCCCTTGGTGCAGCCTTGTTTACAGTTAAATACCTTCCTCCTAGTTCCTGTTTCAAACCCCACATTATTTATTTAAGATTACACACAAAAAAAACTGATTGGTTTCGATTCAATCAATTTACAATCTGTAATAATCGGTAGGGCTGCAAACGAACCGAATGAACACGAACAAGACCTTGTTCGTGTTTGTTTGTTAAGAAATATATGTGTTTGTGAACTGTTCAGAACACTTATCGAACGAGATTTTATGTTCGTGTTCGTTTGTTAAGGAAATGAACTTGTTCGTGTTCGTTTGTGTTTGTTTGTTAATTTAGGCGATGAACAAAAACGAACGTTGACGAAGACATATGAGCACAAACTAATGTTCACGAACACAAATGGAAACAAACGAACACAAACAATCGTTCATGAACAAAATATATAATAAAAATTTATAATACACTGACGCTTATTAGATATTTAATTTGTCGGAATTTTGAAGTATTTAAATAAATATAAAAACTAAAAACACTAATGAACTATCGAACACAAACGAACACGTTACCGAACGTTCACGAACATAAACGAACGAACACAAACCTCTGTTCATGTTTGTTCATTTAACTAAACGAACGCAATTTCTTGTTCGTGTTCGTTTGTTTAAATGAACGAACACCGCCGAACGGTTCACGAACTGTTCGCCGAACGTTTGGTTCGTTTGCAGCCCTAATAATCGGTTTCAAAATGCATATTCAAACACGCTCAAATAGTCAAATCCCATGTCCAACTATCGATAAACTAGTGTAAACCGATCAAACGGAACCAATTTTACCAAAATTTAGTTGATTTGATGAAAACTGATAACAAATTTTCGATATAAACTTACGTAACGATGAAGCATTTCAACAGCCTTCTCAGCTTCTTCAACAGTACTCATAGTCACAAACCCGAAACCCCTACTTTGATCAGTCTCTCTGTTGTAGATAACCTATTTCAACAAACAAAACCATTATATCATCCAGTACCACCATCGTAAACAAGAGAGCTTGAGCTCGGCTTGTTTTGATTTTATTGCTATAGCTCGATTTCATAGTTTTTCAAGCTCGAGCTTGTTTATTATTTATTATCTTGGTTTTAAAAATTGTAGCTCTCCAATGCACAAAATGCGATGTGCCCGCATCATGTATGTGAGGCATTCTTTATTAAAAAATAAATATTTTAAAAGTATTTATAGATAATGGTTTAAATTGTTAGCGTTTAAACACTCAAATATTAAATATTTTCATCCTCTGTAGCAGAGGCGAAGTATTGAGGGGGGGGGGGGGGGGGGACCCCGAACTTTTGCTCAGTAGTGTTATATATGTAGTTTTCGTATAGAAATTTTTGGGTATATACGTTTTCGACCCCCGTCCACCCATCCAAGCTTCGCCACTGCTCATTGTAATGTGCATTATGCACTCCCGATTCTCGCATTTCAAAACCAAGTTCATTAACAAACTTAAATAGATTTATAATTATAATTATAATTTTGTATACAACAAAATGAATATATAATATTTAGATATCTTTATCATAATAATTACATAGGGAAACCGTAAAATGAGAACTACCTTGAGTTGTGAAAACCATGAGAATTAGGCCTTCCAAAAAATTTTTCTCAAAAATCTTTAAAATAAATCACTTGTTCCAGCAAAAAAAAAATCGCATGCAACAATTTACATTAGATGTAAAAAGATTTACATCAATACATCATCACAAAGTAAATTTACATCACGTGTGAATAAAATTTACACCGGACGTAACTACCGACCCAACATTTTTTTTTGTTTTTTCGTTATACAAATGTGTTTATAACATTCTCATCTAGGTTTGTGCAAACAATGGTGACCCAACACGAGCGGGAATTAGGAGCTAACATGGTTGGTTCTTAATAGAACCATATATATATATATATATATATATATATATAATGATTAACAAAAAAATTTTGACATTTCAAGAGTTAGAAACAGAACACAATTCAAAGAATGAATTATACCTCAGAAATCTCAACAACACCAGCCTGTTGAAACAACTGAGCCAACTGCTCACTATCCACATCATACGGCAAATTCCCAACAAATATCTTCGCATCCTCCGGCGGCTCCGAATACTCCTCCACCTCTCCTCCGTCTTCACCCTCACCGGAATCTTCCAACGGACTCTCTCCCCACCCACCATCAGCCGCCGCCTCCGGCTCCTGACTCTCACTCCCCCAACTCGCTTCTGCTTCTTCTTCATCGGCTTCAGCAACCAACGTGCTGTCTTCTTCTTGTGACGAAACAAAGGTTACGGGTCGAGACAAAGTTGGGGTTTTTCGGAGAGAAAAAGGGGTGAAAGAAGCGGAGAGGTGGAGGTTAATGGGTTTGAGTGGTAAGGAGATATGGTGTTGGTTTGTGGTTTTTCCGGCAAAGATTGATGGGGTTGGTGAGATTAAGAGGTTGGAAGCCATGGATAAGGGTTTTGCCGCACAAGAAGAAGACTTTGTGAATGAATGAGGGTTTAGAGGAGGAGGAGGATGATAAGGGATGTTATCGATGGCCGGTGGGTGTGATGATTTTGGGGAATTAAGGTTTTTGGATGGGATGGATTATGGGCTTCAAAGTTTGTCTTTGGGCTTTTTCATAGAGGGTGGCCCAAATAAGGGGGTTTGGATTGAGAACACCTCTTAATCTGTTTGTTATTAGAGATGAATATTTTGTTTTTTCTTCATAAATCAAAACTAGAGATGGGCATAATAATCAGTTCTAAACTGACCCGGTAGAACGATCCTGAAACCGGTTTCAGTTCCTACCTGACGTATAGAAGAATAGGTTCCGAGTTCAAAAAACCTGACAGTTCCTATCCGGTTCTACATTTTAGGATTAAAAGTGGTTCCTACCCGGAACCCGGTTCCTACTAACGGTCCAAGCTTCCACGGTAGCTTCGAAAAGTGTCTTTTCTCTTAGTGGTAGGGTATTGTCCATTCGAAAAACAAGACTAACACCGGAATCATTAGAGATGGCAATTTGCCTAAAGGATCATTTGGATGTCGACCGTGTTCAAGATAAGACAAGTCAGAAGACGAAGTGGAACTAAAGAACAAGATTATTGATGAAGAGGAGGAAGATGAAGTAGAGACTAATGATTCCGAAGATGATCGTACCAAGTGCCCGCACCAAAGCGTCCCGCAAGTGAAAATGCCGCACCCGCCACAAGTAAACGGTCAAAGAAATAAACCGGTTACTGTTTGCAAGAAAAAATCTGGCTACTGTTTGCAAGAAAAAAAACCGTTACTGTTATTGTTTGTGTTTTTTTTTTATCTTAAGTACTTAAGTGATTATTAATGTTTGTTTTATATAACCGGTTCTAGTATTTATAACCGGTTCCAGTATTTAAGTTATTATTAATGAGAGTTTTTTTAGAACCCGTTACTAAAACAAGGTATGAACCAAAACATAAATATTTATTACAAGTTACAATCGGTTGCATTAAACGAAAGTTAAAATCCTACATTACATAACACACTAAACATACCTAAATCGGTTACATAAAACATTAAACTTAACTAAACCGGTTACATAAAACACGCTAAACATTCGAAGAACCGGGCCCGGATGCTTCACCCGTTCATTTTTTCGCCTTTGTAACCGAACAATGGCGATCGGTGTGTTTCTTTAGCATCGAGTTGACCGTAGCCTACATGAACTTCCCGCAAGCTTTGCACCTTGCCATCTTGTGGCTATCGGACATCAAACACAAGTCAAATGCTTCCAAATTGAAGGGTTTCGTTTAGTTTCCAAAACTATCACAACTTCGTCGTTGGACGCTATTGGATCTTTGAAAATATGGATTTAAAGGTGTTAGTATTGTATGTTTGAAGTGGATGAGTGAAAAGGATAGGAGATTGTGGGTATTATAGTAGAAACCGGTTATAATATGCAATAAATCGGTTTCCAACGGCATTATAGCCGTTGGAACCGGTTCCTACTGTACAATTGCAGCTTTTCTTTGAATTACCCGACGAACTGGTTCCAACCCTACCCGAAACCGGTTACATTCGGTTCTAGTTTTTGTGGTTAAAACCCGGGTACGAACTGGAACCGGTTACGCAAGAACCGGTTCCATTCATTCTCAATAGGGAACCGGGTACGGGTAGGAACCGGTTCCAGGTATAAAAAAGAACCAGATATGCCCATCTCTAATCAAAACCGGTTTCTAGATTGGCTGGTTCTTGGTCAAACTGGACCGGTTTGGAACTTCGGTTCGCAAATCAGTTCATGCCCACACTTTTTTTTAAACCATTGTAACAATAAAAAGTTTCAAAAATACATATAATACGAGTTTTATTACTTTTTATAGCTTTTGAACTATTTTAGGATAAAAGTAACTAGTTATTATTATTATTATTTTAAAAAAATCAATAAAACCAAATAATTGGACTGGTTTTTCTTACCGGTTTAGAATCATTTTTTTCAGATCGGTTTTTGCCGAACCGGTTTCGGTTCGGTTCCTCTTCTGGAGAGGTGAAACCGTTGTGGAACCTCCAATCTAGATATCAAACCTAACCGGTTCGGGTTTGGTTAATTGGTTTTATGTTCATCTCTATGTGTTATACTAGCCATGAATTTAACATGTATCAATTAGGTTAAAGTCATGTTATACGCTAAGCACCACTCACTTATCAATTTTTCAATTACCAACCATCACCAAAACACATGTATGACCAACTGACATGATTCAATACATACACAACATGGACTCTTGCATTATTTGTTTTCTTACATGTATTATACACTCTTTGTTAATTTGATGGTAATTAGTTTGGTGGGATTGGTGGTCTTAGAATTAAATGTGCCCGAACTGTCTTACATATGTGTCTCGATGTTAACATCCTTCTACACGAACAATGGTGGAAATGGTGTTCTTGGATTGATTTTAACATCCGCGGGAATTGGTGTTCTTGGATTGATTTTGCCTTCGGATAAAACATGGCAATGCTCCTTAAGTCCTAACTAGCCAGTGCAATTACCATCTAACATGTGTAATTAAACTTAAATGACTTTTTTAGGATATAATCCGACTTATTATATGTTAAAACAACACATCAACACACAACAAGGACAATTAAGGCTCAATTGGTGGAAGTATCTTCTAAAATATGCCATTAACATCTAAATCATTTGTTGTGATCTAATGTGACTTTTTATAAGCTAAAAATGCACATTAACACATGATAATACCCATTAAATTCATTTTGTGGACTTATAATCTGACATAGGTCATAAACACCTAAATAAATTGTTATGACCTAATATGACATGTTATAAGCTAAAAAAACAAATTAACGCATGAAAAGGTCCACTAAGGACTTATCATCTAGCACATGACAGACCCATTAGAGCAAATTTTCCGACAACAAGAATATTTTTAATATATGGGGACTTATACATGGACCGGATTCGTGGTACTTCAATGTGTTTGTAATACATATTAAGAATTTGTTTTTGTACTAATTTATGTGTCATTTTGGAACATATGTGGAGCCATACGTTTCTCCAAATTTGAATAAGATAGTGATAAGTTTCCCAAAGCGTGTGTCTATATACATGTTGAAGTATCTAGAAATTAGTTTTAATGTTAATGTGAGTTGCCACTCAATCTTGAACATAAACTTGGATAACTAGATAGAGTTGTTGATATTGTGAATGACAATCTATACCTAATACCAAAAGCACCCATTTCTCGTGTATCATGAGCCTACCTCCCAATATCAAAACCACCCATTTCGTAACCATGTTGAAAGCTACTCATGGAAGACAGGGCAAAAAAAAGCAAACACGGTGTAGGTCCCCTAATCCACCGATCTTGCAGAGAATCGTCCATCCAACCTAGAGTGCGGAAACCTCTAGATCAGATGTTCACAGAAAACGAGTAGAAACAGAATTCCAATTAAACAATCTTCTATTGATTATCCAAACACGCAGTTTTACAGTCAACTCAAGACTCACACAACCTCACAGCCAATCTCTGTGATCTTGCTTCTCTCTCTACAAATTCTCTCTCTCTCTCTCTCTCCCCCAGCCTCACTCTTCAGTTTCCTCTCTTGTGTGTCTTGAACCCTAATCACAAAACATGTTTACATACCACATGTCTGTGAACTAGGCTTCTAACTGGGCTAGGCCATTCTCCAAGCCCATTACAACAATTAACTCACTAACCAATACTGCTAAGCCCAATACAATTTATCCAAAGACTAAATACTTAAACTATTAAGCTGTTGTCACCAAATATGCACCAACATACAGGGACAAGGGGGTCAAAATTGGACGAAAGAGGTTGTGTCACACCCTCAAAATCCACACGTGGGGTTTTACTGCGGGGCGTGTGACTGACCAGGATCTAGCCACTAATCATGCTGAACAAATATTTTAAAACATGAAAACATCACTAACAACATGATTAGCGATCAAGTTTTAGTTGTCAAAACACAGTTTAAGATTCAGCGAAAATAAAGTTAAAACCCAACAAGAATTTAAAACCACAAGTTAATTAATTGTTAAAAAAAATAATAATAAAGCCTTTAGCAAACCACCCACTCCAGCCGATTGCAACGCACGTCCATAGCTGTACCTACTGACCTGTAAAGCATGCAACTATGTGTCAACAATAAAGTTGGCGAATTCACAAATTTTGGGTTTAGTAAAAGTAAAATTCACAATGTTTTTTATTAAAGTATGACTCGGGTAGCTAACCCTCATCATATGACTAAACTGTGTACTGAATGCTGACGTTTCGTTTTTTTGCCCACAATAATGTCTATCAACATTAAAGTAAGAGTGAAGGTTAGAAGTTCACGCCCGACCTCCAGCACGGTGTGAGGTTTATCAAACCTAATAGCGCTATCAACTAATGCCCCGCGTATGCCTACCCGACAATCTAATCAGTAAAATACAGGGACTTTCATGATAGAGTTTTTCGTTTAGTCTAAGTGTACTATCCACCTCCAGTGGATAGCATGTTTTCGTGGTCCACACAAGGAACGAGCGTGTAGCCCAAACTAGGACTACCATAAAAAGTGTTTTCCCAAACCTGGGACACATGCTTTTAGAAAAGAGTGGTGAACTCACCTTACTTTGCTCGGTATTAAACTTGAAAGGTAATCAGGAATGGCAACTTTGTACTGAGATGTTTACCGTTTCAATTAGTTCAATTTAAGAATTTCTACACGCGTCTAGCAATTAGCACGCGTACACATTGTCACAAATATTTCACCGTATAGTTTTCAAGCTCATATTCACAATATAACCTACGACATGCTATACACCACTTACACAATCATCAAGCATGTTCCGACACTAAAAGTAGCAAGTTCGACACTTTATAACTTACAATCATACATAATAAAGTTCACTGAAAATAGGCCGTTTTGGGATGTCGGTTTACCATACTTAGGAGATTGAAAAAAATCACGATCTTTTTATGCGACGTGCCCCTCAGAGGGGTTATCCTTGTGATAAATTTTTAGAGTCTAACTTTTACCAAAAATTTATAAAAAAATCATTTACTAAGCAGCAATCAGATTCGTCACTTTCTGATTGCAGCTCACGGAAAAATTCATTTAAAATTCTTCGGTTATCCAAATGTAGTTCCAGTTGAAGATTTTTGGAATCACCTAAAAGTACTTACAGTAAACATTTAAGGTATTCAAGCCTCCAGGGTTTAAGTCCTAGTTCCTAGATATACACATAATGTAACAAGTATTAGTGTAAGAAACCAAATCAAACTCCAACGATAATCATGAGATCAAAACTGCAACGTATAAAGTCTCACCTTATTTAGGCACTTCTTCAACTTTTCGTTGCTAGGGTTTCAAATCAATCGGATAGGGTATCGTTCAGTGATTAGGGTTTCGTACACGGGAATCGTGACAGAGATTTGGGAACAGAGATTCGAAGGTCCAGAGATAGAATTTCTGAAATCGATTAGTTCAGTTTGAAAACTCAACTTCTACTCTATCTATACCTGAAAAGTGACGCGTTGCGCCACATGACAAGACATGTTTTCCCCTTCATGTCACGCGAGGAGGCCATGTTTATCCAGATATAATCTGTGCTCGTCGCGCCATGCAGCGAATCAAAAGTGTCTGGACGCATCACACAAAGAAGCAAGCTAGGGCATAGCTGTCATGAGTCAGCAACGTAGGCTTGCCATATGGTGATACGTGGCCATCCAGAGAATCTGGCACCATCGCACCACGTGAAGAGGAACAATTTTGTTTTTTTTAACACTTTTCGTTTTCGGTTTTCGTCGGCACGTGTTCGGGTTTTGATTACGAGTCGTTCTAGAACCTTTTTGAGAGTTGTTACAACTGCCTTGCGAATTTACAGCGACGACATGGAATACAACCAAGGATATTATCCAGCAGATGAAATTTACCCGAATGGATCAATCATTAAAAGCTTCTCGTATCCACAAGACGATAAAATGAAATTATTAAAAAAACACTAGTCAACAAGAAAGGATGTGGAAAGGGCGTTCGGTGTCCTCTAGGATCGATGGCACATTATACAATGTCCAAGAAGGATTTTGAGCCCAAGAGTTATAACCGATATAATGTACGCATGCATGATAATACACAACATGATCGTTGAAGACGAAGGTTAATCCGTATCCGACTGGAATAATGATGAGGATGGGGATATGCTACCACCACCATCACATCAGGCATAACAGATTAGAGACTTACGTGACATGGTAGCTAATCACACTCTTCAATACAATTTGACCGGGTAGCTTTGGGCACATAGGCAGCCATTGCAAGAGGAAGACGAAGAGTAGTTGTGTTTTATTATGTAGTCTACTCAAGTGTGGTGTTTTTGTATCTTTTTATTGTTAGGTTTGAAGTGTCTTTTTTTTTAAATTGTTGTAAAGAGTGTTTTTCAAATGGATTATCTTGTTATTAATTTTCCTTGTTTTTAATAGTTTAATAAAAAAATATGATTATTAGTTAAACAAATTAAAAATTGATTATATAATTAGATGTAGTTTTAATAAAATAAAAAAAAGGTGATGAGGTAGATAATGAGGTGAAGGTTTAGAGTGTTCGAGGAAACGTAAAGTTTGGAATGGTGATGGTTTTGCATGATGTGGCATGTTGTTGTGACAAATTTGAATTTTGGACTAATCTAGCGTTATAGATCCTCTAGACTTGCTTCATTCACAAGTTCTGAATTCACTATTGGATCTACGTATGTAAATTATAAGATAAAAGTGTGTTAAAAATTAAGGTGAAATTACTCAATTACCGACCATTACAACACTTGATAATCTTGTTGATAAAATTTGTGGTCTCTAAAGTCATTCATAAAATTCAATATACTTATGATAGTAAACAAATGTAAACTTTGTTAGTAAACTAATTTATATAAGTTAAATCAACATATAAGGGAAAGAAAATTATTGTAAAGAATGATATAAATTAACGTTCTAAAACTAGAACATAAACTGATAGTACACAAATGTAAACTTTGTTAGTAAACTAATTTATATAATAAGTTAAATCAACATATAAGTGAAAGAAAATTATTGTAAAGAATGATAATTATTAACGTTCTAAAACTAAAACATAAGGTATATTTTGTTATTCTATTCAAATATATTACATTTAAAGTGATTACAGGTAAAAAACTAATTAAATATTTAAATGTGATTTAAAGTCACAAACCCACTTCACATAAAATTTTAACAAAAAAAATTTAAAAACTAAGCTAGCAAAAGGTTTTACCCAGCTGCGGGACGTCCCAATAATGGATCGTTTTCTACCGAGGCATGGTTCGATCCGGAGGGCAACCCTGTTTTACCCAGCTGTTACTCCAGCGAGGCTCTCGTGTGAAGGCAGTATGGTTTCCGGGCGAAGGTCAGTCGGAGCGGCAGCCGGGGCCCGATAGAACATCGCGTCTGCGAATGCTGGGCTGACGGGTAACCATCCTTGATGGGAACCCGGTGACCAATAGTCCATGTACATATTGAAAGTGACCTTTAAAAAAAAACTAAGCTAGCATGGGCCCACCGGCCGCCTCAACCACGTTCTTCCCGTATTATGTTGAGGATATATTGCATTTAAGTTGCTCTTAAAATCGAGTAGCAAATAATTAGAAGGTCTAAATCAAAAAAATAGATTAAAAATTACCACCTTCTAAGGTCATCCGTAGTCATAAAAGTCGTTATGCTACACGTGTCGTGCCACGTCACACAGGTGCTTTATGGGGCGTTATAATAATAGAGCCTGTAATATAAAGCTCCTACCTCATCATTACCCAATTAATTAATAACCCCATAAATTATACATATATATGTGTGTGAGTGGAGGGAATTCTTTGCAAATAAAAAACGCCGCTATGTATATAACGCCCACAAGATTTCACCCCATAACGCCCCTGTAATGGTATTTGGGGCGCTATGGGGCGCCTTAGACCTCCTCCTCAGCCGTAAAACGCCCCACTACACACTGCCTCTGAGGACAATATCTTGATTAACTAAACATTGCCGGTCAAATCATCTAGCCATTTTTTTTGAAAGTTCAGTTCTCATCTAGCCATTTGTCGTTAAGATGGAAACCATAATAATAATTAATAACAGAATAATAATTAGCCTACCAAAGTTGAAAATCAACCTTAAAATATCCTATTTCATTCTGGTACACGTACAAGTCACTTCGTAGAAAGGCTTTCTTTCTACAAATACCAACAATAACAGTTCAGATGCTTTAGAAATCTTGAGTTTTGTTTATAACAACAATGGATAAAGAAGATAACATCACCGGTGGATCACTACAAGTTAGAACCCGCAAGCCCACAAAACCGCGGTGCTGGTCCAGAAAAAGATCTAGAATCGGCCCACACCATCGGCCATGGTTAGGTTCACTTAGCCATAGCCTTCATTCTTTTTGTTATACTGTTTTTATTAATGAATAATCCGTGACGAAGGATTTAACCATACTTTTAAGGATGGCGATCGGAATGTTGGCTAAATAGTACACTAATCTTTTTTTCACTTAGCCACATCCTTCATTCTTTTTGTTATACTGTTTTTATTAATGAAAATCAGTGGTAGACCCAGAATTTATTTTCTGATGGTGCATGTGAACGGAAGATTTAACCATACTTTTAAGAAGCGCGATCAGGATTTTGGCTTAAATAGTACACTAATCTTTACAGGATTTTGGTTGTAGGTCCGCCACTATGAATAACTAATTGTGTACTTGTATCATTGCAGACTCGTTTGGTCAACTTGGTTTACTGCTAATAACAAGTTTCAACTGTGGATACATATTAAGCTTTTCAAACCTGATGTTGGTGCCTCTAGGATGGATCTGGGGTGTCATTAGCTTGATACTTGTGGGGCTGATTACTTTCTATGCTAACTGGCTATTAGCTGAGTTCCATTTTGTCGATGGAAAACGATTCATTAGATACAGAGATCTTGTGGGAAATCTTTTCGGTTAGTTATTTTCTTTTCGGATCAATATGTGATTGTTGATGTTAGAGATGGCAAGATGCACGGGTTTGGGAGCATACCAAAATAGGTAACAAGTTAGTAATGAGTACGGGTTGGTTTAAAAAAGAGTGAAGCGCACAAAAGCGACAAGGTCTAAAATCAAAGCGCGACTTGCAAAAGTGACGGGCTTTTCGTACGTGAGGCGCAGGGGCCTATATATATTATTTGTATATATATCCTATAGGCTTTTAGCATCCCTTACCCAAAATATAGTGATAAATAAGGTTTATATATGATTTAATGTATAAATCACTTAATGTACAACTATTTTAGCTATATGTATAATACTTTATAGCACAAAAACACCTTTTATACAAAAAGTGCGCGCCTCAGCGGGATTTTTTTTCAGAAAAACTCGCTTTTGTGCGCTTTTTGTACAGAGCTCGCCTTATGTCACAAAAGGCGCAACTCTTTGCGTGTAGGGTCGCTTTGCGCTTAAGTCACGATTTTTTAAGAGATAGATAAACATTTTTGTCTACGTTATAGAGATACATCAATGCATTGAATGTGATTAGGAAAAGAATATTTTTGCAATACAAATCTCTATGACTGTATCTTTGAATAAAATGATTTGGCAGCATGCATTGAGAATGATGTAGAGCGGAATACAAACAAAAGGATAGTCTTTACAGAGGAAAAGTAGTATATTATTGAATAGGGGAAATATAAATTACTATATGAAGCTCGTTCTTAGTGTGAATTTCTAATTTGACATCTTAAATTCTCAAAAGTAATGATTGACAAATAACAAATTAATAAAGTAATAAATGATGATGTAGTGAATGATTTACGTATTTTTAAAATTAATAGAAAAATTAAAAATTGCTAAATTTGGGTAAAATTGTAAAATTCGAAATCAGAGATCCGAATCCGAATGATGAAAATGGAACCAAGGGTTAGGGCAAACTACCCATGAATGCTTGTTACATGATTCGTCTTGGTTAGATGATTTTGTCCATTACTAGTTATGACCCTGTAGTTCCAAACTAGCTATGTAATGGACATTTTAAGTTGGGACTTTTTCTAGCACTATCCATGTGTAGTGGTCCAAATATTAGTCTGCCAGCTCTTGAATGAGCTTGTATAACTCCCCTCATCACCTGAGAAGATGCAGTCTGACCGGTAACTCTTGTAGATATCAACGACAATTAACATGTTTGATTGGACATAGCGATGAGGAGATCAATAACATATGTATTATCGTTTATCTTTAGAAGGATCTTGCATGAATTTGCATGAATGACACTTCTTCTAGCACAGTTTGCGTAGGTATGTATAGGGAACCACTCCTTATGAAGGTAGACCATGACTTAGATTATGGAAATCAGATGCATATGTGTTGATACTTTATACACAACGTTTGGTTCCCCAATCTCCTACTTACCCGAATCATGAGTGGCATGGATGTTTTCTGCCAAAGTCTACTGCATGTCATGGCAACTGCTTGTTGAAAACTAGAAGGGAGAAGTTCCTATTAAGATGTGGGTTACACTATCGTAGGCGAACCTTATTTAGGCAAGTGCTGCATCCCACATCTTAGGATTTTCTCCACACAAGCAACATATCATGTTATCGAGTGTGTGGTTGACCACTTTCGTTTGACAATCACATCATGGATGTACTACTAATGTATTCTTCTATGCTAAAATGTCATGAAGAAGCAAGCCAAGAAATCATTATCGCATGTAAATGAACAATGTCTTGAAAGAACAACTTGGCCACATAAACAACATCCGATGTCTTCTTGGATGGAATGAAATGTTCTATTTTTGAAAAGTGATACCCAACCACAAATACCGTGTCCACCCTAGATTGAGTTTTAGGAAAAACTTAAATTGAAGTGTACGAAGATGCCTTCCATGTGCTTGATGAAATAGAAGCGGCATGTAGATTAAAGTGTTTTGAGACCACCCTTTATCCTTTTCGCATGCTATATATCTATGTACAAAGCTACCCCACGCATTTATAAAGCTAAGGTGAAAAAAACTACTCTTAAAAAACAACAATGTTGTTTTGCCAGAGATTCAACGACTAAAAGAAAGATCGATCCTTTGGGATCCTTCCTTCTGTCAAACAGAAGAAACAAAGATAGAATCAAACGATTCCCGAAATGCCTATCTAGATGTTCCCTAATGTCCCGGCTAGCATGTGATAATCATATGCTTCAGAAGAAAGTGAAGAATATCTTGGTAATCTTGCAAGATTTGTTCTTTCTTTTTTCTCTGACAGGTGGTCAAAATTTCATCTAGGTTTGAATCCTACTGAAAGGTCCACTAGAGATCAGAAAGTGTTGAAGAAACAACCAAATCTTTCTTTTCTCAGGCGGCCATAAAATAATTAAATAGTTAATCTATTCAAGATAATCATGTATATCAAAAAATCATCTCAACTCATCCTATTTCATTAGATGCGGGATGTGATATGGTTCCAAAGGATGAACCGGATATGGACAGTTCCAACAAGATTTCATTCTTGAAAATAAATCCCTAAGCCTCCATCATGTAACTCTTTAATCACCGATTCTCACATGGAAGTTCGAGGAAGACAAAGACAACTTCCTTTTAAACAATTAACCATCCAGTTGTAGAAAATCACCCACGTGTTGGTCGAGTCTCTAATGGTAGTAGGAAGGTTTGTGGTTCTTCTTCTAAGGACATCAACCACATTGTTGGAAGTTTCAAATGTGCTTAATGACAAACTTGAATTTCTCTATAAACTCATCCTTCTTGCATATACTTTATTGAGGTGCCTCTAAGTATAACAACAAAGTGGTTGAAGTCTTGGTGTTAGGAGTAGAAACAAACTCCCTTTGCATCAAATAGTGTTCCTTTCACTAGTACGTATAGTTCTTGATCATATTTGAGTTGATGACCACTTATGTCGGGCTTCATCTAACTTCTCATTATGAAAGGAATCTTTGAAGTAATACTAAACCAATCCCTGTTCCATATTCATCACACTCTAGCTTAACATCCTCATGCTCTTTTACCATAATTCTTCGTAATATCATTATCAACATTAGCAAGAGGCTCGTCGTCGATAATTTAACCTGCATGTCTTTGTGTATAGATTAGGGTTAAGTTGGCCAATATTTTGTTTTCCAACACCGCTAGTACTAGCAACATGAATGCTTTATGATTTATTGGACCCCATACTACTTGTTAGACTTGTTTTGATTGGGCCTAGCCATGTGACTTCCAGAATATGTTATTTCTAGTGTTAAGCATCGAGTATTCAGTTAGAACTTCCTAGGATAAGTTACGGGTTGGCCAATAAACTATACGAGTTGTAAACCCATATGCTCTTGAATAGAGTATTTCACACCACTCAAGCATCTCGCAATTGTCTACTACTCATGCAAATTGCATCGTGTCTTAAGTTGCAAGAACTCCTGGTATGAAATTTTTGATAAAGAATTTGTTCTCAATCGAGGGGGAAACTACTCTTGATCATCTGTTTTATCCGCAACCACTCTGAAACACACCTCCAACTAGCACATACTCATCCGTGACACTTGTATGCTATGATCTTCACATGTTGCCCACTTTTGGGATATCTAGTATGTCAAAATACTTGTTGACCTCATACAACTATAAAGGGTTGTCGGCCATTGTAACAACCATTTTGATGACATACATTGCTTTGATTTAACTATCCATCCTCCTCGTCATTAGAAAAGTCTTCGTACTGAATCTATAGTTGAGAGGAGGTAGGTAGTTCCTACCACCATGAACGACTCTGTTGTTTGGTTGACGTTGTACGTTGTATGGCATCGCAGTTACCAATATCAACATTTCCATAGTCATTGTGACCACATGTGATAAAGGCACACATTTCTTAAAATATTGTAGTGGTTATTTCAAACCTAATGGTGAGATCATTCATCACACACTATAGTTCTTTAACCTCACATCTCTCTCCAGTTGGACAATTTTGTTAAATATTTTTGTCAATTTGTTGTTAGGATTGCTAACGAGCACTGATATCAAATGAAGCAAAATGAGCCCATAAATGAAGAGAAATCTCTTTGCAGGAGAATATTGATATATCACCGAATAAATACAATTATGAGCTTAATGAAATTAAGGAAGTAAATAAAAAGGTCATTTGATGCAGTTAATGATTTACTTGTTTTTATAGTTAAAAGATAACAATTAAATTGCTAAATTTGGGGAAAAATCTTGGAATAAAAAATCCGAGCTCTCCATGATCAAAACTAGACCAGAGGGTTGTGTCAAACCACATATCGTTTGTGAAATGATCCAGGCAACAAAATGTTTTTGTTCATTCCTTATTAGATCAAAACTCTTCATGTAGTGGAACTTATGCCTTTCCTAAGTTGGGCCTTTTTCTAACCCCCAATGGTACGTGTACGTGGTTCAAGCATGAGTGTGCTAACTCTTAGAGGAGATTCATTTCAAAATAAACTTAACCCATTCCCCTTTTTGCGAAAAGGTTCCTTTTGGCCAATTAGAGACAAAATTGTGACCCAAATTAAACCATTCATAAGTCGAAGTGGTCGAAATTTACCTTTACTTACACACTACCTTTATATACACTTTATTAATTTTATGCTTTCACCTTTGTATAGGGCGGAAAATGTAGTATGTAACCTGGGTTCTTCAGTTTTCAATCCTTGTTCTTGGGAACATGGGGTTCTTACTTCTTGGGGGAAAGCCCTTAAGGTATTACTCAATATCACTAATTTGAATCAATGATAGTTAAAAAGATAACAATAGTTTTATTGGTTGCAGGAAATCGATTCACAATTTAGTGATTCGCCTTTGAGACTCCAATATTTCGTAGTGATAACGGGTGTATCCTACTTTGTTTTTGCACTTTTGGTTCCTACATTGTCATCAATGAGAAGGTGGTTGGGAATCTCTATGGTTCTAACCTTCACTTATATAACGATTCTTCTCATGGTAGCATTTCGAGATGGTAAGTGATATCTTTTTGTTATATAAGGAGTCTAATTTATTTAAATTCTAGACAAGTTTACAAAGTGTTGTACCGTAAAGACTTTAAAAGGTTTCTTCAACCCAACCTGACCCGAACCAACAAAAAAAAACCACACATGGTTAACTCGAACCCTTGGCCTAACCTACCATTTTAAAAGCTCTACTTTTGATCTATCCTTTTTTTTCCTCTCTTGAAGTGAGACCCATTTCTTCCTTACACTACTATAAAATTCAGGATGTATGAATAAAGTCCTAGCTAGTGGTTAGGTGTATGCAACTTTTGAATACAATGTTCCACTTTTTATGTTTCAAGTGTACATTTTATTATGTTAATGCTTAATGTTTGATTGGATTGTTATGTTGATCATCTTTTAAAGGAAGATCAAACAAAGACCGAAACTATGAGATTATCGGAAGCAACAAGTTTTCCAAAGTGATGAATGGTTTTGGTGCGATATCTGCGATTATTGTTTGCAACACGAGTGGCATACTACCAGAACTACAGGTAAACACCCTTAAAAGGCGATTATTGCATTTTGAAATCCACACTTTGATTATTGTTACTTGCAATCACAAAATAACTTGTACGTTAATGTTTGAATAAGGTGACTTTTGTTTTCTGGTAAGGAGCCGGTACATTGGCAAATTATATTAATTAATATCAATGAACAAATGGAGCTTAGTGATACACATGCCCGAGCCCAAGTATTTCTAAAGCCCATTTAGGTCACACACGGCCCAAATGAACTAAGACAAGTAGACAACAATACTACATCTCCAATTGGGCTTATTACCCAATTGTAAGCCACACTACATTACTGCACTAATTCGGTAATTCATACTAGAACTGTTGCAAACAATGTTTTAAAAACCGGTTTTTTAATCACACCGGTTTAGGCTTAGAAAAGATTCAACCAGTTGAACCAGACGGTTAAACCGGATTGATTAATTAACACTATAAATCCATCAAATACAATTTCAACTAAAAGAACAATCCAAAATTACATCATTCATTAATAAAATGTATTCCAAAAGTCAATCCTTAATCAACAAATAACCCAATGATCGGTGTGGATTGTGGATGAAGTTTGGTCGACGTGGATTGTAGGCGCTAAATTTTATTAAGAAGGTAAATCGTCACCTTTTTGAGCTCATAAAAGATTAAACGTCCAAATTTTAACCTTGGCCCGGTACCGGTATACCGGTTTAAACCGGTATAACCCAAGTTACTGGCGGTAAAACTTCTTTGCCGCTCTCTCAGTTTACCGGTATGATTTGTGCGGGGCAAGCTTCCGACATCCGGCTTAACCGGTTCAACGGGCCGGTTTAAACCAGTTTTTAAAACCTTGGTTACAAGAAGGTAATTCATGGCTACAGTTAACTTTTGTCCTTGGGTGACCTTTTTATTGCTATTTTATTGCTGACATCATCCAATATGTATCTGATAATAAAAGTATAACTTATTATTATTTAGGAGAAAATATAGTCACAAAGTTACCCTTTTGTTAAACTGAGGTGTACCTCTCATCTCTTTCACTAAATGTCTAATTGGTCCTTTTATCAATTAGTTATTCATATAATTAGAATATGTAAGCACTTAGACATCTAATAATCTATTTCTAACAACACTTAAATAAATACTTATTTCAGAATATGTAAGCACTTAGACATCTAATTATCTATTTCTAACAGCACTTAACTAAATACTTATTTCATATTGTACAAATTAATTTTGTTCACCTTATGAATGTGTAAAAATTGTCCCCATATATAAGTGGGAAAAATATAAAAAGCCAAAATGACTACACGGGCATAGCTGTGGAGAGGATACTCGCTAAAGGTTTAGCGGCAAGCTATAAAAACTGTCTGCGCCTAAAAGTGTGTGGATCACTTTGTGGCATCGAATACATTGGAACACAATAGCCAAAAGCCTTATTAATTATAGTTGAGGATATTATTGTGACTTGTGAGTATGCAATGTCACATAGCTCCTTTTGAAATGCCATCAAAATATACCATCTGAAATGCACCAAAAATATTATTTGTATCGCAGTCGACACTGCGTAAACCAGCTATCGCAAACATGAAGAAAGCCTTGTATCTACAATACAGTGTGGGACTTTTCTTCTACTATGACGTGAGTATTGTGGGATACTGGGCCTATGGTTCAGCTGTTTCGACATATCTGCCTGAGGAGCTCAGTGGCCCTAAATGGGCTAGTATTATGATCAACGCTATAACCTTTGTTCAATCCATATTATCACAACATGTATGCCTTCTTCCATTGTTTCGCTTATTGTTGGACAGTCAGGTTGGAAAATACTTAATAACAGTTGTTTTGCTTGCTTAGATGTTTATTGCACCGATTCATGAGACTCTTGACACAAAGTTTCTGAGGCTCGACAAAAGCATACATTCGAGAGAAAACATAAAGAACCTACTGCTCCTACGAGCAATGGTCTTTACAGGCAATAATTGGTGACAGCAGCATTCCCATTTATGGGAGACTTTGTGAACTTGCTTGGATCATTTTCACTCATCCCTTTAACCTTTGTATTCCCGAGCATGATATATATCAAGGTTATTACACAAAATGTTTAGAAATAGTTCAAACATTAGAAAGAGAAGGGTTAATGTAACTTTTTTTTGTTTTTTGTTTTTTACATTGAAAAGGTGAAAGGCAAGTCAACAAGATTGGAGAAGAAGGTCTGGCACGGGGGTATTATCGTCGTGTTTTCTCTCCTCACGATTGCGACTACAATATCTGCTATCAGATCGATTGTACGCAATGTTAGGCAATACAATTTATTTGCAGATACATAATAGTTCTGTTTGAAAAACAATTAAAACAGGCAGAATGTTGTGCCATATGTCTTTCAACTGTTATTTGTACACAACTTAGGGAATACAATTTATCGCTGATTAATTGACTTTTTGAACTATTGTTATTGGCTTTTGGTTGCTAACAATTGTGAACAAATTGCAGAAACATAAATGTGACAATTCTGTTGTGTTGAACATTTTTTTTTCATTTTATTCCCACAAAAATTAATGATTTTCTTACGATGGTTTGAAGATTCAATACCGAAGATTTAATATGACATAGTAACATTAATATTGCAAGTTGCAACACAAGATTCTTAATGAATTGTAATAAAAGTTGTAGTGTTGATCAAATGTCTAAACACCTTTAACAAAGATAAAGTGAGTGTTCTTGACAACAAGCTGGAGTCTAACTTGAGGCCACTAGATTTCAATTCTATTGGAATTATTGTTATTTTAGGCACTAGAAAACCATACAATAATTGGACTCTTTTTTGTGTGCTAATCCTATTTGGAAATCTTTTCTGTTCAAAAGTTCAATTTTTTTGAAACTTTTGTGACCCGTACGTACATGAGAGCTTATCTTTGAGTGTGAATAGTGATTCCTATCCTTTCAAAGGATTTTATGGGACAATATCTAAAGTTATGAAACTCTAAAGGCCAATTAAATAAAAGATATAACAGTGAAGATTCTCCGATTTCAAATAAAGGCTTTACGGCCATGTTAAGGGTCATAACCGTAAATAAAGAAAAAAAGTTGGGTGAAAAGAAAATGGTCAAATAAAAGCCATACGGTCGAATGTTGCCCGAGGTGCATTTTTAATACATATAGCTTCATATATCATTTTATCAAAAAATATATATTACTATCGAAATAATATGCCTTTTCAATAATATTTGACACACTAGTTACCCAACTTGCATTTTGTCACTATAATCAAACTAACCATTGTACACTACTTCATGATTTGAAGTAAAGCATTAGAAAAGAAAAAGCATAAGAATAACAATACTAAGTTGCTATAGTTCATATTGACACTTCACATGGTGGAAGCAAAAGGGGCTTCCTTGTTGCACATGCATGGCTCATAGCTTGGTTCTTTGTCTCAAAACTCACTGTAACACCCAATGCAAATTCTACATTGGTTGTGGACACAGGAGATGAGCCTTACCTCAAATACCATTAACGCATTTTGGAGACACTGACTGTAGATGAGAGGGGAACTTCATAGTTAAGCGTACCTGAGTGAGAATACTCCATGACAGGAGACCAAAAACAAATATGTGAGCTACTTAAGGTCAAATCACACAATGTAGATGAGAGGAGAACTTAATAGTTAAGTGTTCCTGAGTGAGAATACTCCATGATGGGTGATCAAAAACAAATATGTGAGCTACTTAAGGGCAAATCACACAATATAGGTTGGTATGAGGGCTCGCATGTTACAAATATTATGAAAACACCGGTGGTGTTTGGGACATTTAGGTGGTAGTCAAGACGGTGGGGGCTAACCTCATCGACAACAAGCTCATAAGGGATTGTATCACATCAGCCGCTGGAGATATGTTGGGTGCCTAGGTTAATAAAAAAATAGCCACCTCAAATACCATCAACGTGTTTTGGACGCCTTGGCTATGGATGAGAGGAGAACACTAGAGTTAAGTGTGCTTGACTAGGAGTAATCCATAATGGATGGGCCAAATGGCCACTAAGGAAGTTTCCCCTTGGACAACCAAAACAAATTCCAGAGCTTCTTGTGAAAAATCTGGATACTATTGATTGGTATGGGGGTCCGGATAAATGTCACATTCAACACCACCAAACTTGTACAAAAAAATTATATTTCTATCAGCCATTGAATCCAGACCACAACATAGAGGCTTAGAAAATGGAAATAGAACACAAGGGTGGTCTAGTTTTGCTCATACAATCGACCGTGGTGTGTTACACCTAGCTAACATAATACAACTTCTTTCCTTCTCATTTCATTTTAACAAAATTCAAATAACTTTGATTTGAAATTGTAGATTCATGGAAGCAAGTCGGGTTGCTGCTAGTAACAGGCTACAGTTGTGGCTATATCTTAAGCTTTTCAAACCTGATGTTGGTGCCTCTAGGCTGGACTTGGGGTATCATTAGCCTGATAGTGGTTGCAGTCTTTGCTGCCTATTCTAGCTGGCTTCTGGCTGGTTTTCACTTTATAAACGGTCAGCGTTTCATTAGATTTAGAGATCTTATGGGCTCTCTTTTTGGTAAGTTCTATTACGTATTCGAAACGCATTAGTTCATGCCAAATTCTGAGCCAGTTTAATAACAATCTGTTTTTCTTTCACGTCCAGGACAAGAAATGTTTTATGTTACTTGGGTTTCCCAAATATTGATCCTACTTATTACAAATATGGGATTCATACTTCTTGGTGGAAAGGCATTAAAGGTACACAATACATTTAATTTTGTATTGATTTGTTTGATTAGTAAGGATCTAATATATACATATATATCTAATGTTTTAAAAACAGGAAATCAATGCAGAATTTGGTGGCTCTTCTTTAAGACTCCAATATTTTATCATCATCACCGGTGTAGCCTACTTTGTATTTTCAATATTTGTCCCAACGATATCATCAATGGGGAAGTGGTTGATAGTTTCAACAGTTCTTACATTCACTTATATCGGGATTCTGTTGGCAGTTGTAATCAAGGATGGTAGGTAGTTCACGTATACTTAATGGTAGCATCTCTTTTGATAACCATGGCTTTGATGATAATGATAAACTTATACATTTTATAGGACTGAATTCTAACAGAGTCAAAGACTACGAAGTTAGAGGAAGCGATTCTTCCAAGATGTTTAATGCTTTTTGTGCAATATCAGCTATTGTCGCTTGCAACTCCGCTGGCATTATACCTGAGATACAGGTGAAGATTTCTTATGAACTAATGAATTTTCACTACTATTTTTTAGCATAACAAATTACTTGCTTTTTGAACTATCTGGTCACTCTACAATACAAAACTGGACTTTGCAACCAACAAAACTGTTGAAAATGCCTAATTGGCGAGGATTTTGGGGCGAGATAGAAACCCTTGTCGCTGTCAAAAAAAAATAGGATTACTTGCTCATGGGAGGGATAAATCCCAACTTAAAAACCAATAAACTGAATTCTGGCCACAAATTTATTTTAAAGCTTGTTATCTCAAAATAAAAATAAAAAAAACCGCCATGCATATAATTTTGCAGACTTGCAAACTATAATACTTTTCAATTTTGCAAGAGAAATGAATAACATGCAACAAACACTTTGTGGGATGATTTAAAAATCGAAAAAAGTACAAATGATATACTCTATGTATTGCAGTCAACTCTACGTTCGCCAGCGGTTGAAAACATGAGGAAAGCTTTGCATCTACAGTTTACTATAGGCCTGACCTTTTATTATGGTGTGAGCATAGTCGGATACTGGTCGTATGGTTCAGCAGTCTCTGAGTATCTTCCGGAAAACATAACCGGACCAGCGTGGGCTAAGGTCCTCATAAACGCAGTAGTATTCGTACAATCCATAATTTCTCAGCATGTAAGTTCATCTAATTAATGCTTTTCCTTTCATAGACTTGGTGATCAATAATTTAATCAAGGATTATTGTATAAAATGTAACTAACTTTAGTTTGAGCAATGTTTTGGGTATAATATTCTTTCTTTTTCACCCACTAGTCCCCCAAAATTTTTTATGAAACCCTCAAATTTTGAAGAAGAGTTGATTTAAGATAGCTAGGGGTGTTCTTGGTAAAATTTGGGCCGAAGCGCTAAACCCCGATCAGTCTTGAAACACGGCAAACCTAACCGGTCGGATTTAACACATGAGAGCTGAAGCAAAATAGATAAGATTGAAATCCAAGGATAATGATATAGATCTGAATACTTAAATTAGTATATGAGGTCCCCTTAATAATTATAAATTTGGCAGGTATTGCCAAAATTTTGAATAATAGAGCGTGATTAACACGCAAAAATTTTAGTGGTTTGTTGAGAGCGTGAGATTCAAGCTTTTGGAATGGCGCCGGCTGCTGAATTTAAAGACATAAATAAAATAGCAAATTAAGGCAATCAGTGATTTACACTAAAAAACGAAAGAATGCGAAGATGCAAGAATTGGGAAAAATTTTGCGTGACGGAATCAAAGTCCTAATTCCTGGGATCGGGTCGACAATAAGGCGTTACATGAGCCGGCTCGATCAGACATTTTTGTCCATTGCTTATAGGCCAAGTAACTCCCTTTGTAGTGCCCAATCTATGTCCTTTTGAAGTTTAGGCATTTTCTGTCATGTTCCATTTAACTAACCAGTCCAAGTAGAAGTATGCCAAATCTTGGATAACTTTTTTTAGGGTTAGTTGGTTCCCTTTGAGAGGTTTGAACATGTCAGGTTTTTCTTTAATTGGTATAATTTTTAAATCATTAGCTTGTATTAAACTTTTTGAAATGATAGAGATAATTTACTAAAAAAAGTATACTACTTGTTCTCGGTTTTAGATCATGAACATAAGCGATAACCCAAGAACCAAACCATATGAAACTCAAACTAGAATTTGCTTCAATTTAATGGTTTATATATGTTTTATTTACATGCATATCACCAAGTCATCATGTCTAAATGATGTATGCTTAACTTTTTGGACTCCAGGCATTTATCGCACCAGTTCATGAGGCACTAGATACCAAGTTCCTGATACTTGAAAAAGGCATACATTCTAGAGCGAACATATATCGTTTACTTTGCCTACGAGCATTCCTATTCACTCTCAACACACTGGTGGCAGCAGCAATTCCTTTTATGGGAGACTTTGTCAACTTATTAGGATCTTTCCTGCTTATACCGTTGACCTTCGTGTTCCCCAGTATGATCTTTATAAAGGTTAGAACACGATGTTGCACTTTAAAGATCCAGAAATCAGAATATAACATATGTTACATGTATGTTTTTTTTTATTCAGGTGAAGAGAGAAGCAGCAAAGATTGAGAAGGCCTGGCATTGGGCCATTATCGTCCTTTTTAGTCTGTTGATGGTTATAACCACTACAGCCGCTGTCCGGTTAATTGTAAACAACATTTCCGAGTACCATTTATTCGCAGATACACAACAGTCGTAGGAAATGTGTTTATATAGATGCATTGTACTATTCTTATATGATGTTATTCGCAATTCGAGCTCCTCTCATGGTGTTCTATCAATTCGATCACTTTGTATTCATTGTTGATTGATTGACAAGTTATATGATCTATAGAACATTATATTAAACAAATGGATATGTTTTACCAAGATTCACCAGTTTTGATATGTGTTTAACTAATTAATAATTAATAATGACTATAACCAACCATGGTCATACCAAGTACAACTAGTACAAGTACCAATATGTTTGAACAATTATTATGTTTGACCAATTTTGTTTGTGTTCAAACACACTAGTATCGAGGAATTGCGACGGATCCATTATACATAATTATTAAATAAACCACAAGGACCATTCGAATATATATAACACATGCGTAGAAATCTTAAAAATTAAATTTTATGTAATTTAGACTATGGGGTATGGGGCGGGTTGGGGCGTGGGTTTCGGCGTGGCCTGTTGGCGGGCCTAGCGGCCCTTTGTGGCCGAGTCTCATTGACTGGCTTGGCTAGGTGGTTGACTAGAGTTCAAATTTTAAAACTAACCGTTTGGCCAACAGGCCAAGCCAAACGGCTACCCCAACTAGTTTAAAAATATACCATGTGGCCTGGCCACGTGGGCTAGCCACGCCCCGCCATACCCACCCAACATGCAACTGACCAACGTGCCCCTTCAAGTCCCACATGTCAGGCCATGCCCCAAAGTCCCGCCCCACCATACCCCACGATATTAAAATTAGTATGTTGAAAAAAATGAGTAGTAAAAATTGTACCAATTAAAAGCAACTATATTAAGCGGGTTAACTTAATATAATATAATATAAAATAATATAAATAATAATAATAATATGTGAAGAAATGCTATTGTGAATAAAATATAATTATTTTAGAAGTTGCATAAAATGGTTGTTCCATACATATATAAAGTTGAATAGTGAAAACCACTCGCAATAGAAAGTTGGTAAATAACGGTACTGACCAACGGTGCCCCTTCAAGTCCACATGTCAGGTCATGCTCCAAAGTCCAGCCCTACCATACCCCACGATATTAAAATTAGTATGTTGAAAAAAATGAGTAGTAAAAACTGAACCAATTAAAAGCAACTATTATTAAGCGGGGTTAACTTAATATAATATAGTATAAAATAATATAATAGAATAATAATAATATGTGAAGAAAAGCTATTGTGAATAAAATAATAATTATTTTAGAAGTTGCATAAAATGGTTGTTCCATACACATTAACATGCATATATATAAAGTTGAATAGTGAAAACCACTCGCAATAGAAAGTTGGTAAATAACGGTAGGGATAATGTAGTAAGTATTAGGAACTACAAAAAAGTATTTGCTTTATTATATTCTATGAGTTGGCTTAAACCCTTCACAAATTTGTCACAAATTTTATTGGCCGTCGTATGATCTCTACTGATTTCTGAGAGGAAATATTTAAATTATCTTTTAGGTTTTTCATCCATTATTCTAACTTGTATAAAGAACAAATAGATAGAATTATAAGCTTAAAGAGCATGCTCAATTATTGTCTACATTTTGTCATATTCAACAAAAGGTAATATAACTTATCTGCACAAACAAAGTTGCTTTTAGGTATGTGGTCGATAAAACTCGATCAGAATCTCCACAACATGTATAGGAATGCCTGTCTATATCATTCATTTTAAATTATATAAATAAAATACCTTCGTTATTATATATCAATCAAGATGGTGGATGATCACATCCACACCCGAACACGTGACGCCTAGGATGATATATGATCGAAAAACTAACTACGACACACATCGCTGGACATCTCGACCAATAACACCAAAATCGATAAAAGGAAGTTGTTGCAACAAAATATAAAGATGGTTATATCGTTTTAGTGAGAGACTAGTAATACTATGTAGAGCTTATGCATTAAATATACATAACTAGACAAGTTCCTACCCATTTTACTTCATGACTTCTAATATTATGTTTTATTTTACCCACTTATGAGATATAAACACACGCCACAAAGTCTCCTCAATCTCGAAAGAATATAAATACACAATGAATCATAAAATATATATATCACACTAAATTACAAAATATAACACAATGTGAAGAAATATAACACATTGTTAAGAAAAAAAACACAATGTATTGCAAAAAAAAATCAATGACGAAAAAAACACAAAACGTCCAAAAGCGAAAACCTAAAATACAAGATCGTAGAATTCGACGAGACGAGTCCAATGCCGCTAGAATGAGTCTAATCAGAGTCCGTTTGGTAGTCTTCCTATGACTTCTACTTTTAGAAGACTATTTATTTGAACCTTTTATATAAAACATAGCTATAAATACTACTATATAGCTATATATAATTATAATATTAAATAAATATAATATATATATATTGGGAAAGTTTAAATAAAAAGAATAAATATGAAAAAAAGAGTATCATCTGATCAATGAGAATAGGTCTTGTTATTTTTATTTAATAGTAACTAGGTTAATCATCTTCGTCGCGTTACGGCAAATTTTTTTTGTTATTTAATCTGTATGTATATGTGTTTTGAAATACTACGAGCCCGTTGCATAAAGAAAATATAAAGATGGTTATATTGTTTTAGTGAGAGACTAATATTTTAAATAATACTATTTGGAGCTTATGCATTAATTAAATATACATAATTACACAAGTTCCTACCCATTTTACTTCATTACTTTTAATATTTTTTTTACCCACTTATCTATACTATATTAATAAAACATTTCCTTAAAGACTTTTTAACTATATTACATGTGATTTCAGGATCCGGCGGTTCCAGACGGAAGTTTGGGCATAATAGTACTAGTTCGGTAGAATTTTATTAAGAAAGAAGTAGAAGTAGCGGAAGTCATATGTTTCATTCGAGTATACATCTTGTCAAGTGACGAAATTCTGGAAAGATTTCGCCAGCGTTTCCCCTCTGGGAACTCCAAAACTTGCAAAACAATGAACACACGACACACATATATATAGACATGACCCACCTCGTACGAACTGGACATTTGACTTCGTACGAAGTGACACTAAAAACTCCATTCCCGTTCGCACTTGGGTCGTGTGTTCGTATCTAACCTATACAATATTCAACACACGCTCTATCTAGCTATTCGCACAATGACATACATAAAATGCGTCAACAATTCCCCCCTTGGACGTCACTATCGAAGCTTGATCTTGATCTTGAAATATGAGAGCCCTGTTGCATATTCTGCAACTTCATCAGGTATCTTGAAATCTTCAGATAATTCCCCCTTGATTGATGATTCGGGCTTGCATTATCTACATAAAGCACAAATTCCCCATGAAATAATTTCTCCAGCAATAAATCTTCAGGTCTTTATTTGCACGGTTCCTAACCATCTCAGATTTTCTTAATCGACAAATTTTCTCGAATAATCACCAACTTGAAACTAATCAATGTAGTTTCTCCGTCTCAGCTTTAAGCACATCTGTGTTCGGTTTTTTATTTTAACATTATTGCTCCTGAGCTGAATCTCTTTATCTACAAAAACCCAACCGGCAATTGATAGAAACTTCGAATTACCACACCGGTAATCTTCAAGTCTATAAATACCCGTGAAAATCTGAAATCTCGTTTTACGTAATCTCAATTAAGCATACTCCTGAAAGATAGATCAACATAACAATAATCTTCTCAATCAACAAATCATCATCATAATCAAATCATCTGGTAACAGATCAGAAATGAGAAACATTCTTCCGTGATCAAAATCACATTCTTCCTCTTCAGTCACAATGACAGATATATAGCTATCTCCGCTGTTCCGGCGCAACTTAGTCAGCAAACATCGTCATTCAACGGCGGTTAGTCCAAGAAGAAAAATTCATCTGCTTGAAGACTAAAAATAATGGCACCTAAGACTATCATTAATCATTCGTGTATATAACTTGAATGACCACAGATCTTCTCGGTAATTTTTGAAACTCTGAGCTAGTCATGTTAACACCTAAGAACATCACTGACCATTCATGTATACAATATAACTTGAATAATCTCAGATCCTCGCTGGTACAATGACTGCTAATCCTACTAACCTGGCCCATATCAAAGATCATGACTCTAACCCTTAAGCATCAATCTGTATCTGTCACACCCAGTATTTCAAACACAATCTCGATGGGCCCGGGTGGGGAGTATTGTGACGTAAGATTGGTATCGTTATGAGCAAACATATAAAGCACAGCGGAAGACTTGAATATTAAATATTATTACAAACCATTGAGTTTCAAAGTCTATAAAAATACACGGTTTGCAATATTAGATCCACAGGCGGATCGAAAGTACGAAAATGAATCTTCTGATAGACTTTAGGCTTGACTAAGAACTTGCAAAATTCCCTACGTCGTAACCCAACAGCTCCTAGCTAATTCCGTGCCAAAACCTGTCACTTAACCTTTTTGGAAAATACGTTAGTTTTCACTGGTAAATACATTCAACCGACTAATTTGAAAACATTTAAAAATTTGTTTAGGTGCATTGAGCATGAAAATTATTTATAATCTGGGACAATCCAAAATGATTTTTTTTTACAGTTTTACAGGTCTGTCAATACATATGGGGTCCGGTGCAGAAACCGAATACCCTGATTAACCGATACACCACTTAATAAAACCCACGGAGGAGTATAATAAAATAATTTGTTTAGCATTAGCGTATGTTAGGTGTATGCCTACACCCCACGCTTAGGTCGTGGCCATTAGTAATTTAAAGGAGCCAAGGATATCCAGGACACGGTCGAGTTAACTCCCAATGTTTTAGTTATCAGACAATACATAATAAAACAGGTTATAAGATTTAGTAAATCACAATCCGATAAACATGATCCTATACCCGACCAAGCGGTAATATAATACCGTATCCCAAGCCCGTATAGGGAAAATAAGTTAAGTATTTACCTGAGCTAGTTCTTCTAACGAATAGTAACTCAGCCGATAATCAAGAAGACAATGCAAGGTTTTGATCTACTAGGAGGATTCTAGTCTGGAATGATGGTATTATTAACCAATTAAAATGCTAACGGGTTTAGGTTGAGTCGTTGACTCGAACCGGCTAGCTTTAAGGATACGTAACAGAACGATACGCTAGATTAAGCGATGACCGGGAAGAATGTTGTTTAGACCCAACAAGTACTAGGACTTGTATATTTTGGGTAAACATATAACATTCTGGATTTTGATATAAAAATGATAAGGTTAGACCCGTTTCGGTGAATTTACGTAAACTCGTCACGTAGACTTAACCGTACGCATATAAGCGATACCGGGTAACCGGATGAGTCATATACAAGTTTCATGTGCCATTACACTTAAAACATGTTATAATATCAGTAAGATATTAACATGCATGCCCGTTATAGTTTTAAAACCGATTTCAGCTTTAAAGGGGTAACTTAGTCATTTTACGATTCATAAAAATGAGTTGGTGATTAATCTGATGTCATGGTCATAAATTATTTATAAAAAAATTTATTTTTTTATGATGTTACATCAGTAAGATAGCAAATATATGTGTGGTTTAAATTTAAAGACCAAACTATGCCCAGAAAGGGTATTTTGATCATTTCACACATAGATTTGACGACCTATTTGGGAATCTGAGTTATAACTTGTGCCTACTGTAAAAATGTTTAAAATAAGTTTTATAATCAGTAGGTAATAAGTCTTGATGCTTAGATATGGTTTTAACCCATACTATGCATCGAAAAGGCGATAAAGTCGCTAAATGACGATTTAATCGATGTTTAAGGAAAATTATAGTTTTCATCGGGTTTATATATTCAAAATATTCATGTAACATATAAAATCGTTTGTAAAAGTTTGGTTATGAAAATGTCTTTAAAACTCATTTTATGCACCGTAAGGGTATTATCGTCATTTTTTGATGCCATGCAAGAGCCTTTTCATAAACTCAGTTTATAAACTGATTTAATATCCCAAATAATTCTAAATATATTATAACATCAGTAGGTAAAGTATTTTATTGTAGGAGTTGTGTTTAAAACATTTTATTTTCCGAAAAAGTCATTTTGGTCCTTTAAAAGCTTGATTTGCGATATTTAGGAAAAACTCAGATTATGACCAAATTATTGACATGAATGCAAGCCAAACAAGTTAACATATCAGTAGGTAACTTGTTGCATGTTCATTTTTAGTTTAAATCTCAATTTAAGCAAACATGGCAAAGTAGTCAAATTTGACACATTAACGAAACTTGCGCATAAACTCGGATTATGATTATGACCATGTAGTATGACCTCAGAGGGTTATACTACATTATATAAGGATCATAATGCATCTTAGAATCGGCCTTGAAAGATACCAAATCATGTCAGAACTGAAAGTCAAAGCAGAAGTCAAACCTTGCGACTTTCGGTTGCGAACCGACCTTTAGACCTGGATTTGACGAGCCGAACATGTTCTCACATGTTCTTATGATTATTACCGAGTATTTAGAGTGTCAAAACTGATTTTATAGCATGCATGTTATTAATTATGCGTTTGATACCAAATCTGACCCAGTTTGACTTTTTATGCATAAGTTTGACTCGTCAATCGGACATGCAAACATGGTAATCAGGAGGTGCCCTTATGGGGGGTTTTTGCCTACCTTATTACGATCACGTAACCATGTTTAGATCAGATCATGATTGGACCGATAAAGATTTAACCGCAAGTCAAACCGTTTTTACGACAAACTTGACTTTTGGCTTGAAAACACGATAGAAATAACAAGGAGGATCAAGGACACTTACAAAGGGTCCTAGCACGAAATTAGAACAAGCTTGAAGGTTGCTTGAGCTCCAGAACTTTGCAGAGATGAGGAGAGTGAGTTATGAAAATGTGCAAGTTCTTTAGGTGGAGATCAAGCTTGAATTTACGGAGTTAGATGGGTTGTGAGGATCAATACAGGTGTTAGGCATGCACTACTGATGATCACAAGTGTCTAGGGTCGTGTCTTGAGCAGAGGGATGGTGGGAATTCGTGAAAGTTAAGCTTACATGCATGCTGCCACGAGTCTGCCCCATTTCTGCCATCTGCAGGTCCCCTTACGGACCGTATCACCATAAGGTTACGGTCCCTAAGGACCTCCAGCGCCCAAAACTAAACAACCCGGTTACGGACCATAACCGCATTGGCTTGCGGTTTGTAACCACGTCCAGAGAAGAAAAATTTTAAATTTTCTTTGGATTTATTCATGATTCGATTATGCCTTGACGTTCAGAGGTTACTAATTAACATGACATTGCACTTGGTCCCTCTCGGTTAGTAGTCGGCACGAGGATCATCGGGACACGTGTCGAGGTTTAACTGGTTGGGATTTACAAGGTGTTCATCCTCACCCCCTTAAAAGAAATCTCGACCTCGAGATTTTATTCAAAAAGATGAGGGTACTTTTGACGCATGTGGGATTCGACTTCCCATGTATACTCAGGGCCTCGACGGGCATCCCATTTCACCTTCACAATAGGTACTTTTTTCTTCGGAGTTTCTTGACCTGCCGATCTTCGATTGCGGTTGGCTTCTCAATGAACCTCAGGTTTTCATCGATCTGAACGTCCTCATGAGATATTGCCAGCGACTCATCGGCTAGGCATTTCTTTAAATTGCAAATGTGGAATACATCATAAATTCCACTTAACTCCTCAGGTAACTTTAGCTTGTAAGCTACCGACCCAACACGTTCGACGATCTCGAACGGTCCTATGTACCTAGGGCTTAGCTTGCCCTTCTTCCCGAAGCGCATCACACCTTTCCAAAGTGATACCTTCAACAACACCTTGTCCCTGTAACATCCGTCAAAAACGGATTTACCAAACCCGCTCCGTTTATCAACCGAACAGTCAGTCAAATTTTTCGTTGCGAATTAGATGCCCAAAATAATTTTAAACGATCCGTAATTAATTATTATGCGGGGATATATATTTAGTTTTTGAAAAACTGATAAAAATAACAAAATAAAAATGTTTTACCCATGCCGGGTTTCGAACTCGGGTCTGTATCCGGTTCAACCAAACAAACTATCACTCAACCAAACAACCGCTCCGCCACTTTGTTTTTCTGTTAACACAAGGAAACACTTAATTCAAATATCAAGTTTCAAAGTTAAAATCAGTAAATTGCGCCCAAATTTAGCAGTCGTCGGAAATCCCGACGACTTCGCCGTTTAATTAAGTTTCCGCTCAAGATAAACCGTAGAATTTACTCCTACAACGGTTATAACCGACGTCTGAACCGCGACATCAGCCATAACCGCCGGAGAACGGTTGACTTCGAATATAGACCGAATTCAGACCCCATTTCATCTCGTTACTACCCTATAAATACACTCACAACTCGCCAGAAACCTTACACACTCAAATCGCACCTTTTCTCGGCGAAAACTCACTCGCCGGAACCATCTTATACTTCGCCGGAAAACCGTATGCGTAATCTCTGAGCTTTACTGAACCCCCTAAACCTTTACCGAAGTCACCCACACCTTTTGTAAGCCTTCGGAGGACTCTCTGCTGCAAGATACTGTCGCCGGAAAAAGATTGCTGTCGCCGGAGTTCTGCCGGAAAACAGAGTAAAACCAGTTGGTACTTTTCACGTCTAATTCCTTTCCTTTTTACTTTTATCTCGTCTGTAATTGATCGTTAAACGCTAAAAGAACATGAATCAACCTTTCGAACCAGTCAGTCGTCACTTCCGGTTAAAAACAGCGAAGAAGACGACATTTCGGTAATGGTTAAGTATAATTAAAATCAAGTTATTTACCGGGTTAGACACACAGTCCAGCGGTGGACTGTGTGCACATTTAACGCTAAGGTCACGAGTTCGATTCCGGTTCCACACACGCCGCTTTGAGAAAAATTCTTTTTTCAGCAAACTGAACCGGAGTCGCCTTGAGTATATGTTAAGTATATTGATAACCGAGTTTATAACCAAGTGGGACACACAGTCCAGTGGTGGAGTGTGTGTCCGCTAACCCACAGGTCCCGGGTTCGAGACCTGTGGAGCGCACCGGTTTGTGAATTAATTCGTTTTTAAAAATAAAAGGATTTCTGTTTAACTCTAATTAATATATATATATAATTAAAATCGGATATATAACGGGTTAGACACGTAGCTCAGTTGGTAGAGCTGCGTGCACGCGTACGGGAGGTCTCGGGTTCGAGCCTCACCCGGCGCACAACAATACGCCTTCCGAACCGGTCAACGATAGTCAAAGTCAACGGTCAAAGTTACTGTAGCAAAAATAAAATATTTTTTTATTATTTTTTTTATTATTTAATTATTTTTATTTAAAATCAAGTATAAATACTTAAAAATAACATTTTTAAGGTTAGAAAATAGCCTCAAACTCACAAAAATACACCCAACAATCCTACTAAATAGATTAATAAAATCCGTTTACTTACCAAACCATAATGCGATTTATCTAGGTTAATTTCACTTCGCGTGCATTCAACCTCATCAACCGAACGCACCCAATGTGAGTGAATTCTTACAAACTCCCCTTTTTATTCATGTTTTGGGGTGTATCATGTGTCGTTTAAACTAATTCTCTTATGCAAATTTGTGCTATACCATTATATGAACTAAACTAGAATGTAACTATTATTGGTTGTGATGTATTCATATTGTCAATGTTGTATACAAATTATTTAGGCCCATCAGTTCCTCGTGGGAGACGAGAACAACGCGTGCCTTAAAACTCATACATTAGGCCCATCAGTTCGTAAGAACAACGCGTGCCTCAAAACTCATTCATTAGGCCCATCAGTTCCTCGTGGGAGACGAGAACAACGCGTGCCTCAAAACTCATACATTAGGCCCATCAGTTCGTAAGAACAACGCGTGCCTCAAAACTCATTCATTAGGCCCATCAGTTCCTCGTGGGAGACGAGTCGAACAACGCGTGCCTCAAAACAATTATTTGGTGTTGTGTGTTCAATATTCGATATTATGTGTTGTGTGAATAAATTTACATCTACATTTACTCATATATGGTATGCACCTTATTTATAATCAATTGGATAAACTTGTTCAAATGTTTTCCATAGGATTCACTCGCCAACATTATGTTGATCCAAAAACCTTTTTACACATGATACAGGTGAACAGGTTGAAGCAAGGAAAACATAGGATATGCCTTAGAAGAGAACCAAGAAGCTTAGATTGATAGTTAGAACACGTTGTATCATTTATTGTAAATTTCCATTAAATTGTATTAATGAATATGAAACATATAATAAATGTCATGAGCTTTGATGATAACCCAATCATGCCCCGATCACCTTTTCCGCTGCGGGTCGGGGTGTGACAGTCCCCTACTTGGAACTGAAGAGGTTTGCACCTCTTGTCTGCGTAGCTCTTCTGCCTATCTCGGGCAGCTTTGAGACGATCCAGAATCTGACCAATCTTTTCCGTCGTCTCTAGGACTATCTCAGGTCCTGATAGTTGGGCCTCCCCAACTTCCGCCCAACAAATAGGCGTTCGACATTTTCTCCCATACAAAGCCTCGAAAGAAGCGTCCTTGATACTTGTATGATAACTTTTGTTATATGAGAACTCGATTAGGGGTAAATGGTCATCCCAACTTCCACCTAAATCGATCACACAAGCACGAAGCATGTCTTCTAGTGTCTGGATGGTACGCTCACTATGGCCATCAGTCTGCGGATGGTAAGCCGTACTGAAGTTCAATCGGGTGCCTAATGATTGCTGGAAACTCTTCCAGAAATGAGAAGTGTATCTTGTATCTCTATTGGATACAATAGACCCATATGCGTCTCCTTTATCCACGTAAAGCTTGGCTAACTTGTCAGAGCTATGCGTCTCCTTTATGGGCAAGAAATGTGCTGACTTGGTCAGTCTATCGACAATGACCCATATTGTGTCATTTCCATTTTTCGTCTTGGTAACTTGGCAATGAAATCCATAGTTACCATCTCCCATTTCCATGTGGGGATTTACAGTTGTTGTAGAAGTCCTGACGGCTTCTGATGTTCTGCCTTGACTTGCGAACACGTCAAGCACTTCGCTACATGATTGGTGATGGATTTCTTCATACCCATCCACCAATAACTCGGTTTTAGATCCTGATACATCTTGTCACTTCCAGGATGCATCGAATATTTGGAGCTATGAGCTTCCTGAAGGATTATATCTCTGAGTCTTCCAAAAATCAGAACCCAGATTCTCCCATTGAATCTAAGTATTTCATCGTTACCAGGAGTCAATTGATCAGTAGTTTTACCTAGCCCTTCCTTAGGGAGGTTTGCTTCCAACATAGCTTGCTTTTGTGCATCAAGTAGTTTCTTATTCAAACTATTTTTGAGCTCAATACTTTTGGCGTTGATCCTGATTGGCTTAACCCTCTCCTTACGACTAAGCGCATCGGCAACTACGTTTGCCTTGCCAGGGTGATATCGTATTTCACAATCATAATCGTTTAATATCTCCATCCAACGGCGTTGTCTCATGTTCAAATCCTTTTGATTGAATAGGTGTTGAAGGCTTTTGTGATCTGTGTATATAATACACTTAGTGCCATATAAGTAATGCCTCCACAATTTTAGTGCAAATACCACGACACCCAGTTCCAAGTCATGGGTCGTGTAATTCCCCTCGTGCACTTTTAATTGTCGTGATGCGTAGGCAATCACCTTGCCCCTTTGCATAAGCACACAGCCCATACCAGTGTGTGAAGCATCGCAATAGACGACAAATTCTTCAGTACCTTCAGGCAGAGTAAGTACAGGAGCATTGCTCAACTTATGCTTAAGAATCTCAAAGGATTCTTGTTGCTTAGGACCCCAATTAAACTTGACATTCTTACGGGTCAAGGTAGTTAAAGGAGTGGATATTCTTGAAAATTTCTCGATGAACCTCCTATAATAACCGGCTAGTCCTAGGAAAGTACGAATTTCAGAAGGAGTCTTGGGTGCTTCCCAATTTATGATAGCTTCAATCTTAGCTGGGTCAACTTGAATACCATGTTCGCTCACCACATGTCCTAAAAACTGGACTTCTCTAAGCCAAAACTCGCACTTAGAGAACTTTGCGTACAACTTTTCCTATCTTAGAAGTTCTAGAATGCACCTTAGATGTTTCTCGTGATCGGCTTGATTACGAGAATAGATAAGGATGTCATTTATGAAAACGATGACAAACTTATCCAAGTATGGTTTGCAGACTCTATTTATAAGATCCATGAATGCTGCTGGTGCATTAGTGAGTCCAAAAGGCATCATTAAGAACTCATAATGACCGTACCTGGTCCTAAAAGCAGTTTTCGGTATGTCTTCACTCCTGACTTTCAACTGGTGGTATCCGGACCTTAGATCAATCTTTGAAAAGTAACTAGCTCCTTGCAACTGATCGAATAAGTCGTCGATCCTGGATAAAGGGTAACGCTTCTTAATTGTTACCTTGTTTAACTCACGATAATCAACGCACAGACGCATTGAACCATCTTTCTTCTTTACGAACAATATTGGAGCTCCCCAAGGTGATGAGCTAGGCTGTATGAAGCCTTTTTCCAAAAGCTCATCCAGTTGGGTTCTTAGTTCCTTCATCTCTGAGGGTGCTAATCGGTAAGGAGCCTTCGCAATTGGTGCAGCTCCAGGCAGAATATCAATCCTAAACTCTACTTGCCTATCATGGGGTAAACCAGGCAATTCTTCAGGAAATACATCCACATATTCCGAGATAACCTTCAAGTCTTCTATCTTTGGTTTGGGTTCGTCAATGGTTACTTGTGCCATGTAGATGATACAACCTTTCTTCAAACATCTTGAGGCTTTCAGAAGAGACATCTTTTCGGGTAACCCATGATGACGGTCTCCTAGTATGGTAAGGGTTTCACCAGATGGGGATATGATTTCGATGAGTTTCCTATTGCACACGATGCGGGCTTGGTTAAGGGATAACCAATCCATGCCTAAGACTACATCGAATCCTGCCAACTTTATTGGCTAAAGAGAGACTGGAATAGTTTGATTCTTTATGGATATGGAACATCCATCAAGAATGGTAGAAGCAGATTCTAAGGTTCCATCGGCGAGTTCTACTTCATAGGTTACGTCTAAGGCTTTTATGGGCAAATTCAGTAATTCACAAAACTTACGACTTAAGAAGGACTTATCAGCTCCGGAATCAAACACGACTCTAGCAAAAATGTCATTAATGAGAAAAAGTACCTGTTTGACATTGTTGTCATTGACGGCCTCCTTAGCAGTCATCTGAAAAGCTCGGGCATTTCCCTTGTTTGCCCCTCCATTTTGGCACCATCCTTGGTGGCCTTAGGGCAGTTGGTCTTTATGTGGCCCTTTTCGCCACATCCATAGCAAGATGCGTCCTTCAGATCCTTGCACTCCAAGGTCTTATGCCCCATTCTCTTGCAGATTCCACAAGGCTTAGCCTGAGGATCGAATCGACACTGACCCCCGTGCTTCTTCTTGCAAATCTTACACGCGGGTCTATCATTGGACCGACCTTGGTTCCCTTTGAACCCAGGCCTTTGCTTCTTCCTGTCAAACTTCTGGGAGTTGTCATCCTCCCTTTTCCTTTTCCCCTCAGCATCATTCTTAACTGATCTTTGCCTCACTATGTCTTGAGTAAGGGACAGTGCCAAGTCCACAGCAGACCGGTAAGTGCTAGGCTTAGAAGCCTTGACCATCCCCTTAATTTCTGGAGCAAGACCATTAATAAAACGCGCAATGCGCTTTGGTTTTGGGTGATCAGATAGGGAACTAACCTTGACAGGGAGTTGTAATCAGTAACAAACTTGTGGCAATCGAGATTTTTCATGGAGAGAGTCAAGAAATCGGACTCTATCTTTTCCACCTCGTGGGGAAGGAGTATGTCTCCTTGATCAAATCAACAAACCTTTTCCATCCCAAATTATACAGGGCCACTTTCCCTGTAGACTGCACCATTGCCTTCCACCATATCAGGGCATCACCCTTGAAAGACTGAGACACAAACTTCACCACATCATTTCTAGCACAACCGCTGATATCCACTATGGTTTCCATTTCATCCAACCACCTAAGGTATTCCACTGCACCTTTTTCACCGTTAAAGTCTCGTGGCTTACAGGAGACAAAGTATTTGTAGGTGCAACCATCTCTGATGGGATGGTCTCTTTCTCTATGCTCATGTGACCCCTGGTCATTTGTCCTTCTAGATTCACTCCTCTTATTTGAAGAATGAACAAAGCTACTCCTCTTAGATGAGGATCGTGGAGTGGATGCGGATCTGGAATGAGTAGTGCTGGTATTTTTTAGCTTTTCCAAAGCTTTGTTCATGACCTTTCTTACAGCCTCATCAATGCGAGCTTGGAAGGCATCGTCATTTACGTTAACATTAACATGATCATCATTCTCAGGGTGACTATTGGCTCCTCCAGAGTCAGCCATCTTTGTAGATCTTGGTACTACACAATTTAAAAGTCCATTAGTTGATCATTGAAGTTGATGATTCGCAGAGTATCATTGGTATTCTTAACCATTTAAGTACATTAAAGTACAGGTTTCTTAATAAATTTGGCACAGAAGGCGTAGACTTTTTTTAGGATCACGAATGGTGTTGGACATGGGATTTATGGCTTAAAGGCATTTCATCACTAATGGATGTTTGAATTTCTTATTGTCATTATTTTCTGACAAGATTATATAAGATTGATCACTTATGATCGATGAGGTTTGGGTGTAGCCCAACTACCTCGATGACTAGTGTGGTTCCTCAAGTCACATGCTAGGAGAGTCTTCATCACTTAGATGTTGACTAAGATTAATTGTCTTAAAATGTTTTTTTTAATAAAGCCTAGGTTGAATTTATGATCATTTTAATAGGGTTGGAGCGTAGCTACTACTTTGGACAGGGAACCTTAAAGGTTACGATGCCCCTGACTCTATTGGATGATTAGGTATGGTTCACAAGCCATTCATCCTTGAGTGATAATGGAAAGTGTTTATCATTCTCGATGTACACTATGACTTTGTTAACCCTTAGGCTTTGAGGTGGAACATAGTTCACCGCCTCTGGATAGAAGGGGTACTCTTCCTTAGCTATCACGATAGAAGGTTATCAGTCCTTAACTTATCATAGTTTGCCAATGTATTATGGTCTATTGCCATTTTGGCTGGGAAAACCATTAAGAAGATCTTTTGAAATTTTAGCAGATCAATGTAAATTCCGAGTAAAGTCGAGAGGATTGCTTGAACAAAGGATAATTCTAATACATATATATATATATACACAAATATAAAATTTTTGAATCCTTTCTCATTAAAATAAATAAAGGATTACATTAGGGCCTTAAAGAGGTCTTTTAATCAAAATTAAGATTAATTGGTCCTCGCAGGGACCTAACAGAGATAATTAGTCCACGCAGGTACTGAAATGGAATACTTGTCCATGCAGGGACTAAAATAGAAATACTAATAGCTCAATCCCTCACTCATCTTTCTTTCCCTTCCATATTTTTGTCAACTTCTTGAAGGCCTTGAAGGTTTTCTTCTCCTTTTTCTTAGTTTGGCGTTGCAGTTGTTCTACCCTTTCTAAGGCCTGATTAATGGCCTCTAGTTGTGGCGTTGATTGCGGTGTTTGCTACGGCGGGGGTTGCGATGGCGGCTGATACTGGGATGCAGAAGGGTATTGGTATCCATAGCCAGGATATGATGTAGCTGAGTGTGGAAGGAAAGGAGTTGGGTTATAAGCATTATACGCGACTGCTTCCAAATATGGATCAACAGACGGTGCCGAATAGTTGTAATGTAAAGGTGTAGGTGTATGGTGGTACCCAGATGAATCTTGATAGGAAGGAATCGGGTTTCCTGGTTCTGGCAGTGACAGCTGAACAGTAGGTTCAATGGCTGGTGGGAGAGGTGGCAATTCCGCTACTGGTAACGTGTTTGAGGGTCCACCCATTTGTGGGTCCTTAGGGATGATAGGGTAAGTTTGGGACGTGGGTGGTTGCGAACCCGTCCATTGCCCTGCACGCACTAACATACGTGCTCCACGCTTCCTTCTTGGAGGTGTTTTTGTTGTTGTTGTTGTTCCTCCACTTCCATTTGTTCGGCTTCTTGGGGAGGTGATGGTGGCTTGGAAGAATGAGGAGAAGGGGTATAGTAAAACAGGTATTGGCTCCATCTCAAATCCCAACTATCGGGGCATTCAAATGGTGATCCCATGCGAGAAGGGGGACCACTTGACAGTTCAATGGGATAGTCACGCGATCCCAAGGGTGGCATCTCTGGATCTTCCTCCATGTGGGTAGGTGAGTCAATCGGTGGCGTTATAGATGGCGAACGCACATAGCTATTTGGGTTTGAAGCCTCTTGGTGAGGGTTGGAGTGTTGGGAGTGATGCGAATGGTACGAATGGAAAGAGTAGTGTGAGTCTTGGGAATCTGAATGCGTGGGAGAGTACTCGCGTGGGAGCGGGTACCCAAACGGTCGCCATGATGACAAAGAATCTCCTGATCCTTCGTATGGGTTTGGGCTCGGTACACGGGATGGTCCTTGCCCGAATGCTCCTCCTCTCGTTGAGCCTTCGCCTCTCCTAATGCTACCACAGCATCTTGGCGGCATTTTCCTGCTCCAAAACAAATTAGAAAACAAAGCAAAACGGAGTAATAATTAAAATTTTAATAAGGGTTGGAGAATCCTAAATTGATGTCTAGACTCGGAGCCTATGGAATGTGCTATTGTGTATAATCGAGATTAAACACAAAAGGCTAGTGTTTAATTCACTCGAACGTTGGCTCTAATACCAACCTGGTCACACCCCGTATTTCAAACACAATCCTGGTGGGCCCGGGTGGGGAGTACTGTGACGTAAGATTGGTATCGTTATGGTCGAACATATACAACACAGCGGAAGACTGAATATTAAATATTATTACAAACCATTGAGTTTCAAAGTCTATAAAAATACACGGTTTGCAATATTAGATCCACAGGCGGATCGAAAGTACGAAAATGAAATCTTCTCACAGACTTTAGGCTTGACTAAGAACTTGCAAAATTCCCTACGTCGTAACCAAGCAGCTCCTAGCCTATTCCGTGCAGAAACCTGTCACTTAACCTTTTTGGAAAATACGTCAGTTTTCACTGGTAAATACATTTAACCGACTCATTTGAAAACATTTAAAAAATTGTTTAGGTGCATTGAGCACGAAAATTATTTATAACCTAGGATAATTCAAAATGATCTTGTTTACAGTTTTACAAGTCTGTCAATACATATGGGGTCCGGTGCAGAAACCGAATAACCTGATTAACTGACACACCACTTAATAAAACCCATGGAGGAGTATAATAAAAATAATTTGTTTAGCATTAGCGCCTGTCAGGTGTATGCCTACACCCCGCGCTTAGGTCGTGGCCATTAGTAATTTAAATGAGCCAAGGATATCCAGGACACGATCGAGTTAACCCCCAATGTTTAAGTTATCAGACAATACATAATAAAACGGGTTATAAGATTTAGTAATCACAATCCGATAAACATGATCCTATACCCGACCAAGCGGTAATATAATACTGTATCCCAAGCCCGTAGAGGGAAAATAACTTAAGTATTTACCTGAGCTAGTTCTTCTAACGAATAGTAACTCAGCCGATAATCAAGAAGACAATGCAAGGTTTTGATCTACTAGGAGGCTTCTAGTCTGGAATGATGGTATTAATAACCAATTAGAATGCTAACGGGTTTAGGTTGAGTCGTTGACTCGAACCGGCTAGCTTTAAGGATACGTAACGGAACGATACGCTAGATTAAGCGATGACCGGGAAGAATGTTGTTTAGACCCAACAAGTACTAGGACTTGTATATTTTGGGTAAACATATAAAATTCTGGATTTTGATATAAAAATGATAAGGTTAGACCCGTTTCGGTGAATTTACGTAAACTCGTCACATAGACTTAACCGTACGCATATAAGCGATACCGGGTAACCGGATGAGTCATATACAAGTCTCATGTGCCATTACACTTAAAAACATGTTATAATATCAGTAAGATATTAACATGCATGCCCGTTATAGTTTTAAAATCGATTTCAGCTTTAAAGGTGGTAACTTGGTCATTTTACGATTCATAAAAATGAGTTGGTGATTAATCTGATGTCATGGTCATAAATTATTTATAAAATATTTATTTTTTTTATGATGTTACATCAGTAAGATAGCAAATATATGTGTGGTTTAAATTTAAAGACCAAACTATGCCCAGAAAGGGTATTTTGGTCATTTCACACATAGATTTGACGACCTATTTGGGAATCTGAGTTATAACTTGTGCCTACTGTAAAAATGTTTAAAATAAGTTTTATAATCAGTAGGTAATAAGTCTTGATGCTTAGATATGGTTTTAACCCATACTATGCATCGAAAAGGCGATAAAGTCGCTAAATGACGATTTAATCGATGTTTAAGGAAAATTATAGTTTTCATCGGGTTTATATATTCAAAATATTTATTAACATATAAAATCGTTTGTAAAAGGTTTGGTTATGAAAATGTCTTTAAAACTCATTTTATGCACCGTAAGGGTATTATCGTCATTTTTTGATGCCATGCAAGAGCCTTTTCATAAACTCAGTTTATAAACTGATTTAATATCCCAAATAATTCTAAATATATTATAACATCAGTAGGTAAAGTATTTTATTGTAGGAGTTGTGTTTAAAACATTTTATTTTCCGAAAAAGGCATTTTGGTCCTTTAAAAGCTTGATTTGCGATATTTAGGAAAAACTCAGATTATGACCAAATTATTGACATGCATGCAAGCCAAAGAAGTTAACATATCAGTAGGTAACTTGTTGCATGTTCATTTTTAGTTTAAATCTCAATTTAAGCAAACATGGCAAAGTAGTCAAATTTGACACATTAACGAAACTTGCGCATAAACTCGGATTATGATTATGACCATGCAGTATGACCTCAGAGGGTTATGTACATTATATAAGGATCATAATGCATCTTAGAATCAGCCTTGAAAGATGCCAAATCGGGTCAGAACTGAAAGTCAAAGCAGAAGTAAAACCTTGCGACTTCCGGTTGCGAACCGACCTTTAGACCTGGATTTGACGAGCCGAACATGTTCTCACATGTTCTTATGATTATTACCGAGTATTTATAGTGTCAAAACTGATTTTATAGCATGCATGTTATTAATTATGCGTTTGATACCAAATCTGACCCAGTTTGACTTTTTATGCATAAGTTTGACTCGTCAATCGGACATGCAAACGTGGTAATCAGGAGGTGCCCTTATGGGGGGTTTTTACCTACCTTATTGTGATCACGTAACCATGTTTAGATCAGATCATGATTGGACCGATAAAGATTTAACCGCAAGTCAAACCGTTTTTACGACAAACTTGACTTTTGGCTTGAAAACATGATAGAAATAACAAGGAGGATCAAGGACACTTACAAAGGGTCCTAGCACGAAATTAGAACAAGCTTGAAGGTTGCTTGAGTTCCATAACTTTGCAGAGATGAGGAGAGTGAGTTATGAAAATGTGCAAGTTCTTTAGGTGGAGAACAAGCTTGAATTTATGGAGTTAGATGGGTTGTGAGGATCAATACAGGTGTTAGGCATGCACTACTGATGATCACAAGTGTCTAGGGTCGTGTCTTGAGCAGAGGGATGGTGGGAATTCGCAAAAGTTAAGCTTACATGCATGCTGCCACGAGTCTGCCCCATTTCTGCCATCCGCAGGTCCCCTTACGGACCGTATCACCATAAGGTTATGGTCCGTAAGGACCTCCAGCGCCCAAAACTAAACAACCTGGTTACGGACCGTAACCGCATTGGCTTGCGGTCCGTAACCACGTCCAGAGAAGAAAATTTTTAAATTTTCTTGGGATTTATTCATGATTCGATTATGCCTTGACGTTCAGAGGTTACTAATTAACATGACGTTGCACTTGGTCCCTCTCGGTCAGTAGTCGACACGAGGATCATCGGGACACGTGTCGAGGTTTAACTGGTTGGGATTTACGAGGTGTTACAGTATCATAATCTGAAAATTCTGAACCACGTGATCACGAACGAACGAAATTTCAAAAATGCCGGAATCTTAATATATACGTGAAATTTGTACTCCTCTGATTTTTGCAACTTCTTACCAATTTTTTCACTGAAATTCCCCTAAAATCTGGAAAATACAGTTTTCAACAAATGCGGATTTAACGTTAAGGCCCATTAGTAATCACTGTACCAAATAATCATCATTCAGCATCGGTATCAGTGACTACCCTAAAATCTTCAACCAACTGTGATCGTATCATCAAATTTTTTCTGGACAGTCGTCTCGTCAATACGATCAAATATTGCATTTTATTTTTTTATTTAGGCATTAAGTTCACTACGCACCAGGGTAACTCCACTTCGTGTGAAGTGCCTCTTCGTACGAACGAATCTGAACACCTTTTTCGATCCAAAATCTTTATCTTTTCGAATTTCGTGATGATTGTTCTACAGATCTGGTCGAAATTCATTTTCTAACAATCATATGGTTTTAAATTTTAATTTTTGTCTGTAGATTGTCCATTTATATGATATTTTACCAGTAGTTTTGATAACAGTTGGTTTAGCCTCAGTCTGTGTCTTTGATGATGATCTAGTTGATGGTGGAGTAGAAGGTATTTTAGAACCACTGATTTCTCCTGGTCTAGCTGTTTGAGTCTACACTCCAGTTGTTTGACCTAGACCTGATGTTTGTCTTTTGGGACTAGCTGTTTGTCCTTTAGAAACTTTTGTCGAACTTGATGAGCTTGTCTTCTTTGGCTTCCAACTTTTCAATAGTTTTAGCTTTTTGGATCACAGTTGGTGGCCTCATGACAATCTTTGCAGTTTTTGAAATATGGAGTCTTGCCTTGCAGCTCTTTAATTTCCTATGCTCTTTGTTTTTCTATTTGACTTTTCACTAAGGCAACACTTAAACCACTCGGATCTTGTTTGAACTTCTTGATGATCACTGCAAGATCCACATCTCCTTCGTCAACCACTTTTTTTACTCAACATTGCTTTGGCCCTAGCTTCATCAGCTGTTTTCTTTGCCTTTAACTCTCCTGCCTCAATCATATATATCTTCGTCTTCTCCCCCTTTTTGCACCAACATTTTCCTGCCTTTGCATGTAATGATGTAAAGGTCCGGGGGTAGAAGAACCAAAGACTTTGGCATCAAAGGTGGTTAGGTAATCCTTGAATATAGTTCTAGGATGTCCTTGAAGTCATTTTTAAGCTCCCCTGCTCGGAATTATGAGGTGGCTAAAAGCCCACCAATAATTTGGCTTTGTGTAGCTAGTTGCTGATTTGAGGGTGAGCTGAGTATTTGGGTGAACTCCTTTTGTGAAGAGGCCAACTTTTGGGTCTATTAAGGTTTAAGTTGGACTTTAGCTTAGGGTATATTAGTGACCAACTCCTTGAGTTTGGAGACTGCAACCCCAGCTGTTCTGTCAATTCATAAAACTGCTGATTTTAGGTATCATCAAAATTAATAGACTCATCTGCTATGTCAGTTGAGGTAGTTGTATCAGTAAGTATTTGTGGCTTTTCAGTCACATAAATACTTCCTGATGCCGTTTGTTCTTGGTACTGGGGACTTCCAGCAGTTTGGTCGTCTAGTACTTTAGCAGCATGGAGTAGTTCTGTTATTGTTGCTTGTACAGTGGTCTTAGCTATGTTCCCACTGTCTTCTTGAAAACTAGTGTATTTTTTCAAGAATCGTGGAAGCTACCACTGCAATTATCTCATCAAGATTTACTTGAGAGGGATGAGCCTTTCCTCGTGTGAGTAAGGATCAGATTCCATATATACCAGGGCTATATTCTATGGCTCCATCTCTGTGATTTGTGGTTGAAATGTGCCCTTTTGTTAATAGATAGGAATATCTGCTGTCACAACCCTGACCCTATCCTGGACGGGAGCCGTGAGCAGATACAAGTGGTACTGGTGTTTATTAAAATTTTCGCAGCGGAATTTTCATCAAGACCGGGTGTCAGGAAAAATATCAGATTTTTCAAGTAGTTTTCATTTCATAAAAGGTGGGGTGAAACCCATATTTACATACAGGATTTTCAAATGGACAACCCTTGTACAAAACACGTTTTATTCAGGTTTACATAGCCACTTATTTAAGCTTGAGTGCTTCATAGCACTTTCCTTCTCTTCACAGTAAATCACCTGAAACACGTTTTAAAAACATTTGATCAGCGAAAAATACTGGTGAGTTCATTCAGATTTATAAAAAGATACCATCTTATATTTACAGCATCAAGAGTTTTTACATTTATTTATATCTTACTACTACCTAAAGGTATTTGTCACTCGGCAATTCCTATGACTGTGGTCATATCACTGTTGATAATTCTCTCAACTAATGAAGCTTATCAAGTAGTGTATACAAAATCCCACATACTGACAATAGTTTTTCCATGTAATAATACAAAGACTTAAGAATACAAAGACTTAATCACTATAATATAAGTAACAATTTGGAAAGATTTAGGGGTTTGAAAGCACTTGATAAAAGAGAATGACTCACAATATTGTGAGAAAAAAAGAATGACTCACAATATTGTGAGAAAAAGAGAATGACTCACAATGTTGTGAGAAAAGGAGAATGAGTCACATTGCAGATTTAAGGTTTACAATAATAGCCTTCGGGTTTAAGTCTTGGGTTCCTAATTAAAACACAATGCAACACATATTAGTGTATTAACCCGTTTCAACTTTAATGATAATCACGAGATCAAAACCTCAACGTGATGACAACGTATAGCCTTATTCAGGCAACCCTTAAACATCCCTTGAATTGTTAATAGATTGATCGGACAGGGTATCATACCAGTGAACTGGGTTAGCACGCTGATCACGGAGAAGAGTTTTGGGATTTAGGGGTTTGGGTATTCAGACATCAGAATGAGAGAGAAAAATTGTCGATTTTTCGATCTAACATGTACATTTAAACTCCTCCCAGAGTTGCCTTTATATAGCCCAAACTGGCATCTCTCGCGCGTTGCGGGGGGAAACCAGTGTTTCTCTCATGTGGCGCCAGGGCGGTCGTCCTGGCCCAGACTCGCCATGTGTCTAGCATAGGTCTGACACGTGGCGCGTAGGTGTGACACGTGTCCTCGACCACCTTTTCGTCCAATCGCGCGTTTTTTTCGATTTCATGCTAGTTCTTATCGATATGCTTTGGTCTTGATCCTAAATGGTTTGGTTTATAATTGTGAGTCTAGTAAGGGTATTTTTTAGGGTTGGTTCATCAGCGCCAAGTTTTCTTAACCGCTAAGTTTTCTGATTTATTATAACAAGTTCGGCTCGTGCATTAGGGGTTTTGATCATGGTTCTTCATAGGGTCTTTTGGGAGCTGTTACATCTGCCTTGATGAGTCTTTTTGAAAAAAGTGCTAGTTAGGTTGACTTGGCTGGTTGGAGGCACTAGAGATCATAGTGAAGAAGTAACTACAGTCTCTGGCTAAGTTTGTGTTTCAGCCTGAGTCTCAAAGACCTCAACATCGTGAGTAGTTTTTGTTTTGGTTTTCTCTGAGGGGGTGGCTGTGGATTTGGCTTTATAAGTCTTTTGTGCTGAAGACTTCGTCCTCTTTTTGATGGTTGTTATTATGGGGGGGGGGGTGGGGTTGTTGCTCCTCAACCTAGTGGTTGTGCAAGGTCACTGCCTTGCACAGACTCAGCCTCTTCATCAAGAAGTTTTGGTTCAATTTTAACCTTTCTCATCCTTGTAAAAGTTTGAGCTAAAAGTGATTTAATGGGAATGATCACACCACTCTTGTAGAGCTCATCAGACAATTCTATTTCTAGTATTGCCATAATAAGTTGGGGTACATCAAAAATTTTGAAGTTGAGTAAACATTAGAAACTAGTTCTTTAAAAATTTGATTAGAGAGTTTAAATTTTGATTCTGTTAAAATGAAGTATACAATGTACTATGTTGTTGACTGTGTACCTTCGATGCCCAAGAACCGGATTTTCCTGAAAAACACTGCATGAGTGAGTGGAAAAGGAATTTAAGAACATGACCACAGTCTTTCTTTTCATAAGTGACATACTTGGTATTCCTATAGTAGCCCTGTTCAATAAACTCCAGATCCATCTCAGTTTTTGAAAATATATCTTTGAGGTGATAACAATGGGTATATCCCCAAACTTTGCATTAATGGTCAACACTTTTCCTTTGTCATCATGAGTTAGCTTGGTTGTATTCAAGAAATCATGCAAAGTGGTTTTGTAGATGGTTGGATTTACAGTTAGGGCATGCTGAAAAGGTAATTTTCTATAAGATCAATTAAATGATGGTATTGAGTGTGATCCTTCTCCTTAGTTAAATAAGAAAGAAGGTTGTGGGTGGGTCAAAAAGCAAGGTTTGCCATGAGTAGTGAATGAGAGAATGAAGATTCAAATGGAAGATTTGAGAGTTTTGGATTGCAATTAATCACAAAAGTATTTGGAGGCGGTTAAAAGAATCCCTGATTGATCTGGAAGCTTATTTATAGGGAATGGATAACAGTTAAAAAGAAACAGTTGGATTTTGGAAAACTGCTGGTTCAAGCTAAGACTATGTAACAATCCTCAGTATTGTTATTCGTTTTCTCACATACTCTGCAAAATAATATACCTCTAGTGCTCTTACCCTTCTTGAGCCAAATTTTGATTTGGTTTTGAAGTTTTGACCAGGGCCAACAGTTTTGGATGAAATTGTTGGAGGGTTAGCAAATGCTTTTGGTTTCAAAATTTTGTCAACACATGTGTCATCAAACCATTTAGTGTTGTGTTGATCAAGAAATTTGTGGTGGGAACCACAATCTGTGTTTACAGTCTCCTTTCCAACTGATGAATTGGATTCAGTGTCATGGACTTAAATTTTAGGAGTGTAATCACTTGGTCCTTGTGTGTGAGTGTACCCTAGACCAAATTTCACATTGCTTTTAGATTGCCGATTTAGCAATATTTCAAACCCTTGCATGACTCAACCCATTTTTGGCAATTTACTTGTGTTGATTCAAGTTGTTTTTGACAAGATTGATATTTTGAAAGAAGTGATTTAAGTTGTGTAGAATGGTTTAAAACTTCATGTTGTAATTCAGAAACGATTGGGTCCTTTCTTTCAACACTTGTTTGTGAGAACTAATGATTGTGCCAGAAGTTTCTCAGAATTTTCATATTTTCAAGAAGCATGATATTCACAGCTTTGATATCCTAAATGATTAAATGCACTTTTTTGAACCCAGTTCTGATAGTATTTCTATGGATTTTTCAACATGTTGAGATGGTCCAATAGTTGGAAAAATGCACGGACAAGTAGTTTACTAGTGCTATAATCTGATGTGTCACTTAATGCTTTTAAGGCTACTAGTGCAAAATTATGTTGACCTTGATTGAGTGCAAGCATGCTAAAGTGTTCATCATTCAAATCGTTAGGCAGACTACTCCAATCTACAAAGCTTTGAGTAAAAAGCTTTGTTGATTAGTTTCTGGTGCTGGGAACCAGTAGTTTGAGAAACATTTGCTAAATGAATCTGGGATTGAGTTTGTGCTTGTGAAGGTGTTTGAACACGTGCTTGTGACATATTAACTTGTGGTAGATGATACTGAGAAGGAAAATTCACATAAGGATATGAATTTTGAGTAGGTCGACGTGCAAATATGATGTAGACTATGTGTTAGGACCAAGGGTATTTTGGGAGAAAAATTGATGTGTACTCTGAAAACTGGATACTGACTAGCAATTGTTTGATTCATTTGAGTAGGATAAGTCACAATTGGTGGTACAAGGTTTGTGCAAGATTTCTGCACTCCCTTGCAAAGTGATCTAACCTATGACATTTATAACACTCAACCCTGGATTTGTCCTTCTCAAATTTATCCTTACCTTCTATTCCAGGTAATTTTCTACCAGTTTTGCTATAAAATTGATTTGACTTGACACTCAACAATGCAAGTTGGTTAAGCAGGTGAAACTCCTCCTGGTTAACAAGGTCCATTGGTTATGGCCATACATCATCAAAGCATAATTCTGACTTCTCACATGTGATGTGTCATACTGAGAATTAAAACCAATAGTTATGTCAACAAAGTTATCATAACTCTGTTCATTTACTCTGTTGGATATTAATGACTCATCTTGACTCATCAGAGTTTGCTACCATAGGTGTAATCATCAGCACTTTTGTCTGATGACATCAGCTTTTGTTTCTTGTCAAGCTCTATCTCATAAGTGAGGAGTTTGCCATGAAGTTGTGTCAGACTCATCTCCTTAAGCCCAACTAAGTGTCTCAACACATAAGTAGTTGCATCCCATTTATGAGGAAGAGATCTCATGAATCTGTGACTCAAAGCAAAATTTGTATAGAGTTTATCTGCAAGCCTCAACTAGTTGATAAGACAGGAAAACATTTCAACCTGTTGAGTCAGAGATTCTCCCTTGATATGAGAGAATGTTTCATATTGTTGATTTAAAATCTCTCTGTTGTTTTCTTAAACCTCACATGTACCGCCAACTTATTCATTTAAAGCATCCCACAACTCATTAGCATTCTCATAATGAAGCAATCCAACATAAATTTCGTTAGGTAAGGCCATGGCTAGTATCCCGAATGTCTTAGCATCAAGCTCCAACTTCTGGATATCCTGCTTGGGAGAATTAGTGGGTTTCTTAGGAATATTAACATTCGGTTGTTCGGTACTATGAACAGAGGGAACATGAGGGTCGTATACCACTGATCTCCAACAACTAGTGTTCTGCTGTGACAAGTGATGACCCATTCTTCGTTGCAATATTTTGAATTCATGACGAACGAGCATCAAAGGCTTGTTTGCTGATCCGATATTGTGAGGATCATGAGTGATTGACATCTCTCTGAGTTCTATTGAAAATTGATTCAGAAAACAAAGTATCAGAAACAATTTGTTGATATGATTGGTCTAATTCTTCTCAATGTCCTTGATCATTCAATCAATTAACAATTTGAGCTAGTTTAACTTCTGAATCAACATTGAAGTCAATTAAATGAATAGGCTCCGATACCAATTGTGTAACATCCGCCGAAAAACGGGTTTTCAAAACCCGCTTCGTTTATTTAACGAATATCAAGTTATAAAATTTTGTTGCGTATTTATGATTAATTTTAATTTTAAACAATACATAATTAATAAACAAATTAGGATTTAAAAGCAAAAATTGTTAAAAAGTGAAAAGAAGAGAATTAAAAATAAAACAAGGCTGCCGGGATTCGAACCCGGGTCAGCCGGGTCACCAATGACTTAACTCCCACTCATCCAACCACTCCGCCACTTGTGTTATTTGATAACATATCGAAACAATGAATTCAATAACAAAACACAGAAATCAAATTTAGTCTTTGACGCGCCCATTTCGCAGTCGCCGGAAATCCCGACGACTTCGCCAATAATTGACGGTTTCTATCGATTTAATGGAAGAATTAATCCTAACATCGGTTATAACCGACGTCCAGTTCCGTGACATCCGTCGTAACCGTCGGAGAACGGATGACCAACGAATCAAGACGGTAATCAGACCCAATGAGTCTCGATTCTTCCCTATAAATACACCCACAAGTCTCTGGTAGCCTTTTCGCTCAAAATCGCACCTTTTCTCGAAGCAATTTCACTCGCCGGAAATATCCTGCCATCACCGGACTTTCCCCGGAAAACCGAGACTCACCTCAACACGGTAAACACCTCGACTCTTTCTGTTTCAATCCGTTGTTAGACTGTTACTAACTTCAATCCAACAATCAGAATCAATCCCAGACGACGCAACGGAATATTCAGCTCTCGTCGGAAAACCTCTGAAATTTCTAGTCTCACGCTGTGAATCGGTATAATCATTCGAACTTCTGTTAATCGTTGTTTAGTACCCCACTTTCATAACTAATCAAACAAAACTGATAATTGATTCAAGCAGAAAGAATACACAAATCAGAGCCGACGTTCATTGCCGGAATTCTGAAGAAATACAATTGATCGGTACATTCGTTTCCTGAGTTCATTTTATTCATCACATTTCAACCAGTAATATGCTCGATGAACGACCCAACCAAGAACAGTTGAAAAATCGTGACTGAGTCTTTGAGCGAAGAAGACGAAGTCGACTGTGTATTATAAGATTAATTAAAATCAGATTAATAAACGGGTTAGACACACAGTCCAGCGGTGGACTGTGTGCAAATAATAAGAACACGTCTCGAGTTCGATCCCTGCCCCAACCTCACTCCTTTAAACAAAAATGCTCTTTTTAACCAACCGGGATAACTCACAGAATCATGTTAAGTATAATAAAAACCGGAATATTAACCAGGTTAGACACACAGTCCAGCGGTGGACTGTGTGCGACACTAACTCGCACGTCCCGGGTTCGAGACTGGTTAACGGCACCGGTTCAATGCAATTAAAATCCTTTTTAAAAATAAATGATTTCCCGAGTAAGTTAAAAAGTATATAAATATAATTAAAAACAGAAATATTTCGGGTTAGACACGTAGCTCAGTTGGTAGAGCTGCGTGCACGCGTACGGGAGGTCACGGGTTCGAGTCTCACCCAGCGCACACATACAAACGACCGAACCGGTCAACGGTCAACAGTAATGGTCAACGGTCAAGTCAATCAAAAGTCAACATTTTTTTATTATTTTATTTATTTATTTAAATTAAAAATCAATTAAAAATACTTAAAAATAACATTTTTAAAGTTAGAAAATAGCCTTAAACTCACAAAAATATATCCAAAAATCCTATTAAAATTGTTAATAAAATCCATTTATTTACCTTACTTTTTCGTTATTAATTAGGTTAGTTTTTCCTTGTCGATCAATCCTCTAAACTCGTGCGCATTCAACATCATCAACCGAACGCACCCAATGTGAGTGAATTCTTACAAACTCCCCTTTTTATTCACGTTTTGGGGTGTATCATGTGTCGCTTAAACTAATTCGTTAATTCAAACTCGTGCTATACCATATTATGATCTAAACGTAGAATGTAAATATTGTTTGTAGTTATGTATTACATATTGTCAAGTTGTATGCAAATTATTTGTTAGGCCCATCAGTTCCTCGTGGGAGACGAGTTGAACAACGCGTGCCTTAAAACTCATTCATTAGGCCCATCAGTTCGTAGAACAACGCGTGCCTCAAAACTCATTCATTAGGCCCATCAGTTCCTCGTGGAGATGAGTTGAACAACGCGTGCCTCAAAACTATCTTTATTGTATGTGTGTGCATTATTTAATATTAAGTGTTTTGTGAATAAGTTTACACCTATATTTACTCATATGTGGTTATGCACTTTATTTTATAATCAATTCAATAAACTTGTTCAAATGTTTTTCATAGGATTCACTCGCCAACTTTTTGTTGATCCAAAAACCATTTTTACACATGATACAGGTGAACAGGATGAAGCAAGGAAAACATAGGAAATGCCTTAGAAGAAAATAATGAAGTCTAGAAAGATGTGTAGAACATGTTGTAATTATGATTGTATGATCCCCTTTAAATTGTAATAATAAATATGAAACGTTATAATAAATGTCATGAGCTTTGATGAAAACCCAATCATGCCCCGATCACCTTTTTCCGCTGCGGGTCGGGGTGTGACAAATTGTTGGATCTGAGAGTGTATGTAGTGTGTATTTTTTTGATAAAAATGTTAATCAAATTGAAATTCAATCAAACAATGATAAACAAACACATCAATTTAACACTACTGGATTTGGGAATGATTGTAGAATGATTTCATTGAATTCATTATAATGTAATGCAATCACAAGGTACAACAGTACTCCCCCTCACCAGGTGAACACTCTCTCACTTAGTTTATATGCTCATAGTTCTAAGTGTTAACTATTATAATGAACAAACTAAACTATATATAGGAGGAGTGAACTGCTGGTGACGTCATCATGAAAACGACCCTTAACAACTTCATTAAATAATGTAACTGCTATCAGTTATGAAATTGTTGGATAGTTAAATTGTTGTATTGAACTGTTGCTCCTTTTGTAAGTTCAATATGAACTGTCAGATTTCACAGAACTGCTGGTTGAGAACCAACACTTCCGGAAATCCCGAACTTCTGTTTTTGGCTTGTTGAGTTGGTCTTCCAGTCTTCAGCCTTTGACTTTGACTATTGACCAGCACTTTGACAATCAACACTTGTTCTTTAAAACTCTTATTCTTTGAAGGCAATAGTTTGATATAGCAGTAGTTTGGGACAATTGTTTTGAAAAGCTTTTAAGGGGAGAAAAACTGCTAGACTTGTGACTATCCTTTAACTTATTTCATTAGGCGAGGATCATGGATCCCTTAGTTTTTGGCTTTCATCATTAGCAAATTTTATATAACCCAATACACATTTACCCAAGTTTACATTCGAAAAAACATGAAACATACATGCATTTTATCGAAGAGGTGGTATGCATACATTCAAACATGGTACAATTTGTATCCATATGTTCAGTTTAGTCCCAAAATCAAAAGTTTATACAATGATTATCATGAATTCAATATTTCTTTAAATTTCAAACTTTGCCATTTCTCGGATCGAATCTCATTCATTATTCACATCTTTAGTGAACACGAAAAACAATTCTCAAATCACAAACATATATGTCTTACCACTTCGATGTTCTAGAGATGAAACTAAGGTTGTAAAATACTTCAATCAGACACGAAGACGAAGTAAACAATTAAAGATGAAAACGAAATTGAACAATTAGAAATGAATATGCGTTTTGGTTTCTGAACAATCGGACTATTTCGGGATGAAGATGTGTTCTGATTTCTGAACAAAGAAATCGATTCTCGAGTTTGCAATGAATAGTTGATGAATCCCAAATGATTATGTGATCTTTACAAGAGTTTGAAATGAATCTGAAGTTTGGGACTTGTGGAAGACACAAAAGAATTCTATAGTACGAAATAACATAAAACGTATTCATTACATATAAAAAAGAGATGGTCCGTCTATTCAATATTAAAAAATTCAATATTCAAATTGTTCTTTTTTACATTACAAGAATTGATAAGAACTAAGAAAGATATGAAATAATAATGGGAACCGGATTCGATTCCATCTTACTGGAATAGTCTACCAATGAAAGAATCATCGTATGTGTTTTTTGGAGTAATTAACTAATTACCCTTCCTGACCCAACGTCCATTTCCATTTTACCCATCCTGACATGCCAAATTCGATTTTGGATTCTTAAATATACCCAATTGGACCTTGTGGAAATAATCTATCGCCCATCCCAACCCATGGTGTAACACCCCAACCGTGTATAACAACCCGCAACGGAAACGTCGGGAGTCAGATTACAAATTGTTCACAACACATGGTACTAAAGTTCATGTTTCATTGAATTATTGAATTACATTGTCTTTAAACACAAAGCAAACACAAACAACTTGTTTTTATTTAACTAAACTAATGTCTGAGTTTGAATCATACATGTAGGATACTTCGATAATCATCAAACATTTGCACCTGAAACATATGTGAAAAAGACGATCAACAATGAATGTTGGCGAGTAACATAGGTTTTGTGGTCAAGTTCATTACTAGGAACTCGTATTGCGATGCCTCGTCCGACTAGGAGAGTTGTGAATGAGAACCTTGTAACCAAACTTATATCAAATGTGTTTGGTATTGCAATATGTTTTACCAACTATGCAAGTGGGTATTTTAGAGTAAACCTTGTAGCCATGAAACTTGAGAAAAATGTGTCTTTGTAAAATCGTGCAAGTAACCAAAATATTTTCTTGTAAATTGTATGGTTTATATATATACACACACACACTTGAAAGCCAATTGTCATGTTATGTATAAACCCATCGTCATGTTTAAACCAATCGTCATGTTTTGTATAAACAATCGTCATGTTTAAACAATAGTTTCATTTTATGTAAACAAGTGTGATCGTATGGTGAATAAATTCAAGCCTATGTTGACTCGCCGGACAAACCACCAAAGGGTTTGTCAAATGCACAATTTCTATCGTTCCCCAAACTTCCTCACAGAACCCAGAAAATTTGGAAACGAGATTGTCAATCCAATGGTACCATAACGTACTATTGGTTGACTTGGCCAAGGTTAATGAACGTACCCTTGTTAAGTATTTGTTAATGCTGTAATATCCCAATCTTTCAAGTTTGGCGTTTTATTTTTTATGTAAAGATGATAAAATACACTAAATAAAATTCTGAAAAAACTACATAAGAAAAATATTTTTTGGCGTTTTATGTAGCTGTTGTTTTATTTTTTATGGCGTTTTTATATGTTTTTTAATGTGTATTTTTTGTCGTTCTGATGTAGGGTGCAGACCTAGAATGTTACAGGTAATTATGGCGTTTAGAAAATATTAAAAAATTAATTTTGTGCGTCATTTGTGGTTTTTAATAGAATAAATGATAGTAATCAAGTATCCGTCACTTTAAGTTACTGTTTGTTCAGACTGCTAAGGCTGTAAAACTTCTCATATTTTTAAGTTTTTTTTTTAATTTATAGGTAACGATGCAAAGTAAAACTTTAGCACGTGACCCTTTTTGTTTGGATTTTAACAACATATCAAACACAAAAACCCAAAATGCCATATGCTGAGATATAATGTTTTTTTTTGTGTCTTAGGGTGTGACTAAATGGATATTGAGATGTTTGTTTATATAATAGTTTTTTGGCGCGTAGTTTAGGCGGGATTTTATTTTAATAAATGGTGGTAATAAAATGTATGTTTTCTTTTCTTTTTACTGTGTTTGTAGTTACTGTGGTGTTTCAGCTTTTTTTTATCTGTTGATGGTGTTCCCTCAGAGTTTCTTGTTTTTTTGAATTTGGCGTTTTGGTTAAAGATGACGTTTTCGTATGATCATGTTTTATTTTTTGATGTGATAATTGAAGTTATCGTAAAGTTTTTTATATAATTATGTTTTTGGCACGTAGTTAAGGAGGCATTTTTTTGTAATTAATGTTAATAATTTAATTCAGTTACTTTTATTCAACGCGTTTTATCATTAAGTTTTGTCTTTTGGCGTTTCCCGGAATGGCGTTTTATGATTAATGTGGCGTTTTGTTTTAGAGCAGTAGAAACACCCTTTTACCCTTAATGAGACACATTCAGGTAATAAAGTTTATGTTATTTACGAAAACGCCACCGTACCAATCCAAGTCATTGATTGTTTTGACCCAACGGCTGATAGCCGTTCTCACCGTTTTAACACTTTAAACCGTTTTCTCTAAATCATGGCCCTATATATATATATATATATATATGGTAGGGTTCATGCGAGAACCACGAGAACCAATATGAACAAGGGGCATTAGTGTAAATACATATAAAATTATAAATTAAGTGTGCCTCCTGGACTTCAAACAATAGTTCAATTCATTTTATATATATATATATGGTAGGGTTCATGCGAGAACCACGAGAACCAATATGAAGAAGGGGCATTAGTGTAAATACATATAAAATTATAAATTAAGTGTGCCTCCTGGACTTCAAACAATAGTTCAATTCATTTTTTTATTTACATACACGTCCGACACTCTCAATCCCCCAATATTCACCATCTTGATTGTCATCCTTCATCTCCATTATCATCCTACATTTTATCATCTTATCTTTCTTCACTTCTAATCTTTTCTGCCATGATGTGGAGCACACTCTTGCCAATTTGAAAGAAAAACTCTATAAAATCATCTTAGATCTTCACGATGACGGAGATGATTACCACAGGGCATCAGAGATCTCCGATTTTGACCGGAGATTCTCTATCAATCACCGCCGCTCTGATTCTTCTGTCGCCAATGGTTCGATTCGACTTCTTCAGAGGTAATCACACGATTATTGTTGATTTGTTGTTGTGTTAATTAAGCTAGTTTGGAATTGGTTAAATGTTAATCGCTGATTTAGGTTTTTTTTGCTGTAAGTTGTAGTTTTGAAAATGTTTAGTTACTGTTTTTGAGAGGTTAGGTGTATACAATGTGGTGACTGGAAGATTAAGGAGGGATTTGGATAGGGCAAACTTAACATTCGTGCTATTCCTATTCGATGTGTTCAGAACATTTTTTGGTTGATCATGCTTTGTTTTTTTTTGTTATGTAAAGTACGGTTTCGAATTGTCTTTATTAAATTTGTTTTTGTGTGTTGTATATTCTTAAATTCGTAGCACTGTAGTAGCAAAACACTAACCTTTCAGGTTTTTGCATTCCATTGTATACATATTTATATATATATATATAAAATATGACGATTAAATCGCCGTTTCATATATGTATTAGTGAAAATGGTGTGATACATATGATTTATTTTATAAATTAGGGGTGACTGTTGTAATAGAACGATTTGTCGTGTGGTATTTATGTGTTATGCACATGTGCATAGTTATGTACATATGTGTTGCCAAATTAGGTTAATAATAGTCAATAATGTTGTTGCACATGTGCATATCTCAGTTATGTTGATGTAAAAGTGTAGCACATATGCATAATTTGTCATAATAGGATAATAATGTCACTAATGTTGATGAACGTGTGCATAGTTATGCATATGTGCATATTTTGACCGAATATGTTATTATGGTCATGTACGTTGATGCACGCATGCATGATTATGTATATATGCGTATTTTTTACATACTATGTTAATAAATTTACTCATGTTGATACAAATTTGCATAGTTATGCACATGTGCATAATTTATTAAAACTGGTTAATAAGAGAACTCATGTCGATGTACATGTTAATATTTATACACTTGTTCATAGTTTGACTATATGTATTCAAAATCATTTATGTTGATGCACACATACATAATAATGCACATGTGCATAGTGTATATTGTGATAAAAAAGTTAATGTTAATGCATATATTTATTGACATTGTGTGTTTGTTAACCTATGTTTTTTTGTTTTGTTTATTCTTGTAGACCAGTAATGGAAAAAAAACGAAGAAGGCGACTTTTGTTTTAAAATCAAGGTAGAAGGGTCAAAAAAATGTCGGACGCTACAGAAGATGATTACGCAATGGTTAAACAACAAGATAAAAAATGTTGATTATTATTTGACAATGCAGTTGGGAGTTTATGCACATGTGCATCCTTTTATTACTATCATGTTAGATGATATCATTTATGTACACACGTTAGATATGTCACATGCAGGTGCGCATGCACATAAAATAAAAAAAACATAAAGAGGACGTAATATGTTATGACGATAAGGTCTTGTCTGATATAAGAATTTTAAATTGAATGTTGTTCTATGCATATGTGCATATTTTGGTTAACTTTATGTGGTGATTGATGGGTTAATATATATTTGATTGTTCAGTTATATTGGTATTGCATAACGTATTATATATTATTGTATTTGTTAATATATGATGTAATATGTTGTTCGATAGAGAAAAGGGTGGTAATGCACATGTGCATATTTTGAAATAACATACATATGGGTATTGAATAACGTATTACGGATGGTTACATTTGTTATTTTAGGATGTAATATGTTGTTTGGTATATAGTTATGTTGCCGATGCATATGTGCAATAATATTTGTTGTTCGGATTATGTGATTCCTTATGATAAGGGTGTTATACTTAATTATTGAATCACAAAGGTTGTAGGATAACGTGTTATTGTTGGTAATACACATGTGCATTAATAAAAGAACAATAGACATGCTGGCTAATGCATATGTGCATATTTTGAAATGTCGTATATTTGTTCATAGCATATTATGTATGTGGCACCTTATTACATATGAGGGTACCACATTACATATTTTGTGTTTATGCAAAGGAAAATGGAATATTTGTATTTAAATAGAATCATGGGGAATGCACATGTGCATGGTGTGAAACAGTTTACATGTATTCATATGTGCATTGTTCGAAACAGTAACAATGTGGTATGAAACATTAAACATGTATGCACATGTGCATTGTTCGATACAATAACCACCGGCGCACCACACCACCATAACCACTGGAAAGCACCTTCGTCATCACCATCGGAACAACCACCATGATCTCTCTAACGCGCTGCCTTTCTCTCTCTCTATCTCTCTTTGTTGTTTGTGTATTCCTCTCTGGCTTATTGGTCCTATCTAGAAACCCTGGGCATGTTTGGTGGAGATGAATTGATGCGTGGTGAGACGTGGCAATGATAAGAAATTACGAAGGTACCTTGCACTGTTCATTCCCTTTCCCTATTAACATGTATTAATAATCATTTTTGTATTTCGATACAAATTTGATGGAAAATAAATATAGCCACACATTTAAGTCATCTACAAAACTTTTCTAAAATAAATTGTATTTTTTAAATAATGTTGAGGGGGGCCAGTAACAACAACCCATTCTTCCCCATAAAATCGCCATAGCTAAACATCTCCATAGCATGACGTGACCTTCAAAACACTTCAACACAACCATCTTCATCAAATTCTAGATTGAAACTTCAATTCAATCGTTAATCATACGTTATCAATATTGTTCGCGAAGAAGAATCTCCGATCAAACCTACCTCGCCGAACACGTTCAAAATTTTCTTTGATCTTCATACCTTCTGTTGCACGAAAACTCGATTAAACTTTGTTAGTTGCTTCTTCTTCGAATTTGATAGTAGATGTAACATTCTAGTGCGATGATTCGAACAGTGTATCCACGAAAAACAAATCGATGAAGAAGAGGAGTTTTGTGAATACAAATGACGCGGATTCGGTGAGTTTCGAAGTGTAACGCTCCGTGATTTCGCGTTTATTTAATTATTTAAATTATCTATTTATATAGCCATTTAATTATGTATTCATAAATAATTAATAATTTATTTATTAAACTTATTAATTAATCATTCTTAATTACTTAATTAAAGTATGTATTTACTTAACTAATCTATTTATATATTAGTGTATTAAATTAACTAAATCATTTAATTATTCAATATGATTTATTTTTCTAAAGAAATAAGAATTTTAAGTTAATTTCATTTAACTTAGTTAAGTTTAACATATAAAGGTTAACTAACCTAGTTAACAACTAGAAGGACTGAAAGTACATTTCTATAAACTATATATTACAGGGGCCAGTTGTGCAGCTTTATGAAACTATAGTGCAGGGACTGTTTGCGCATATGTTGAAAGTTAAAATTTAAATCAAACAAAAAAGATAACAAAACAGGAGACCATGGTGTTCGAACCAGGGTCTCCTCGTTAACCAAACACGCATCAAACCACCAGGCCATAAGCCACATTCGCTGTAAATACAATCTGTTTAATTCTTAGCATCTCCTTCGCGCACCTTCTTGCTTTCAGTTTTGGCTCCAAGAACCTTTGCCATCCCTGACCTTTCGAATCCTTGAATCCATGGCTCCCGTAACTGATCAAGAATTAACTTAGGAGAACTTGATTGCGATCATCTATATTAACCCGTTTTCTCCATCATTTTTTCACTCTTACGTAACTCCCTCTCGCACTCACTGTCTCCTGCTCAAAGCCATCTCGCTGGAGACCTGGAAACCTACCGGAGCTCGCCGGAGAAGACGATCAGAGTCGCCGGGTTGCTTCGATACTCGGTTCCTCACATCTTGGTATACCCTCTTTCTCAAATAACACCTATTTTCAGCAGATGTTAGCGTTTCTGTAAATAATGTATAGATACATATAGAAGCCCGCGAACAGTTCGTTTAAATGGTGGAGAAGGCTATCGCTTGTTTAACATAAATTCATTATTAACTAGAATTAACCACCAACTAGGCTGTAGCCCAGTGGTGTCGACGTCGTTGGTTGACTCAGGCCACCCGAGTTCAATCCCTGCCGTCTCCGTTTCTTTCCCTGCTTAGCTCTGTTGCTTTGTGTTGCTTTCAGCCCTTAGTATGGGCCAAATTTTTTTATTAATTTTTGTTTTAATTCAGTTGGGCCTGGGTGTAAGAACCAGCCTTCTTGCAAGCTCGTCACTCTCGTTACGCCTAGCACCAGAGATTCGGATCATAATTAATCTAAATCGCTTATTATGCTACATCGCATATTTTCACCCTATATCACATTACATCGCACTAACACAACGCTTATATCGCACAAACTAAAATACTATCAACTTTGCGTGGAATTTCCAAGGCTAACTGCTCGCTTAAACTGCAACGCGACTCTCGAAAGACTTGGGAACAAAGCCGCATACTTCATCGCGTATTTTCGAATAATTGTGAACTTTAAGTAAATATGACCGTTTAATACGCTTAATACTTTGCTATAACGCTTAATGTAACTATATAACGCGATTACATCTCCAAACAATCGAAAAACAAAGAAATCCGGAGATTTTGGACAAGTTTGCTCAAACTTGGGTGACCCCAAGTTCGGCCGAACTTGACTGGCCACAAAACCCTCTCTTTCCCCTCAATTTCGCTCGAATTTGCTTAGATTCTTCACAGAATCAGCAAGTTCGGCCGAACTTGACATAATCCTCTTGAAAATCTAACAAGTTCGCCCGAACTTGAATAAAATCATGCAAGTTTGACTGAACTTGACTCCCACCAGCTCACTTTTTGCCTTCACCTATAAAATACTTTGCCCCATCCTCTCGTTTGAGCTTGCTGCAACTTCGTCCAGAGCTCTCCTAACCCGAAACCCTCGAATCCTAAGTAAGAACCAACATGTTTTATGCAATCTCCAAAGGTTTACAACGATTTTGCACAAGGCATTGCCTTCGTTTTCATCAAATCTTCTCTGTTTACGAAAATCTTCATCTTTTTACATAAAACTTCTGTTTTTCACTCAATCTAAGCTTAGATCTGAGCAAAATCTTTTGAACATTGATTTTTACACAAAATACGGACTTTTGATGATGTTTTGTTCATTTCTGATATGAAACGAAGCATTTTCATTTAAGATCCCAGATCCAGAAACACAAGAACGTTTATGTTGGTTTACACAAGCCAGACTAACCCGAACAAACCCCGAGTTTACCCGAATTAGCCCACGCTTTTGTAAAACGGCTAAAACCGCTCTGAAAGACCTCTCCGACCTTAGTTTACTCAGTAGTACAGGGTTGGAGAGATGAACACTTGATTTCTCCAGCAAATGACGCGAAAACGCAAGATTTTGGACCCGAAAACATCAAGTTGCTCGAGATTTAACTGATTTTTGTGCAGCACCTTAGTCAAGTTCGCTCGAACTTGACCTCTTAGGGACGAGTTCAGCCGAACTTGAGTCCAAACAACTCACACCTTTCATCAAAAACCCTCAAGTTCGCTCGAACTTGCAAAGTTTCTCAGGAAACTTCACAAGTTCGGCCGAACTTGTCAATTCCTTAAACATATCTTACATGTTCGCCCGAACCTGTTTAATTTCTTTGGAAATTACACAAGTTCGCCCGAACTTGACTCCCAACTCAGCAGAATACTACAATTCGCTCGAACTTGCCTACTGTTCAAGCCAAACTTCACCGTTTCAGCTTTTCGAGACTGATGTACTTCCGTTCGCGTATGCAGGCTGATCCGGAACTCTCCTCAACTCATCTCGGACCTCATCTCTAACCTAACGCACCAACTGTGAGTATACTTGACCCATTTTCGCTTTAACGCACTTTTGGGTGTAACAACGTTCTTATAAAAAATACAACGCATGCTAAACTAATTTATCACATGCGAATAGCTGTTATACATATTGATACGTGATTGCTAGAACATATAAGCTAGGGCACTTTTCGTTATCTCCATCTTGGCTAGTACGGTACTGTAGAAGGGCTCTCACCCGACGGGGTTTAGCTAGGATGTACGCGCGAGCTCTCCGCGAGTTAGCATGATAAATTGTCTTGTGAGTTTATGTGTTGTATAAACTAGAAGGACTGAAAGTACATTTCTATAAACTATATATTACAGGGGCCAGTTGTGCAGCTTTATGAAACTATAGTGCAGGGACTGTTTGCGAATATGTTGAAAGTTAAAATTTAAATCAAACAAAATATTACAGGGGCCAGTTGTGCAGCTTTATGAAACTATAGTGCAGGGACTGTTTGCGCATAGTTGAAAGTTAAAATTTAAATCAAACAAAAAAGATAGCAAAACAGGAGACCGAGGTGTTCGAACCAGGGTCTCCTCGTTAACCAAACACGCATCAAACCACCAGGCCATAAGCCACATTCGCTGTAAATACAATCGTTTGTTTGTTAGCATCTCGTTCGGGCACCTTCTTGCTTTCAGTTTTGGCTCCAAGAACCTTTGCCATCACTGACCTTTCGAATCCTTGACTCCATGGCTCCCGTAACTGATTAAGAATTAACTTAGGAGAACTTGATTGCGATCATCTAAATTAACCCGTTTTCTCCATCATTTTTTCACTCTTACGTAACTCCCTCTCGCACTCACTGTCTCCTGCTCAAAGTCCAACAATGGCTCGCTGGAGACCTGCAAACTTACCGGAGCTCGCTGGAGACCTGCAAACTTACCGGAGCTCGCCGGAGAAGACGATCAGAGTCGCCGGAGTTTGCGTATCGGAGCCGCCGGAGTTGCTTCGGTACTCGGTTCCTCACATCTTGGTATACCCTCTTTCTCAAATAACACCTATTTTCAGCAGATGTTAGCGTTTCTGTAAATAATGTATAGATACATATAGAAGCCCGCGAACAGTTCGTTTAAATGGTGGAGAAGAATATCGCTTGTTTAAAATAAATACGTTATTAACTACAATTAACCCCAACTGGGGTTTCGACGTCGTCGGTTGACTCAGGCCACCCGAGTTCGATCCCTGCCGTCTCCGTTTCTTTCCCTGCTTAGCTCTGTTGCTTTGTGTTACTTTCTTCCCTCAGTTAGGCCGGCCTTGGTATGGGCCAAATTTTTATTAAATTTTGTTTTAATTCAGTTGGGCCTTGGGCCTGGGTATATACTGTGTTGGGCCAAACCAAGTAGGACTGATTTCTCTAGAAACAAGTTTAGTGTTTTATAAATTATCAGAAATATTTTATAATAAATCAGAATTTAATATTTAATTTTTATTATCAGTATTATTATTATTACTATTATTATTATTATTGTTATTTATTATTATTATTATTATTATTATTATTATTATCGTTATTATTATTATTATTATTATTATTATTATTAGCCATTATTATTACAATTTTATTTATTTAGTTATTTTTTAATCAAATTATTATAATTTCTAACTTATTTTCTAAACCTTGTTTAAACGCAAGACATTATTTATTAAAACGTCAACTTAGTTGTAATCATATAAGCGTATAACATATGAACCCTATAATCTATGAGTTTCGTACATTACAATCCAACTTCCATCATTAAATTCATTATATCTTATTCTAGGTTAACTGTTTTGTTGATCCTTTATCATTTTACTCGTGTGAATTCCAATAAGTAATACGCAATCTAAGGTGAGTATACTTGATCTCCTTTTTGTGTTTAACACTTTGGGTGCAACGTGTATTTATATCAAAAACACCGTCACATGAGACTTATTTATTCACGCTCTATTCATAATTTTAAACATGAAAACAAGTGATACTTGTCAATCTTATATGCTATGTAAACACTTCATGTCTATATGCTCATTAACTTTGCTAGCCTATCTTAACAATTATAGCGCTATAGGATTAACGCACCGCCCTTGAGTCTTGGGGTATTGTTAAGTAAAACATATTAACCTCCCTTGAGTCTTGGGGAAAGGCACATTGCGTTGGAAACTTGGGTTTGACATATAAAGACATCGTTTAAGCATATTAGTAACATGTGTTATGTTATCATGTTGGATATGAGCATTTAAATATTTTTATTTTATTATACTATGTACCAAACCTGTATACTCGCCAACTTTTGTTGATATTATTTTAATACATATTGCAGGTTAACAGTCAAGTTGAAGATGAAACAAGTTAGGATGGCCTAGAAACCCATCTATTTAATAAACTATGTTTGGAATTTACTCTATGTTTGTTTGGGACAATGTATTGAATTTTAGACTATTTATGAAATGGAATTTAATTTATATTGTCACATTTAGTGTTATGATGTTTTGAGCAATTTGTTCGTCTCATCCTGATGTTTCCGTCATCAGTTGGGGTGTGACAGATTGGTATCAGAGCCATAACTATAGGTAATTAGGAAAAAGTAGGAATGCTTTGCCTAGTCTATAGTTAGGAGCTTTTCTCACTATGTGCTATTTAAAATCATTTACCTTCTATCTCAATTTGCTTCTCTCTATTCTTTTGGGCTCTTAAAACATACATGCCTTTCCTAAGGCAACCACAATACACACTTGGAGGCTTGAAGACACTCTTATAACACAATCGAAACGATTCATCAAAATAAGGGTAATTCCCACATTTGATGAAGACCTTCACTCAGCTAAACTTTGTTTTTGCACGAAATACACCCTCAAGTTAGGAGTGATATCCAAAAACCTTGATGGGAAATTTCCATTTCATACTCTAGTGGACCCTTATCTTTTGATAAGTACTAACCACGTTAGGGTACGATGTTATTGAGTTAGAGGTGAAACTCATAACTTAATAACTAGTCCCACTCCTCGATTTTCGATCTTGCCAAAGTTTCGATTTTCCCAATCGATTAAGGACGTGTAATAACTGGAAGGACAAACATCGTTAGTCGTTCTCGATGAGAGTGTTTGTGTATTAGGCCAAAGCACGTTTCCTTAATTCGAAAAGGACTTCGGTTTACTTTGGAGTAGTCTTATGTTATGTTCCGTGACAATCCATGTTTTACGTTAAATCTTTTTATGCTATCTCAATTTTAATGTGTTTTATATTTGGGCGTATCCTTTCATTTCAAGTTGGAGACACGAATCACGTTATCTTTGCAATCTAAAACAATTAATAATAATCTTTCGTGAACAAACTAAATTTACAATGCTTCCATTATTTACATTACAATATGTGAAACTTATGATCATGTTATGTGAAACAAATTGAAACTTTTGTATGTTATGTGACACTATATGCTATGTGAATGCATCCATGGAAACCAATTTTATTAAACAAAACATTATGATCAAAGTCTCATCCATCTTTTGTTTCGTTTGATTCTTAGATATCTTCCCGTCATCACTCCAGCTCCACCAAGAGGTCAAAGACCAACTCTAAAAGGAAGATGATGACCTTCATGGCTAACCAAATTGCTCGAATTGTCCCCAAGATCTTCACTGAGATCCAAGCTTCGAACACTCACAACTCCTCTACTGACTCGAAGACATCCAAACCCAAGGCTGTAACCTTCAGCTATAAGCACTTTGTTTCTTGCAACCCGAAGCCCTTCACTGGTAAGGAGGGGGTGACTGCTATGCTTGAATGGTTCGATAGCATAGAAGTTACTTTCATCAGTAGCGAATGCCCTAAAGAGCTTAAAAACACGTAGTGCTACTGGGGTGTTCCAAGATAGGGCCTTGGAATGGTGGACCAATGAAAGGAACATACGTTCGAATGAGGAATCATATGCGTTACCTTGGGAGGAAGTGAAACAACTTATGATGGAGGAATTCTGCCCTCCTCATGAGCAACAAAAGCTTGAGGAAGAGTTTTGGGCTCTCAAGCAAGTGGGTGATGACAATTTAGCCTATACCACTCGCTTCAAACAGCTGAGCTTCGTAGTGACACATCTTGTGTCAACTCCTGAGCACAAGATTCGAAAGTACATTCATGTGTTACCTCCAAGCATGCGTGATACCATTGAAGTAGCTAAGATTGACAACATCGAGGCAGTGTATCGTTTAGGCGCTAGCCTGAACAATAATCGCATTCGCGACAAACAAGCTGCAACCCCTGTTCCTTCTAAACCAGCCCATCAAATCACCCAACAATTGAGTGGTAACAAGGGCAAGAAATGAAAGTTTCAAAACCCTGGCTGCAACGCGATTGTACCTGCTACGAACCCAAACCCTACCCCAAGCTGAAAATACTAAGAAGCCATATACTGGGAACCATCCTGAGTGCACCTTTTGCCACTATCATCACCGTACCACCTCAAAATGTCGTCATTGTACTGCTTGCAATCGTTTTGGCCACACTGCACCCTATTGTCGCAACAACCCCCCGCCACAAGTTCAACAACCACCCCAAAACCCTAAACCAACAACCAATGTAGAGCTTGTTACAAGTGTGCGGATACTACGCATCTTCGCCCTCAATGTCCTCAAATGAATCAAGAGCAGCAACGTCAGCTAGCTCCACGAGGACGATCTTTCAACATCAATGCTAAACAGACGCAAAACGACAATGAAGTCGTTAATGGTACGTTTCTCGTTAATAACCTTTATGCTTCAATATTGTTTGATACTAGTGCAGATAAAAGCTTTGTGTCTGTTGAATTTGAATCTTTGCTAAATTGTACACGCTCTAAGCTATCTAAGTCGATCACAGTCGAAGTTGCCAATGGCAAGTCATTTTAGTCGATTCTATTCTTAGTGAATGCCTTCTGACTCTTAACGAACATTTTTCCCTATTAACCTTATACCCATGCAATTGGGTAGTTTCGATGTCATAGTAGGCATGGATTGGCTTCGTAAGAACCATGCTGAAATTGCTTGTCATGAAAAGTACGTTCGTTTGCCCCTTCCATCTGCCGATACTTTACACGTCTATGGAGATCGACCTTCAAAAGGACTAAAGCTGATGTCATGTACACAAGCGAACAAGTACTTACGTAAACATACCTTGCCTTTCTAGCCTATGTTGTAGAAGAAAAGGGAAGGGAAAGTACGTAAGTGATGTTCCAGTGGTGTGTGATTTTCCTGACGTTTTTCCTGAAGATCTACCTGGTCTTCCTCCTACTCGATCAGTCGAATTTCGTATCGATCTCGTACCTGGCTCAACTCCTTTTGCTAGGGCTCCTTATCGTCTTGCACCTTCTGAGATGCAAGAATTGTCAAGTCAACTACAAGAACTCCTCGATAAGGGTTTCATTCGTCCAAGTACCTCACCTTGGGGTGCTCCTGTCCTCTTCGTCAAAAAGAAAGATGGTTCATTTCACATGTGTACAGATTATTGTGAGCTTAACAAACTCACCATCAAGAATCGTTATCCTCTCCCTCGTATCGATGATCTCTTCGATCAACTTCAAGGCGCAACTTGTTTTTCTAAAATCGATCTTCGATCTGGTTATCACCAACTTCGTGTTCTCGAGGAAGACATTCCCAAAACAGCTTTTCACACTCGATATGGACACTATGAGTTTGTGGTTATGCCTTTTGGCTTGACCAACGCACCAGCTATGTTTATGGATCTCATGAATTGCGTTTGTAAACCTTATTTGGATCGTTTGTAATCGTTTTCATTGATGACATTCTTATTTATTCAAAAACTCAAGTTGATCATAAGCGCCATTTACGTCTCATTCTTGAACTTCTTCGTGCTGAACGCTTGTACGCAAAATTCTCGAAGTGCGAATTCTGGATCAAAGAAATCCAATTCCTTGGTCACGTTGTTGGTGAAAAGGGAATTCATGTCGACCCTGCCAAGATCAAAGCTTAAAAATTGGATCGCGCCTAAATCTCCATCAGAGATTCGTTCTTTCCTTGGATTGGCGGGTTACTATCGCCGATTCATCTCAAACTTTTCAAAAATTGCCGTTCCTCTCACTATGTTGACTCAAAAAGAGAAACCTTTCGTTTGGGGTCCTCAGCATGAAGAATCATTTCAAACTCTCAAGGACTTGCTTTGCAATGCTCCTATTCTTGCTCTTCCTAATGGGAACGATGATTTCGTGGTATATTGCGATGCTTCGAATCGTGGTCTTGGTTGCGTTCTCATGCAACGGGACAAAGTCATCGCTTATGCTTCTCGTCAACTCAAGATACATGAGAAGAACTACACACCCACGATCTCGAGCTTGGCGCAGTCGTTTTTTGCGTTAAAGATATGGCGACACTACCTATATGGCACCAAGTGTGTAGTTTTCACTGACCACAAGAGCCTACAACATATTTTTAACCAAAAGGAGCTAATTATGCGTCAACGTCGTTGGGTTGAGTTGCTTAACGACTACGATTGCGACATTCGCTATCATCCTAGCAAAGCGAATGTCGTGGCCGATGCTCTTAGTCGTAAGACTCATGTTAGTAGCATTCGTTGTTCTCAAATATCGAGTGACCTTCACTCTTGCGTTCGTGACGCCCAGTACTCGTCAGCCAATGAAGGCAGCCTAATCGACGAAGTACGAGGTGTTTCTATCGACCACCTAGAGACGAAACCCAATGGGCTTCAATACTACCTTGATCGTATTTGGGTGCCTGATCGTGATAATCTTCGTGACCTCATCATGAACGAGGCACACAAAACCAAATACTCTATTCATCCTGGTGCTGATAAGATGTACCATAACCTACGTACGTCATATTGGTGGCCCGGTATGAAGAAGGATATCGTTGTATACGTCTCTAAGTGCCTCACATGCTCGAAAGTCAAAGCTGAACACCAGCGTCCTTCTGGTTTGCTCAAACAGCCAGATATCCCTGTTTGGAAATGGGATAGCATCGCTATGGATTTCATAACCAAACTTCCTCGACCATCCTTTGGTCATGATAGCATTTGGGTTATCATCGATCGTCTCACCAAATCAGCTCATTTCCTTGCTATTCGTGAAGACTTTAAAGTTGAGAAACTTGCTCGAATCTATACGGATGAAATCATATGTCGTCATGGCATTCCTCTTGACATCATCTCAGACCGCGATGGTCGTTTCACTTCGCTCTTTGGCAAACTTTCCAATCTGCTATGGGTACTCATTTGAATTTTAGTACAGCCTTCCATCCTCAAACAGATGGACAGACTGAACGTACTATCCAAACCCTAGAGGATATGCTTCGTTCTTGTGTCGTCGACTTTGGTGGTAGTTGAGATGTACATCTACCATTGATTGAATTCTCATACAACAACAGCTATCACTCCAGTATTCAAATGGCTCCTTACGAAGCATTGTATGGACGCAAGTGCCGTTGACCTATTAGTTGGCGTGAGATTGGTGATAAACAACTTACTGGTCCCGAGCTTATCCAAGAAACAACGGATAAGATTCTTCAAATCAGCGACAATTTACTCAAGGCTAGAAGTAGACAAAAGAGCTACGTAGATAAGAGGCAAAAATCTTTGGAATTCAACGTTGGAGATCACGTGTTACTCAAGGTATCTCCTTGGAAAGGAGTAATACGCTTTGGTAAGAAGGGTAAACTTGCACCTTGCTATGTTGGTCCTTTCAAAATACTTGAAATGATTGGTAAGGTGGCATATAGACTTGAAACCTCAAGAGCTTAGCAACGTGCATCCAACGTTTCATGTTCAAATCTTAAAAAGTGTCTAGCCGAAGAGGGACTCCATGTTCCTGTTGAAGACTTGCAAATAAATGAGACACTTCATTTTGTGGAAAAACCGGTTAAAATCATGGATCGAGGAGCCAAGCAACTTAGGCGCAGCAGAATTCCCATAGTCAAAGTTCGTTGGGAAGGAAAGCGTGGTGTAGAGTTCACTTGGGAACTCGAGAGTGAAATGAAGACCAAACATTCACATCTCTTTGAACAGCCTTCCTCCTAAAGATTTCAAGGAGGAAATCTCCTAAAGTAGGGGTGACTGTAACGCCGTGTACTTTTGTCTTCTATTTTGAACTAGACTAGTCGTACTTTCCTTATTTATGTAATTGTACTCTTGTATCATTTCAAATCTTGTATTCGGGGACCTTTTGATCGTAATGAGAATGAAATTTTCTTTAAGGTATGCATTTATTGTGTAATCATTCGAATGTTGGAACATTGTACTTGGGAAACTTGATCCTTAATTAAAATTGAAGCATGCTAAACTCGTGAACGCGTGGGTTAAACACGTTAATCTTATGAATCCTTCAATCCTCCGCTTAAAGATTTTGAGGATGAAAAGTAGGGGAGAGTGTAACGCTCCGTGATTTCGCGTTTATTTAATTATTTAAATTATCTATTTATATAGCCATTTAATTATGTATTCATAAATAATTAATAATTTATTTATTAAACTTATTAATTAATCATTCTTAATTACTTAATTAAAGTACGTAATTACTTAACTAATCTATTTATATATTAGTGTATTAAATTAACTAAATCATTTAATTATTCAATATGATTTATTTTTCTAAAGAAATAAGAAGTTTAAGTTAATTTCATTTAACTTAGTTAAGTTTAACATATAAAGGTTAACTAACCTAGTTAACAACTAGAAGGACTGAAAGTACATTTCTATAAACTATATATTACAGGGGCCAGTTGTGCAGCTTTATGAAACTATAGTGCAGGGACTGTTTGCGCATATATTGAAAGTTAAAATTTAAATCAAACAAAAAAGATAACAATACAGGAGGCCGTGGTGTTCGAACCAGGGTCTCCTCGTTAACCAAACACGCATCAAACCACCAGGCCATAAGCCACATTCGCTGTAAATACAATCTGTTTAATTCTTAGCATCTCCTTCGCGCACCTTCTTGCTTTCAGTTTTGGCTCCAAGAACCTTTGCCATCCCTGACCTTTCGAATCCTTGACTCCATGGCTCCCGTAACTGATCAAGAATTAACTTAGGAGAACTTGATTGCGATCATCTATATTAACCGTTTTCTCCATCATTTTTTCACTCTTACGTAACTCCCTCTCGTACTCACTGTCTCCTGCTCAAAGCCATCTCGCCGGAGACCTGCAAACCCACCGGAGCTCGCCGGAGAAGACGATCAGAGTCGCCGGAGTTTGCGTATCGGAGCCGCCGGAGTTGCTTCGGTACTCGGTTCCTCACATCTTGGTATACCCTCTTTCTCAAATAACACCTATTTTCAGCAGATGTTAGCGTTTCTGTAAATAATGTATAGATACATATAGAAGCCCGTGAACAGTTCGTTTAAATGGTGAGAATGCTATCGCTTGTTTAACATAAATTCATTATTAACTACAATTAACCACCAACTGGGCTGTAGCCCAGTGGTGTCGACGTCGTTGTTGACTCAGGCCACCCGAGTTCAGTCCCTGCCGTCTCCGTTTCTTTCCCTGCTTAGCTCTGTTGCTTTGTGTTGCTTTCAGCCCTTAGTATGGGCCAATTTTTTTTTATTAAATTTTGTTTTAATTCAGTTGGGCCTGGGTGTAAGAACCCACCTTCTTGCAAGCTCGTTACTCTCGTTACGCCTAGCACCAGAGATTCGGATCATATTAAGTTTTGTTTTAATTCAGTTGGGCCTGGGTGACCCCAAGTTCGGCCGAACTTGACTGGCCACAAAAACCCTCTCTTTCCCCTCAAGTTCGCTCGAACTTGCTTAGATTCTTCATAGAATCAGCAAGTTCCGCCGAACTTGACATAATCCTCTTGAAAATCTAACAAGTTCACCCGAACTTGCATAAAATCATGCAAGTTCGACCGAACTTGACTCCCACCAGCTCACTTTTTGCCTTCACCTATAAATACTAAGCCCCATCCTCTCATTTGAGCTTGCTGCAACTTCGCCCAGAGCTCTCCTAACCCGAAACCCTCGAATCCTAAGTAAGAACCAACATGTTTTATGCAATCTCCAAAGGTTTACAACGATTTTGCACAAGGCATTGCCTTCGTTTTCATCAAATCTTCTCTGTTTACGAAAATCTTCATCTTTTTACATAAAACTTCTGTTTTTCACTCAGATCTACGCTTAGATCTGAGCAAAATCTTTTGAACATTGATTTTAACACAAAATACGGACTTTTGATGATGTTTTGTTCATTTTCTGATATGAAACGAAGCATTTATCATTTAAGATCCCAGATCCAGAAGCACAAGAACGTTTATGTTGGTTTACACAAGCCGGACTAACCCGAACGAACCCCGAGTTCGCCGGATTAGCCCACGCTTTTGTAAAACGGCTAAAACCGCTATGAAAGACCTCTCCGACCTAAGTTTACTCAGTAGTACAGGGTTGGAGAGATGAACACTTGATTTCCCCAGCAAATGACGTGAAAACGCAAGATTTTGGACCCGAAAACATCAAGTTCGCTCGAGATTTAACTGATTTTTGTTCAGCACCTTAGTCAAGTTCGCTCGAATTGACCTCTTAGGGACAAGTTCAGCCGAACTTGAGTCCAAACAACTCACACCTTTCATAAAAAACTCTCAAGTTCGCTCGAACTTGCAAAGTTTCTCAGGAAACTTCACAAGTTCGGCCGAACTTATCATTTCCTTAAACAAATCTTACAAGTTTGCCCGAACCTGTTTAATTTCTTTGGAAATTACACAAGTTCGCCCGAACTTGACTCCCAACTCAGCAGAATACTACAAGTTCGCTCGAACTTGCCTATTGTTCCAACCAAACTTCACCGTTTCAGCTTTTCGGAGACTGATGTACTTCCGTTCGCGTATGCAGGCTGATCCGGAACTCTCCTCAACTCATCTCGGACCTCATCTCTAACCTAAACGCACCAACTGTGAGTATACTTGACCCATTTTCGCTTTAACGCACTTTTGGGTGTAACAACGTTCTTATAAAAAATACAACGCACCCCTAAACTAATTTATCACATGCGAATAGCAGTTATACATATTGATACGTGATTGCTAGAACATATAAGCTAGGGCACTTTTCGTTATCTCCATCTTGGCTAGTACGGTACTGTAGAAGGGCTCTCACCCGACGGGGTTTAGCTAGGATGTACGCGCGAGCTCTCTGCGAGTTAGCATGATAAATTGTCTTGTGAGTTTATGTGTTGTATAAATCATGTTTATGTATGAAGAATTCGCTACATTTTTTATCTACTATGCTATTATATCAAAACATGTATGCTCGCCAATACATTTTTGTATTGACAAATTATTTTAACGAATGTTGCAGGTTATTGAGATCTACTTGCTGCAAAACGGATTTAGGAATTATCTCTAGGAACGCATTGTAATAGAAAATCTAGGGAAGATCGAATCATGTTTGTTTGAGAGATGTTTTGATATTTGTAATAATTGTTTATGGATTATATGTTAGTTAGCATGGGATAATGAATGCTTAAATATTGTCGCGTAAACAGTTGCTATGGATTATCTCGAGCAATCTGATTCGCCTAGTGCCGTGCCCCGTGATTCCGCCTTCGGCTGGGGTGTGACAGATTGGTATCAGAGCCATAACTGTAGGGAATAAGGTAGAATTGCCATGTTCGACCTAGTCTATAGTCAGGATTACCAAATCAGACCGTTACGCATCAAAGAAACGCCGAAAACTCATACGAACAATCAAGTTCGCCCGAACTTGAGGGCAAGTTCGCCCGAATTGATCAAGTTCGCCCGAACTTGATCAAGTTCGACCGAACTTGATCTAAGTTTGACCGAACTTACCTGTCCCCTCTCAACATTAAACAAGTTCACTGCTTTTGATCAAGTTCGATCGAACTTGACATCAGACAGATGCCAAGTTCGCCCGAACTTGACCAAAACCTTTCGGATTGAATTTTAAACGCTTGCTTTTCCTAAAGCAACGACAACACACGCTGAAATACGCTCGTATCACACCAACGAGTCGATTTGTCGGGAATAGGTGTGAAAACCGCAAACTCTCGACGAATCACTCACTCCGTGTAATCTCATCCGCACGAAATTGTCTGTTAAGTTAGGAGTGATATCCACATCTTAATGGAAATTTCCCTATTATATCCGGTGGAAGCCTCCTGATGGGTCCGGGAGGTGAAACCACGATCAGGGATTCGAAGTTATCAAGTCACGGGTGAAACCCGAACCTTGAAAACTCGTCCCACTCAACGATTTTCAAATCTCACCAAAGTCTCGATTGTTTCCAACGCTTTGGGACGCGTAGTAACCGGAAGGGTGATGTCGTTAGCCGCGGGGCGGTGAGAGCATTTACTATTAGGCCAAAGCGTGTGTCCGAACTCGGCGGAATGATCGAATCACTTTGGGCAGTCGCTGTCTCAAAACCCAGGACGCTCCATTATTTTAAGCCGCAATTGTCGATTTTTTTCGCATCATTGATTTACATGTGCTTCGCGCACGTTTTAACAAATTTTAAACTCATATGTTTTCGATTTGTCGCTATGTTAATGCACAACCGCACAGCCATCGCAACCCAAAACAAGAGCCAAAACTCGCAGCATAACTAAATCATAACGATCCTCTTAACCGCGTCCTCGCGTTATACCGCAATTATATATATACGTATCTAAATATTTATATATATCTATATATGTAATTACACACACTTATGTGAATACGTGAGAATTTAGGAGATATGTGTTCTTCCTATGTGGCTCCTATGTGAAATACGTATTACTATAACAAGTTTTAACGCGCTAAATCGCATCGCAATTACAAAATCATTATGATCGAATCTCATTCCAAATCTCTTTTGTCCAGATGTCTTCGAACGCTTCTAACTCTCGACGTCAAGCTCGAAGGAACTCGACAAGAGGATTGCTTCACTTGTGGCCAAGGTCCTTCCTCAAATCATCACTCAGGTCCAAGCTCTCAGCAACTCTTAGACATCGAAAGATTCTAAGTCCAACGCACCAAAGTCTACTTTCTCCTACAAGCAATTTAAGGCCTGTGACCCGATGGTTTTCACAGGTGAAGGAAGTGTATCTCAAATGCCCCAGTGGTTCGATGGCATCGAGGTTACCCTTCGTCTGAGTGGGTGCCCTGAGCATTTCCAGACCACATGCGCTACCGGAGTATTCCAATCCCGAGCACTTGACTGGTGGACAGCCGAGCGCATCAAACGTGGGATCGACGCAGCTTACGCAATATCGTGGGAGGAACTGAAGGAGCTCATGAAGAGAGAGTATTGCCCTCCCCACGAAGTCCAAAAGCTCGAGAACGAATTTTGGAAAATCAAGCAAATCGAAGGAGACAACGCTGGCCTCACAGCTAGGTTCAAACAGCTTAGCATCATCTGCCCAAGCCAAGTCGACACTCCTGAAAAGGCTATCAAGAAGTACATGCGTGCTTTGCCTGAGTGCGTGGGTAATTTTGTCGCAGCTGCAAGACCTGCTACCATCGAAGAAACCTATCAGTTGGCCGCGGAAATCAATGACAAGCGAGTCTTGGACGGATATTTCTCCAAAACTCCCGCCAAGAACCTGAATCAAGCTACTATCAAAGTGTCCGACGATTCCGACGACGATACTGACGCCGACTCCGACTCCGACGACGACACCTCATCGCAAGCTGCCGCCGAGCCCAATCGCAAGAGAAAAAGCTCGAGCCTCAACTACTCCGCGACTGAGCCGCTCAATCCTGAACCTCTTCGAACAGTTCCATTCTACCCAAGGCGTAACTACACCGGACCTCATCCCCAGTGTCAGATGTGTACTTATCACCATCGGGCCGGAGCCAGCTGTTGTTATTGCACCAACTGCGACCGTTACAGCCACTTCACCAACAAATGTCGCACAGGACCACGACATCAAGATGAATCGACACCCCGGAGTCACCGACCCAAGCCGCAACCCCAGCAGAGGAAGACGTAGACACCAACCTCGACCAGGCGCAGGACGACGTTAACGATGGTACGACTATCGACGATTAGTACTTATGCTTTGTAATCATTCTATTGTTTGATATCGCTTCAACACATGAACAATGTATCTCTCTCTCGAATCCTTGCACTTAGTCTAAGCTCGCACATACTAGTTCTCACTACTAATGTTATATGGTACATCACGATATAAGACATTTTTTTTACCCCTACTACGCGCCTTTAAAACAAGTTACGATAAACTGCAAACACAAAACTAATCACGGGTGCACACGGGATTATTTTGGGGTCTGCACGGGGATCGTAATGAGTTCTAATGGTACCCTAACGTTAAAAGCGTGACACCTATCCACGGGACGAAGGAGGTGTGGGTAAAGCATGTGGATACGCCGCTGGTACTTCCTATATATAAGTGCTTTGCCATGCTAACAAACTTCCGTGGAGACGTGCCATGTGTAGTTGAACGTTATTAGACCTCCTATATTATGATGATTATTTTCACACGCAAAACTCCTCCGCAAGGGCGTAACATCTCATCCTTTCTCGATCGCGCAAACATTAGATGCCCTGCGAATCTACGGCAACGCAATCGCACTATTGCAGGGATCTACCTCGCATCGCTTATCACTTATCGCATCGCTTATCGCTTATCGTTTATCGCTTATCGATTTAACGCTTATCGCACCTCGTCCTACCACTTCGTTATTTAAATCGTCAACTTATCCATGTCGTGTCGGCACACATGACATCACTCCACGGGACGGAGGCAATATGGCTAAAACATGGTGGATACGCCGCTGGTACTTCCTATATATGAGTATTTTAGCCGTATTCACAAACTTCCGTGCAAGGATGCCATGTGGAGTTCGACGTTATTTAAACCTCATAATTTCTTGGTTTCCCTTTTTACCGCGTAGACCAAGGATACCGGAATCTATCTATAATCGTGTCAACATGCCTGACATCGCTCCACGAAACGAATGCGATATGGCTAAAACATGGTGGATATGCCGCTGGCACTTCCTATATATAAGTGTTTTAGCCATATTACAAACTTTTGTTGAAGGATGCCACACGGGGTATGACACTAATTAAAACTTTTTGATACCTTTAAAATTAGTTTTTACCAGTATGTTTTTGTAATTTAACGGGAAATTTTTCTAAGAATTTTTGAATATTTTTACGAAAATCTTTTAGACAAGTAAAACCCTTATCACAATGGGGAATCGACCGCCTAGCGCCACGTTGTGAGAAGATTTTCATAAACCCAATTTCTTTTAAACGCTCTTTATGGTGGTTAACAAAATTTTCAAGACTTAAAAGCATTTTCTTCATCGCCAGCTCGTGAATTATCGACCATGAGTCAATTAATCTGTTTCACTCATCGACTCTTTACACCTTCGAGACGCATTCACTCGCCAATCCTCGATCGACCGCTCGACCATCCTCGACTTACGCTAAACGCCTTATCGCTATCCATTCGTGTCAATTCCCAAGTCTTCCTATTGAATGAATTCCGGGATGAAATTTCCTTAAGTAGGGGAGACTGTAACAACCCGCCTCCTTGCAAGCTCGTCACTCTCGTTACGCCTAGCACCAGAGATTCGGATCATAATGTAATCTAAATCGCTTATTACGCTACATCGCATATTTTCGCCCTATATCACATCACAAAGCATTACATCACACTAACACAACGCTTATATCACACAAACTAAAATACTATCAACTTTGCGTGGAATTTCCAAGGCTAACTGCTCGCTTAAACTGCAACGCGACTCTCGAAAGACTTGGGAACAAAGCCGCATACTTCATCGCGTATTTTCGAATAATTGTGAAATTTAAGTAAATACGACTGTTTAATACGCTTAATACTTTGCTATAACACTTAATGTAACTATATAACGCAATTACATCGTTGAACAATCGAAAAACGAAGAAATCCGAGATTTTGGACAAGTTCGCTCGAACTTGGGTGACCCTAAGTTCGGCCGAACTTGACTGGCCACAAAAACCCTCTCTTTCCCCTCAAGTTCGCTCGAACTTGCTTAGATTCTTCATAGAATCAGCAAGTTCCGCCGAACTTGACATACTCCTCTTGAAAATCTAACAAGTTCACCCGAACTTGCATAAAATCATGCAAGTTCGACCGAACTTGACTCCACCAGCTCACTTTTTGCCTTCACCTATAAATACTCAGCCCCATCCTCTCATTTGAGCTTGCTGCAACTTCGCCCAGAGCTCTCCTAACCCGAAACCCTCGAATCCTAAGTAAGAACCAACATGTTTTATGCAATCTCCAAAGGTTTACATCGATTTGCACAAGGCATTGCCTTTGTTTTCATCAAATCTTCTCTGTTTACAAAAAAACTTCATCTTTTTACATAACTCTTCTGTTTTTCACTCAGATCTATGCTTAGATCTGAGCAAAACCTTTTGAACATTGTTTTTTACACAAAATACGGATTTTTGATGATGTTTTGTTCATTTTCTGATATGAAACGAAGCATTTATCATTTAAGATCCCAGATCCGGAAGCACAAGAACGTTTATGTTGGTTTACATAAGCCGGACTAACCCGAAAGAACCCCGAGTTCGCCCGGATTAGCCCACGCTTTTGTAAACAGCTAAAACCGCTCTAAAAGACCTCTCCGACCTAAGTTTGCTCAGTAGCACAGGGTTGGAGGGATGAACACTCGATTTCTCCAGCAAACGACGCGAAAACGCAAGATTTTGGACCCGAATCAAGTTCGCTCGAGATTTAACTGATTTTTGTTCAGCACCTTAGTCAAGTTCGCTCGAACTTGACCTCTAAGGGACAAGTTCGGCCGAACTTGAGTCCAAACAACTCACACCTTTCATAAAAAACCCTCAAGTTTGCTCGAACTTGCAAAGTTTCTCAGGAAACTTCACAAGTTCGACCGAACTTGTCAATTCCTTAAACAAATCTTACAAGTTCGCCCTAACCTGTATAATTTCTTTGATAATTACACACGTTCGCCCGAACTTGACTCCCAACTCAGCAGAATACTACAAGTTCGCTCGAACTTGCCTACTGTTCAAGCCAAACTTCACCGTTTCAGCTTTTCGGAGACTGATGTACTTCCGTTCGCGTATGCAGGCTGATCCGGAACTCTCCTCAACTCATCTCGGACCTCATTCACTAACCTAAACGCACCAACTGTGAGTATACTTGACCCATTTTCTCTTTAACGCACTTTTGGGTGTAACATACGTTCTTATCAAACAACGCACGCTAAACTAATTATCACATGCGAATAGCTGTTATACATATTGATACGTGATTGCTAGAACATATAAGCTAGGGCACTTTTCGTTATCTCCACCGTGGCTTGTACGGTACTATAGAAGGGCTCTCACCCGACGGGGTTTAGCTAGGATGTACGCGCGAGCTCTCCGCTATGATAAATTGTCTTGTGAGTTTATGTGTTGTATAATCATGTTTATGTATGAAGAATTCGCTACATTTTTTATCTACTATGCTATTATATCAAAACCTGTATGCTCGCCAATACATTTTTGTATTGACAAATTATTTTAACGTATGTTGCAGGTTATTGAGATCTACTTGCTGCAAAATGGATTTAGGAATTATCTCTAGGAACACATTGTAATAGAAAATCTAGGGAAAGATCGAATCATGTTTGTTTGAGAGATGTTTTGATATTTGTAATAATTGTTTATGGATTATATGTTAGTTAGCATGGGATAATGAATGTTTAAATATTGTCGCGTAAACAGTTGCTATGGATTCTCTCGAGCAATCTGATTCGCCTAGTGCCGCGCCCCGATGATTCCGCCATCGGTTGGGGTGTGACACTGGGTATATAAACTATGTTGGGCCAAACCAAGTAGGACTGATTTCTCTAGAAACAAGTTTAGTGTTTTATAAATTATCAGAAATTTTTTTTATAATAAATCAGAATTTAATATTTAATTTTTATTATCAGTATTATTATTGTTATTATTGAAAGTAACCATTATTATTACAATTTTATTTATTTATTTATTTTTTAATCAAATTATTATAATTTCTAATTTATTTTCTAAACCTTGTTTAAACGCAAGACATTATTTGTTAGAACGTCAACTTAAATGTAATCATATAAGCGCATAACAATATGAACCCTATAATCTATGAGTTTCATACATTACAATCCAACTTCCATAATTAAATTCATTATATCTTATTCCAGGTTAACCGTTTTGTTGATCCTTCATCATTTTACTCGTGCGAATTCCAAGAAGTCATACGCAATCTAAGGTGAGTATACTTGATCTCCTTTTTGTGTTTAACACTTTGGTTGCAACGTGTATTTGTATCAAAACACACCGTCACATGAGACTTATTTATTCACGCTCTATTCATAATTTTAAACATGAAAACAAGTGATACTTGTCAATCTTATATGCTATGTAAACACTTCATGTCTATATGCTCATTAACTTTGCTAGCCTACCTTAACAATTATAGCGCTATAGGATTAACGCACCGCCCTTGAGTCTTGGGGTATTGTTAAGTAAAACATATTAACCTCCCTTGAGTCTTGGGGAAAGGCACATTGCGTTGGAAACTTGGATTTGACATATAAAGACATCGTTTAAGCATATTAGTAACATGTGTTATGTTATCATGTTGGATAAATATTTTTATTTTATTATACTATGTACCAAACCTGTATACTCGCCAACTTCTGTTGATATTATTTTAATACATGTTGCAGTTTAACAGTCAAGTTGAAGATGAAATAAGTTAGGATGACCTAGAAACACATCTATTTAATAAACTATGTTTGGAATTTACTCTATGTTTGTTTGGGACAATGTATTGAATTTTAGACTATTTATGAAATGGAATTTAATTTATATTGTCACATTTAGTGTTATGATGTTTTGAGCAATTTGTTCGTCTCATCCCGATGTTTCCGCCATCGGTTGGGGTGTGACACGGAGGATTACTAGGTCTTATAGTAAGAAATTGGAGAAGTAGATCGAGTTATCGAAAGCGTCATCATATGTGGAACTATGTGAGTCGAGCTCGAAGAAGTTGATTAAGAAATGGGCCTCATTGTTGAGATATTCAGAAGATGATGAAGTTTCGGTTTCAATTGTTATTAGCGGAATCGAGAAGTCTGAAGTTACAACGAGATCTGAGTGTTCGGTTTTCCAAAAAGAGGTTTCAAATGGAAGATATAGCCATAATAATGAAGAAAACGATGTCGTTTCGGTTTCTTCTAGACGAGATTCTCTTGAAGCAAATTTCAGAGCGATTGACGAAGGTGAATCAGCACTAAAATCAATGAATATTGTCAACGATGATGAAACGGAGAATTGTGGAGAGTAAAAGCTGAGATTGATTTGACATGTTCAGAACATGTCTATTGTGGAGATGAAGTGAGCAGTTACTCATTGGATGTATATTTACAAAATTGCCATGTGTTCACATTGGTTCTCGTGGTTCTCGCAATAAAAGGTGGTTCCTAACGGATCCTTATCTCATATATATATATATAGGGGATGGATCATGAGAAAACTAGCTTAAATGAGAAAACAAAAAACTAACTAAAAAAGCCAAAAAAACATATCAATTTTTTTGATTTTTTGTTTATTAAAATTCGTTGTATATATTATATAAAAAAACTTTAAAAATAAAATAAAAAAGCATATAATGCACATGTGCAACATAAACATATAATTCACATGTGTAGTACACATATAGTGCATATGTACAGTACAATTTTTTTTTTTGAAAAAAAAGTTTTTTTATACATAAAATCCAGCGATTTTTTATAAAAAAATTGTTAAAAAAAAGTTCGTATGTTTTTTATGTTTTTTTTTTTTGCTTTTTGAGTTAGTTTTCTAGTTTTCTCATTTATATCTAGTTTTCTCATGATCCTCTCCCTAAATATATATAATGGTATGCAGTGTGTTGCAGTGGCGGATTTAGAAAATCTTCGTAGCGGTAACGTTTTATAAAAAAGTGGTAACACAATTAAAAAAACGTCAAATTTTTCTAAAATTTACACTACCGCCGTAGCCAAGCGGTAGCGTAGGCTACCCCTTCTCCTAAGGTAGGTCCGCCCCTGGTGTGTTGCAGATCATAACAACCTATTATATAATATCGATCGATACCTCTATTTACATCCTATTGTTCTTGTTCTTCATTTTCTGTTTTGATCCCACAGTACAACATTTTTAGTTACAACACAAACACATCAAGATCAGCTGAAAGAAGATGATTCGAGATGGCTTATCTTAAAAAAACAGGTAAGAAAACACGACAATAAACTTAATTCAATGCTTAATTCATTAATAAACTTGCAATACCTTATATAGGCTTACATTCAAAATAACCAAAAGGAAGTTAACAGGAACATGTATGGACTAGACCACTAAGTAGTTTAGAAAATAACTAAAATAAGAAATTGTAGCAAAGAGAATGCATGGCAAGGTGTATGTGGATAGTGCATGTATCAGTATCACCAGCCACCTACATCAAGTAAAAAAAGCTTATGTATCCACAGTTGAAACTCATTTCTAGTAGTGAGTTACCTAGTTAACCAAATGACTCTATGGTAACAAGCAGTACACGATTTATTATTTCCCTTAATTTATGAGAAAATAACGAGAATAGGGTAGTTGATAACAATGAGTCGTCCAGCTATTGATTTTCTTTAATATCAAAAAGTCGAAATTCAGTAATGTTATTTTCTCTATCTTTATTTGGTCATTGGATTAGACTTATACAATCCCCAAGTGCTTTCAAGAATCGATAAAGTCTGAAGGCAAAGTCCACCATTTGGTCATCGTGTAAGAGGTAAATTAAAACACGTACCTTGGACCATTTTTATCTGAATATTATTTGTAACAATTCAATGATTCATCAACTTACAATACTAAAGTTCTCACCCAAATCACTCTACATATATGATTCAATATCCCATTCAGAAGTTATTTGTAGCAATAGGTTATATTTGCATTATAAGTCGAGAATAATAAATATTCAACACACAACTTTATTAAATTTATCAAGTAATACATCAAATATGAAACATGAGTTCCCACTTAAGAACAAGGAGTTGCCGAAACTAGTAAAGGGCACTTCTTATGAACACTAATACCACTGGTCTCACTCATGTCCATCAGCCCATGCCCTCTTCCTGATCATTGCCAAATCAAACTTGTACACCAAACTAGTCAAAACAAGCTCGTTAACCATCATTGCAAATTGAATGCCTGGACACCCTCTTCGTCCGACACCAAATGGTATCATCTCGAAATGAAACCCTTTATAATCAATAGGATTGTTCAATAACCTCTCTGGTCTAATTCTTCTGGTGCCTCCCATTTTGAATGATCTCTTGCTATAGCCCATGCATTGATTTTGTGTATTCTTGACTCTTACTTTATATAAAAATTTTGGTGGCCTGATCCGACCGATCAATCATGTAAAGAAAATTTTCCATAGTTGGATCCGACCAGAAGAATCAATAACTTCATACCTACAATAAGTTAAGATTCCTAAATGTCGGGATGGTTAATGTGTCAGTCCCTAATGTCGATATACACAAACATGTGTACATGTGAGTTGCTTGGTTTAGGATTGACACATTACGCCCCTAGACTTTTACATAAGTTCCAAACACAAACGATACATAATATAAACTATTTACAGTAGGACCCTAAAACTTTCTTTCAAATTTGGTCAAACAATCATGAGGCCAATGGTGTAATTAATATTTTGCGTATTCTTGGTTCTACAACATGCTTTATATTAAAATTTTGGTGGCCTGACCTGATCGATCATGTAAAAAAAATCTCCACAGGTCAAATCATCATAACCCACGAAAATCATATGTTGGATTATCTGACCGAAAGAATCAATGATTTCATGCATGTCTTTGTCCCTTTTGTCTTTGACACATTTGGTTCCCTAGCGCCAGAAGCTATCCACTTCTTGACGAGGGTTCAACGGGTCATTCACAACAATTGTTCAACCCCAGGGGGTAGGATGTTTGTTTTTAGAAGGTTAGGGTTTGCAATTCAGAAAGAGTTGGCGACGCAGCTTGTTGCCCGTCTACCTTCTGTTTTGATGTAATTTGGTAAGTTTTCAGGTTTTCCATATATGATTGCACTTTGGTTATAAAATAAAAAAATTGAAACTTTTTAGATTGCTCCATATTTGTCAAATTGTTCATGCAAAGGAAATACTTAGTTTGTGCATGAAAATATTTTGCAACATAATGGTTGGTGCATATGAAAGATATATTAGCAAGATGATAGCCTTAATCATATCTCTCTCAAGATGAAAACTCGTAACGTTATCTCTTTAAATTTCTAATAAGATAACAACAAGATCTTCCTACGAGACAAACCGCTTTCTTGTTTACATGTTCGTTAATAACATCCTCTAAGGCTATAGGGTGTGGTCATGACCCTTATGACCACCATGACCCTCCACGTCAGCACCATGTCACCGACCTCTAATCTTTCATCCAAAACCACTACCCTAATGGTGTAGTCATGACCCAAACCACCATCCCCTTATTTATTTTAATTTATTTTTGTATAAAGAAAACGGAAAATCTTGGAAAATGGAAAAGATGACCATGGCTACCATGGTTTAATCCATGCAAACCATGATGGATCAGAGGGGGGTGGTGTAGCCTTCAATTCATGTTCCTACGTGGTGAATCATGTTCAAACCATGAACCCCACACCCTTTAGCCTAAAAATTGTCAAATTCTTTAGCAATTACATCAACTTTTTGTTCTAATCTGCTCAATTGATCCACCCACCTTAGAAACCGAATATAACTCCCAACACCGAAACATCCCAACAACTCCGCACACTTCTCTAACAAGTTTCTAAACATCCCCCCGTTATACCTCCTCCCTATAGCCCAGCCACCTTACACACTATATTACTTGTTAGCGAAATAAGTAACTCACTTAAGTTAACAAAAGATCCTTTGGCTTTTTGAATCTTTTCAATCATAAGAGCCATCTTCTCTTCTCTCACGTGTCGATATGACCGAGCCCTTTTGTTTCTTAAAAGATGAAGTACTGCAATGCTCTTTACTTGTCTCCAATACTCCTCATATTGCTATGTCTTTGGAACCATACAAAATTCTACTAGGATGTTTAAATTGGGTCTATTTGCAAAGATAAAAATCATGGGTTTTCACGATCTCTCGAGTTTCATTAGTAGAGGAAGCTACAAGTACCAACATTGTACCAAGGCGAATCAAAATGAGTGGACCATAGGTTTGAGCCATGATGTGAAAGGCATAATGTGGGCTGGAGCCTAGTTGGTGAAGGTTTCCAATCAATGATATCCTTGGTGGAGATGGTGGAAGGTTTTTGTGACATTTTAAAGACGAGCGATATGATGTCAAGAGAAGTAAGGCGAATAAAGGGAAGTGAAGAGAAGATAAAAAATTGCAACGTGAAAGGCATTATGTTCTTGTTAAACATAGAGGGAACCTTATAGCCGGTTTTTGTTATAAATGATGCAAATGCATATATTTATATGGAAATCTTGTTGATATGTTCTGTTTAAACATAATGGAACACATGTAAATAATACTTGTTACAACAGATAGGCCAGCAGAGAATCCAGATGTCAGACGTAGCCACAAAGTTCGACATGATGGTCAGCTTGATCTGGTTCCCCTTTAGGATGTGTGTCAATGATGGTAGTGTCGAGTTCTTTAGGGTTGAAGAACTCATAGTAATGGAGAGAGAGGATGTCGAATATGTGTGTGATGTTATGATTGTCTAACCTTAATTTCTCTATAGTAATCTCATTATATACACCCAAAGGGAAACCTTATTAGTTAGTAAGTGTAAATCGGTCCATCAACAATTACCAACTAATATATTATAAGGTTTTATATATTTTGATCGGTATTATATAAATGATAATGATGGCTACTAGATTAAATATATATAAATACATATTTATTCTTACATTCTCCCACTTCGCCGAATAATCATTTACTATAAGTATTAGATTAGCCTAATCATAAGTTAATACTCATTTTGGCTTTAAACCAAGAACCATAGCAGAGAAATACAACCGTTGAGTCATTATGCAACTCAGGACCCCCATTAGTCATGCTATAGTCTCAATATAAAACCTAACAGTTATGATCAAAATATTCAAGCTCTTTAACGTTTGATTTGTATCTATATTTGTCTATATGTCATTATACATGCAGATCATAGGTTAGAGACATACAATATCAAACTGGTGAAGAAAATTAATAGTTAATCATTCATAGTATGATATGCAGTCGTACATAGTCATAAATAAACCCGTCATTATTATAAGCGCTTACATACTAGTTATGGGTGATGAACTTTTAGTTATAGGATCCTTAAGCATATCATGAATGTATTTGATGCAGAGATTTAGTTTCCTCAATTCATTCATAAACGAATAATCAATTCCGTATCTAAATTTAATGCAACACCTCTCGAAGTGTTATTGTTCAAGGAGACATGGTAGCTGACTTTATCACAACAAGTATTCATATATAATTTATATGAAGTTAATAACTTTTTATGCATGCATATTTATATATAATCTAGTTATACAAAAGTTTATTTGTGTTGGTAATTTTAGTGTTATCAATGTTGGAGATATTGAATTAGCTTGTCGACGAAGTTAATCTTATTAGATATTAAACGAATTAAGAGATGCGGGAGCGCATGCTTGTTTTAATATAATAAGATCTGGTGTATATCGGTTTTATTTTCCAATAGATTCTTGAAAATATGTTAAACATATATGGGGTTGGATCAAATAAAAGTTAATTTAGCCTAAGCAGGATTAGAAGGGATCTAAACCTTTCATTTTTCAAATCAATAGCTAAGATAAAAGTGTAGGAAAAAAGAAGAGTGCAAGGGCATTCTTGGAAAAGCCTATTTGTTAGAATTTTTCTCTCCACATGCAAGACACATGCATATCCCCCTCATTTTTTAAACATCCATAAACGATATTATTTTTTTAAAGATTGGACCATAAAATCGAGAATTTTTTTGCAAGTTCAGGAACAGTTTGTTACGAACAATAGATCTGTGTATAACCTCGTTTTAATGTGCGAAATCCGTAAAACGAAGCGTAATCGTGAAAATGTTAGCTAAATAAAATCGTTTAAGCTTTATCCAAATCATACGACAAAGGGCCAGAGTTTCGTTACTAATCGAATCCTTTTTGTAAGCTCCACACGAGATCAGTTTTAGAAAGCTATGAAGGTTAGCTTTGTGCGCAGGAGATTTGTTGATATATATAGACATGCCATGTGAGCCAGGACCATGTAGAAGTTCCCATGCGCACGACTCCTACATGAGTAGGAATCCTGGGTGCTTGTGTGATTGTCTTCTCATGCGTATGAATGTACCATGTCCACATGCATGTGTTTTATCAGCTTCCCATGTATCGTGCAGGTTCTTATATTTCATGTATTATGTCATGCATATATCACACTAAATCTATCACATCCTAACAATACCTTAACGTAATCTAGTGAAACCTCAGTCCAGAACCCGCATTACAGACTCAAGACCTTACAGTTACTTGTACACGAGATTTCTAGGCTATGGACATAAATTGAACTAACACTCTCCACCTTGGACATAGCTAGAAATCTGTGGTTTAAGTCTTATCTGTCTTGGATAACATATTCAAGTGAAACCGCAGTCTCCCCCTTGAATGATGCTCTAAATCTCTATTAGATTTGACTTGGATACTCAATTACACGTTCCCACACACACACACATTTCTCAGCTAGTCTCGTTGGTCCGGCTCACATTCAATCTTATCATATTTTCATGGAAGATTTTTGAAAGAAAATCTTTTGGATTTTGAATTTTGAATGTAGAAATGTAAACAAATTGAAAAGTAATATTTAAAGTTTAGATTTTTGTGAGAAAACGTGCTAGAGGACCGTATCAGTTTACTAAGACATATTAGCTGCACGTTGATCTAAGAAATATATCAGCTTAAGAATCTTTCCATTTTAACCATTAACGAGTGTTATAAATGTGAACGCGAGACCACCTTTTTGTTTGTGTGGAACACCAAACCTTTATCTCATCCACTTTTCACTTGTTTAACCTCGTACGATCAACCACTACTTTGAATATACGTCTGTTCACAAATTGGTTAACTTGCACAGTAAATGAACTTGATTAGTTTCGAATTGACACCCAATCCATATTGGATTTGAGTTTACCAAATTCATCAACATAAGAAACAACAGTCCATTCACAGTTTCTCTAGTCATCGAACAGTTTTGAAATTTCCACTGAGGTAGAAACTTCATTTGAAAACTTAGCTTTCCATATTTGCTTTGGTTTAAAAATGTTTGATGAATAACTTTCTTTTCCTCTGTCTTCTCTTTTATCCTCATATTTGTCTCTGACGAATAGGTTTTACTATAATGATTACTTTTAGTAGTGTAAAATGATTCTTCAAAACTGTTATCTGAATCAACGGTTGTATCCGATGACAAAATTCTTTCTAGATACCCTCGTGCCTTCTTCCTTTTCTTTCTCAATTTATCGAGTGCCCTTTCGATAACAAGATTTATGTTGTATGGGCTTTCTTCAAGCTTCACTCTCTTTTCACAGCTTTCTTTTTCTCCCCCTGTGATTCATCTAACTCTTGGAAAGCATGGCCTTTTCTTTGATATTTGAAACAGCTTCTCATGTCCTTATACTGTCTCTGTACTTTTCTTGGTCGCATATGATTGTTGCATTTGAGAGGTATACATTATTTAGATATTAAATATTATGGAATGCATGTGTTTTGGAATATAAAATATGTTATTTTATCATGTTTTTATATTTTAATAGGTTCAAGAGTTAGTGTGCTTAAATAAAGCAATATTGATTTTGCCGTTAAATTAATTCAAAGTAAATTAATTGTTTAATGAAGTTTAGAAAAGCAAATGAACTTTCATCATTTTATACAAATTAACGTGGGATGCTAGAAAAGATTTAATAAGTTATAAATGGTTATAATGATCATTTCTAATTTAATTGTAGACATTGAAAGTAATATGGCTCAACTTACTAGAGAGAAGCATAAGCAGCAACAACAATTCAAGAAAGAGGATTGAGTTTAATGTGGGCTTACGTAATTATTTGTGATTGGGCTTCAACAATTAATTAGGGTGGAATGTGGGCTGCAACATGAAAATGAGGAATTAAAAGAAATATGTAACAAAAGCATGCTACATTTTATTTATAACCAAACGACCATACAATGGGTTATGTTGGGCCACGCATCACAAAAGTGATTAGAATATATATGGAAGTCGGCAAATTTAGAGAAAAGGAATACGTTTGGGAAACAAGTTTAGGAGTTCGTATAAGGGTGTTATTTTTTATGGACGACAATTTTTATTGGAGGGCATACAAGTATATATTTTTGACAACTGTTTGGAGAGGAGGTTCGACGGCTACAACAAGATCACACATTTGTAGTTTTTGACGGTGGTTTTTTTAGAGCAGGGAACGCAAATAAATTTGTTATAGGGAACGTAAGTAAATTTGTTACAATGAGCACAGATTGCAAAGTGACATGATGAGCATGCGCGGCCAAAAACTTTTTGACTTCCCCCGTGTTGGGATTGAACCCTTTTTAAAGGAACATATGATATAAAGCCAAATTACATTATCCGCGGTTTGGTCCAACTATCAGAGTTTAGATCCTCTGATCTCTAAACTCTGTCTTCCCAAAGTCTGATACTTATGCATCATATGCTATAACAATTATCAAAGATCTGACAGAAGAAAAGGAGCAGAGCTTAGTCATCAGAGTTTAGTTTATTAGTTTTATTTTCAATGTAACAGTTCTTTTGCACTATTAGTTTTTAGAGGTCAGTGCTAAGAGTTAGTTATATTATTGTTAGATGTCACTATCAACCCTGACGTCATCAAAAGATGTTCAGAGGTTAGATAGTTAGTATAAATAGTAGAGTCGATGTAATAGTAAACTTAGTCTTCTTAAAAAGATCTTTACACCAATCATCTTCTTTCATTTTCGTATGACCAAACTTTTGCAATAGGCTGAGGGGGAGTTTGTGAATCACAAGCAAAGTTTATATACTTGAAAGCATGATGATGATGAAAACAAACGACCTTTACTTGTAGTAAAAGTTTTTCATTCTATTCCGCTGCAATTTACTTTCAATTTCAATCATATTTTCATTATTGAAACAAAAACTACAAGTAAATCAAACTCAGATCCAACAATTGGTATCAGAGCTCGGTCAATCAAAATTTGATTAATATCAATTTGATTTGAAAGATCAGCTGTCCCTGCTAATTAGTTTGATAGTTTTACTTGAAAACAAAGTTTTATACGTTCAAAGTTTTTAAAACATAAATCTGTTATAAACAAGCAGAAATGTCTCAAAACACACAAGAAACCAACATTGGATCTATGTTTAAACAACGATGCTGAAACGAAATGAATATTTCATATGGCAGCGTCGGATGGGTCACATTTTAGCTCAGCAGAACACCGGTTGTTGGCAATCCGTTGTGTATGGACCACATGTTCCTATGGTTCCCAGTTCAGAGGATCCCAATACTCAGTGCCAAAAAATCCTGAAAATTACTCTGAGCAGGATTTCCAGAAAATAGAATTGGATGCTAAGACATTTAGCATTGTTGCATCTGCTTTGCCAATGAAATCTATGCTGGTCTGCTCCACTGCAATAGTGCAAAGGAGTTATGGGATGCACTAAACTTCGCTGGTACTGAAGAAGTGATCGAAAACAATAAGAAGTTTTGAATCAACAGTTTGAAACGTTTTGTCATGTAAAAGGTGAGTCATTAACACAACAATTCGAACGTTTTAGCTGTCTCATTAGTGAATTGAAACTGGTTAACGTGGAATTTCCTAATTTCGACTGCAATAGTCGTTTCTTAAGATCGTTACCAGAAAAATGGGAGACTGTAGCTTACGTTACTCGAACATCTGTTGGGTTTAAAGAAATGACCCTCACACAACTTCATGGTCGACTCTCTCACTTATGAGAGAGAGTTGAACAAGAAAAAGAAGTTGCAAGAGTCACGAAAGGTAACAGATGACTATACCTTGGGTAACACTGCTCTTTATAGTCATGAAGAGGGTTCTGGCAATGGAAAGGATCAGGGTTATGATCATTTTATTGATATAACCTCTGGAGGAAACGTTAACTCTGATTCTCATCCTCCATACTATGCTTTTACTACTAGTGGGGAATGCCAAACCTCTGATAATCTCTCTTTTGAGTTAATGATCTTCAACACTTTGATCCAAATGACTTAGAAGAAATGGACATTTTACATCAAGTTGCTTTGCTAAGTGTGAGAGCAAGCAGGTTTTACAAAAGAACTGGTAGAAAAAATCTAGGGCTGGATGGGGGGTCAAAGGTTAGGTTAGACAAATCTAAAATCAAGTGTTTAAATGTAACAGGCTAGGACACTTTGCCAGAGAGTGTAGATCTCAAGTTTCAAGACCTATTGTAACACATCCTGGCCCTAGACCTCAGCACACACAAAGCACTGCCCAATATACCCCTATCCATCAAGTGCAAAGCACTGCTCATTATGCACACCATGCTGCCACTGTTCCTATGCATTATGTCCAAACCACTATTCCACAAATTCAGTATGTCCAAACATAACCACCTCAAGTGCATGTGCAACAAGCACCACAAAGCACACAAACTACTCAAACCACTGCTCCGGCAGAGGTTAACCAGCAAAGCTTTTTACACAAGGCTTTGTTGGAGCAGTTTTCCTGAGGAATTAACTGATGAAAACTTTGCTCTTATGGCCAAAAATGATTTAGAACATGAGAATTTTTGTTTAATGGCCTTAGAGACAATTGTTGAAGGTGATGAGTTTGTGGAACAAGTGTCCAAGTCTGTTGAAAGTCAAAATTGTGATGAAGCAGTGGTTACACCAGTGATTACTCAAAACAATGGTGATGAGGAAAAGAACTCTCTATCAGATCCATGGATTCAAAGGATGGTGAAGATGATTGTGATTGTGCTCTTATGGCTGCTTCTAAGGTATCAGCTCAGATCCTAAAGAATCTCTGTTCAGAAAAATGTATAATAGCTTTTGCTAACATTAAACAGGTGAATGAAAACCTTAGGAACAAAATGTTAGAAAATGAACTTAATTTTGAAAAACTTATCAAAGATTTAAAATCAAAATTATTTTCAAAAGATTCTGAGATAAGTAGCCTAAAGCATGAAGCTAGCATAATCAAAGACCCATTCTAAACTATGGTTGATAAATACCAAGTTTGCAAAAAAGAGTTAGCGGATACCCAGATCACATGTGAAAAATGGGTAGAATCTTCAAAAGGTTTTGAAATTACGCTAGAAAAACAGATTAAGAGTAACATAAAATTTGGCATTGGTTTTGAAACTGAGGAAGAAGCCATTGAAAATGTTACAAAAATTGATTCTGGAAAGGTTGAAGTAGTTCCAACAAATTTGGCTGGAAATGAGATAAAAATCATGATAAAAATGGTAACAAAATTTCTCTTGAAAAACAAAAAGATCTTCAATTTTTAAAGAAATTGAGAAATACCAATTCAAACCCACATGGTCTGATGAATGTGATATTCTTGAAAATTTCAAACCAATGGACTTCTCAACCATTGATGGTGTCAAAGCACCAAAGGCAAGAATCATTCCCACCAAAGATCTTGCAGCAGAGGTTACAACATCTGCTGAGAAGAAATCTGATAAAAAAAAGGGAAAAGATCAAACATCTGTTTTGTGAATTTTGCAACAAAAGAAACCATGTATCAGAAAACTATTTTCTTTTAAAAGCATATGACATAAATAGAACTCATATAATCCCAAATGATTCAAAATGCTTTATGTATGGGAAAACAAATAATCTAACTCATGAGTGTATTTATCTTCAAACCTATGATCAAAAGGTAAAAGAGATCAAAGCAAAAGCTCTTGAGAAAGAAAGTTCAAGCTATGTTAGAAATAAATCTAAGTAGACCTTTGAACCTACTGAAACATCTGTCACAAAACATTGAAACAAAACCTATGTTCCCAGAGAGGTACAAGTGACAAATGCTCCACCTGCAAACAAGTATCCAAGAGGACATGGATAACCAGTTTATCAAAAAGTTCAAATGAGCTATGAAGGTTACAAAAAACTCTCAAATCCCAAAGGAATAGATATCCTCATGGTTACCAACATCTGACAGGAAATGGTTCACAACGGTGGATACAAAGGCAAACTCAAACCACTGACCATATTCCTTGTTTTGAGAGTGGACAATCTGTGAACCCATCCAAAGCCATCCTGGCTTTGGAATCTCATCTAAACTAATTGTTTACTTGTGTGCAGGGAGCTTCTACTTGCCTTGATAGTTTATGGTGTGTAGATAGTGGAGGCTCCAGGCACATGACAGGATGTAGAGCCCTTCTCAAAGACTTCTTGGCTCATGGAGGGGGTGATATATCTTTTGGTAACAATTCAAAAGGGAAGGTGTTGGGTTCAGGGTGTGTTCAGAATGGGAATCTCAAATTTGAAAATGTTAATTTAATTGACAATCTAAAATTCAATCTTCTGAGTGTCTCTCAAATGAGTGACAAAGGATATGGTTCCTTCTTTACAAAGAAAACCTGTCAAATTGTAGGACCAGAGGTTGTTAAAAAGATTGATCAGATTATTGCTGAGAGCAAAGCACAAATTGTTTAGTCATTGTTGATGATTTTTCACGGTTTACAGGGACTTTCTTTTTACACTCTAAAGATGAAACACCTGGTATATTGCAAAATTTTGTCAAAAATGTTGAAAAGCAATATGACCTTCCTGTAAAATATTTTAGGAGTGATAATGGGACAGAGTTTAGAAATAAGGAGTTAGATGTCTTCTGTGAGTCAAAAGTGATTGCTGGGCAATTTAGTGTCCCAAGAACTCCAGAACAAAATGGGGTAGTTGAAAGAAAAAAATCAAACTCTTGTTGAATCTGCAAGAACCATGCTAGCAGACTCAGGTTTACCCTTGTCTTTCTGGGCAGAGGCTATGAACACTGCTTGTTATGTTTAGAACAGAGTTTTGATTACCTTAGGCATCAAAAGACTGCTTATGAACTACTTTACAAAATCAAACCTCTGATCTCATATTTCAAAGTTTTTGGCTGTCCTTGTTTTATTTTGAACTTATAAGATTCCTTCTCCAAGTTTGCAGCCAAATTTGACTGTGGTTATTTTCTGGAATACTCAACCACTGCCAATGCCTACATAGTATTTAACTATAGGACCAAGTGTGTCGAAGAAACTCTGAATGTGAAGTTCAATGAACTCACATCTTTGAAAATCCCAGCAAATCCTGCTAAATTATTTGATCTAGATAAATTTACATTTGAAGATGTGTTTGTCAAGACTAACTCTGCAGGTACATCACAATCATCATGTTGGGATTGAACCTGTACAAGGGAACATATGATATAACGCCAAAATGCTCTATCCGCGGATTGGTCCTTCTATCAGTACTTAGAACATCTGATCACCTAAACTTTGCCTTCTAAAGACTGATGCCATTTACATCATCTGCTACACCAAAGGTCTGACAAAAGATATCAAGCAGAGGATAGTCATCAGTGTTTAGTTTTATTTTCAATGTAACAGTGCTTTTGCACTGACAGTTGTTAGGGATCAGAGTTTCTAGTTAGTTATTTTCTTGTTAGATGTCACTATCAACCCTGACATCATCAAAGATGCTCAGAGGATAGATAGTTAGTATAAATAGTAGTGTCGATGTAACAACAATTTGTCTTCTTAAAAAGATCTTCACACCAATCATCTTCATCCATTTTCTGTACTATCAAGCTTTATTATAATAGGTTGAGGGGGAGTTTGTGAATCACATGCAAAGTTTACATACTTGAATTTTTATGATGATGATGAAAACAAACGACCTTTACTTGTAGTAAAAGTTTTCCATTCTATCCCGCTGCAGTTACTTTAAACTTCAATCATATTTCCATTTTGAAACAAAAACTACAAGTAAATCAAACTCAGATCCTAACAATTGGTATCAGAGCTTGGTCAATCAAAATTTGATCAATATCAATTTGATTTGAAAGATCAGCTCTCCCTGCTAATTAGTTTGATAGTTTTACTTGAATAGAAAGTCTTATTACGTTACCTAATACTACGCAGGCTCATCAAACAGCGCTTTTTAGCTTTCTTCAGGATTTGGCCCGAACTGTTCGGCAGATTCCCACGCGTTACGCACCCGTTCGCCACTTTGTTCTCAACTCTTCTCACCTCCTGGGCGAGACAAGCTACCTTTAGCTAGGAGCCTCTTTTCCTTCTGCCCAGCTCCCCGAAAACAACGTTCGACTTGCATGTGTTAAGCATATAGCTAGCGTTCCTTCTAAGCCAGGATCAAACTCTTCTTTTGACTATGATTTGGCCCTACAGTGGTAGAACCTGGTGAACCGGGCGTACTACTTCTCAACCTTCTGTGAACTTTTCTTCTCTTATGATTTTTGCTACTTTGTTTAGTTTAGTGATTGATATCTTAGAGAAGCTGGTAAAGTAAAGACAGACTATTTCGAAAGCAATGGTGGCTAGGAATGGCTTCAGTCAGGTCATCGATTCACCTTATGGTCGACTTGCTTGAATCGAAGAAGAAGAGCCCACTTTCATATTGAATTCAGGCTTTCATCGAAAGCAAAGCGGTGGGAATTCTCTTTCAAGGCGACCCGCACGACTCATTCTAAGTGAGGGCTTAGCCAACGAACCGAACGATAGCGGCTTAAAGCTAAGAGCAGCGTCGCTGCTTGATCGGCGGGGAGGAGCATCTCAAAGTATGGAGCAAAGGATCAAAGGCTTTTACTTTGTCACCCGGGATCCACCACAGGTTGGGTTTGAGAGTCGTGTGATGGGTGACTATCCAGCACGGTTCGGAGAACACTTTTAGTCTGCGCTGGTGAATGGAAGGCCCCCCTATCAAGCAAGAAAGAAGCGGCTCTTCCCATGGCGGAGCCCATATTGACTCTATTTATTATTATGGTAAATCAGTGTCCGTATCCGTACCGTACTACTTGCCTGGAGTAGGAAAGAGTGTTCTATCTGTTTTTTAGCCAGTCACAGGTAGCGCGCGGGGTTCGCAATACAATAGTGACTTAGGTTTATTTCTCTCTGTTCGCTATAGTTCATTAGTGGTATAAAGTCTAATCCTTCTTGTTCGGTAAGCAAGCAGGGGAACGGCCCCCTTCTGGCCTTTGCTTGTTTACTTTCGTCCACCTTCTCAGTCCCCGGTCGGTGCCACAGGACTTTTTCCTCCTAATTCACTTGAAGCATAGTTTGATCTCCAAATTCTTGGAAGTAGGCTTCAGAGTTTTCCTTCCTAGCTGCCCGGATCTGACGCACGTCGAAAAGAGGCCCTTTATACTATACGCAAAAGAGCTCTTTGGATTCACTTGCTATTGGCTGGGCTACACTTTCTTGCCTTAGGTCAATCAGGTCTTTCTCTTCCCTTACTAATGCTAATGTGGGATCAGTTACTTCCGAACAGTCTATTGACTCCCGAACAGCTAATTTGTCCATGAATTCCCTTCTGCTTCACCTTGTGGCCTATCCCAGACAGCTATGGAAGCTGCTAGCTACCTTTTTCCCATTCTTTAGTAGCCCGAGATGAGTTCTACACCCTAAGGAGACAGAGAAAGCCCTTCCAGAGATTCAGACCTAACAAGAACAGAATCACGCTCTGTAGGATCCAGAAGAAGAGAATCAACCCATCTTAGGAGGAAGCCACTGGTTCCATAATAGAGACCACCAAGGACTTTTCTGGCCATGAATTCTGGGAAAATGCCAATAGGAAGCAGAGGAGAAAAGACCTGAAGGGGAATGATGCCAAACTAGTCTATCTGGGATGTCAGAATCTAGAGAGATATCTTACAAAATAGATTGAGCCTCTGTGGATAAGCTAGGCAGAACTAAGGTAGAAAAATCAGCAGATTGAATAACTTCTCTAAAAGGAGTATTAAGATCCACATTCTGCACAGAAAAAGCACCAGCACCCCAGTTAGCCATGCTCAAGCTGATGTTACCAGCACCTACCACTCCCGTTTGTTTTAGCAACTTTTCCTAAGGTCTCCTCGCCAAGAGCTCCCCGGCGACGACAGAGGAAGCAACCCGGGATTTCTAAGATGAAAAGTGTTATGGCTAATTGATTATGGGATTCCAATGGTGAGCACAGGCACCACTGGATTGCTTGGGACAGCATTTGTCAATCCATGAAGGAGGGTGGGTTGGTAATTAGACAGGAAAGCTTTGCATGCCAAACTTGCGGGGCTTATGTTGTTGGTCAGTTTCTCTGGGGCAAGTTTATGAGATCTAAATAGGGTCATCCATTGGATGTGGTGTCTAAGCCTATTTCTTTCTGATTTAAGCTCTCATGTTTGGAGGAATGTTTTCCCTCATGTTAGTACCATTCTGGGCAACTCTCATTGGGTGGTAGGTGCTGGTAACATCAGCTTGAGCATGGCTAACTGGGGTGCTGGTGCTTTTTCTGTGCAGAATGTGGATCTTAATACTCCTTTTAGAGAAGTTATTCAATCTGCTGATTTTTCTACCTTAGTTCTGCCTAGCTTATCCACAGAGGCTCAATCTATTTTGTAAGATATCTCTCTAGATTCTGACATCCCAGATAGACTAGTTTGGCATCATTCCCCTTCAGGTCTTTTCTCCTCTGCTTCCTATTGGCATTTTCCCAGAATTCATGGCCAGAAAAGTCCTTGGTGGTCTCTATTATGGAACCAGTGGCTTCCTCCTAAGATGGGTTGATTCTTTTCTTCTGGAGATTCCTCAGGAATGCTCTTCCTATGGATGACAGGCTCAGATACATGGGCTTTCAAATGCCTTATCAATTTCATTTCTGCATTAGAAGGCAACAGGATTCTTTACTTCATTTGTTTTGTCAAGGTGAAACTGCCTCTCAGGTTTGGTCTTATTTGAAAGGTGTTCAACATGCTAGTTTTGTTCAAGATAGTCTGTCTGCTTTCACTAAGACCTGTTTGCAAGGCAGTTCTATCAAATCTAAAATGGGATTTTTAGGGTAGTTTTATCTTCTCTGGTTGCTGGGAGATTTGGCTTGCTAGAAATGCATCTGTTCATGATTCAGTTGCTATGTCTTCTTCATCTATTATCAATAAAGTCAAGCACTGGTGTAAGGATTTATTGCAGCTTAATTATCCCACTCATTCTTCTGGTTTTCATGATTCTCTTTGTTTAGACTCGCTACTAAAGAAAGAAGGAGTCACAAACCTTCAACTCATCGAGGAAAATCTTTTGTTTCGATTCTATTTGCTCTTGACGCCAACAATTTATCTAAGACTAAGGACCAGACGATACTAGGATCGGAACTCATTTCCCTCAGTCTTTTACGTTGCTGTCCCCCTTCTCAGATTCCGTGGCACAGACAGATTGTCAAACGGCAACGTATATAAAGAAGTGGCCGGTTCCTCACAAACGGAATAGCTTTCTCGAGTTGCTGTTGCCGAAGCTGAGCTTGAAGAGCGGAGTTCGGCGAGAATACTCTTGACAGGTGGGCATGGAAGCTATCTGCTATGCTATTAGAGGAGAGTTACCCCCTTTTCTTGATCCAGCCTTTTCTTAGCTTCGGTAGTGAATCACCTACTAAAAAAAGGGGCAGGCCCGCACGCCTTATTTGAGACTACTAAGGCAGGCGGTGGACTCTTTTATTAGGGAAGGGAAGAAGGGGCCTAAGCACGGCAGATGCCGTACACTTGAGTGGAAAAGGAAAGCGAGACCTTACCTCTTTTTCCAGGCCTGTTCGGACATACGATTCCCCCGGAAGATCAAGTTGATGAGCCGTGTGATGGGAAACCTTCCCGCACGGTTCGGAGAGCACTGAATTAGAATGAGAGGTTCAGTCCTTTGCTCTAACCAGCTGAGCTACCTGAACCACTTTCCTAAAAGACGTTTTCTTCATCGAATAGCGCCCTACCTTACCACTTGACTAGTAAAAAGCCCTTGTACTAAAAATAGAATAATAATGAATAATAAGAAATAATAGAATCTATATATAGGCCTTTTTCGCTTCTTCGTCAAGCTTTCGAGCAGCTCTTTCAACTGCCGCCTAATCCCCCTCAAGAACCGAGAGCCGCCCAGCCCCTGGACAGCCGGAGGGAGCTTGCTTATAGAAAGAAGATAGGCCGATCAAACAAAAAGAACGCGCAAAGGTCTCTCCGCTCCTAGTCACTAAATAGTGCTATTATGGGGGGCTGGACTCCACCAAGAGGTTCTTTCTCTCACGTCATTTCGCCCGCCCGTTTCACTTCTGTTCCGGAGGAAATGGGATTTGAACCCATGATACAATCTTCTTGTATGTCGATTTAGCAAACCAATGCCTTAAGCCACTCAGCCATACCTTCAAGTTGTTGATCGGAATGGAATTTGATGTGCCGGGTTTGGTTGGTTGCCCGAAGGGCTATCTGATCCGATCAACTGCGTAAGCCGTAGCGCGCTAGCGCGCGTACTATTCCGGGGACTCTATCCAGATTTCCCCGCAGAGCATTTTCTCTTTCGTCCTCGGACGTTCGGACCTTTTGTTTGATTCCGGCACTTGCGTTCTCATGCCCGGAACCCTCGCGACTGATTGGGAGAAAGAGCGAAAGCGAGAAAGATGGATTGTTATCCATCGGAAATCGATAGGAATTCCACGGGGATTGCCTTCTCTTCTAATATATATATATATATGTTTTTATTTCATTATTAACATCCAATCCCATGCTAATAAGAAAAACGAGCGATTGCTAGTCAGCTTTCATTTTCTTCAAAAAAATGGTAGGGAGGCCATCTCAAGGCACATCACGACCTACAGGCAACACCGGCGAGACCTGGGAAGGCAACCCGATTGGGAGTCAGAGGATCCATAGTACCTGCAGCCTCCCGGACTTCATCTTCATCATTTTTGAAAGCGGGGGGAAGGGATATTTTTTCGGCAACGGCAAAAAAAAAAACGGAGCAGATTTGACTCGGCACAACCTAACGATACATCCAATACCAATGATCTGTGCTTAGAATGCGTTGCTAGATCTCTACTCTAGAAAGCTATACAGGCAACAACGAGCGCGGGTTGACCCGGGGCTTACCTTTCATTACTTCTTTCACGACGAGAGAACCGCGTCCGCATCAGTCGAAGTGGTGGAAGGCCCCCTGAGTCAAAGGGAGAGCTTCTGCGCCTCTCTCCAAGAGATACGATTTGTAAACAAGCAGAAATGGCTCAAAACACACAGGATTCCAATATTGGATCCATGTTTAAACCACCAATGTTGAAACGAAATGAGTATTTTATTTGGCAACGTCGGATGGGTCACATCCTGGCTCAGCAAAACGCCGGCTGTTGGCGATCTGTTGTGTCTGTACCACATATTCCTATGGTTCCCAGCACAGAGGATCCCAATACTCAAGTCCAAAAAGTCCCGAAAATTACTCTGAGCAAGACTTCCAGAAAATAGAGTTGGGTGCAAAAGCGTTTAGCATTGTTGCTTCCGCGCTACCCAACGAAATCTATGCTGGATTGCTCCGCTGCAACAATGCAAAAGAGTTATGGGATGCACTAAAAGAACAGTTCGGTGGACTAAGGAGGTGATAGAGAATAATAGAGAACTTTTATATCAACAGTAAGAGATGTTTGTCATGTAAAAGGAGAGTCGTTAACAGAACATTTAGAACGTTTTAGCTGTCTCATTAGTGAACTAAAACTGGTTAATGTAGAATTTACAAATTCGACTGTCAATAGTCATTTTTTGAGATCATTACCAGAAAAATGGGAGACTGTAGCTTACGTTACTCGAACATCTGTTGGTGTTAAAGAGATGACCCATACTCAACTCATGGTCGACTTCTCACTTATGAGAGAGAGTTGAATCAGAAAAGAAAGTTACAAGAGTCTGGGAAAACCACTGACGACTATACCTTGGGTAATACTGCTCTATATAGCCATGAAGAGAGTTCTGGTAGTGGGAAGGATCAAGGTTCTGATCATTATATTGATATAACATCTGGAAACAATTGATAGTCAAGCAGCAGAAAATATCATCAAGAATCCAGTTTCTCATTCCACAACAAAACACATTGACATCAGACATCACTTTGTGAGGGATTGCTATGAAAAAGGTTTGATTTCCTTACAACATGTCCATACTAAGGATCAGCTAGCAGATGTTCTAACAAAAGCATTGGATACATCTACTTTTGAAAGCTTGATCTCTAGGATTGGAATGCTAAACATGGATTAAAAACATATTTTCTGGTGATCCATGTGTCAATAGCATAAAAATGTTTTCAGAAAATCAAAATTCTTCCTTAAAAATAGTTTAAAATTGAATTTTTTGATAAATCCTTAAAGTCTGTTTCAAACCACTGATAGCATCAAAACACTGGTCATTTAGTAAAGTCTATCCACTGTCAAAGTGTATCCTATGATAGTGTTAAAACATTGTTCACATCCACTGCCCATGTTCTTAAACAGTGTTTATCCAAACAACTGTCTTCCATTGCCAAACAGAGGATACACGTGGACAGACGTTATTCGTCAGTTTTTTGCATCCGATGACACGTCATCATCACTTTTTCAAAACCCTATAAAAACCCTGTTTTATCATAACAGAGGTTCACTTCACCGTGTTGAATTCAAAAATTCTTAAAGAGGTTTCTCTACAATCATGGCTCCCAAAGCAAAATCAAAAGCGAAATCCAAACCAGAACCATCACCATTCCCCTCATAATTAAAACTCCTCATAACTACACAACAATTCTTGAGGCAACCGATTCAAACACAAGATATCATTCAATGATAAAAATCTTGAAAGAATCAAAATTTTTGCATATGTTAACCGTCAAAGCTCCTATCTATCGAGACATACTACGACAATTTTGGGCGAAGGAATGGTTCATTCGCAAAAGGATGTTCGTTATGCTATCATATCAAAAGTGGGCAAACCACTGATGCAAATTAGCCCTCAATCGATTTCTCAAGTTTTCGAATTAAATGATATGGCACATCCTGTGTCATTCTCTACAAATGAGATGCATGCCGAATTTTTGGAAAGGGGTTACATTGGCCAACTCAAAGGTACGACAATCTTCAAACCCAATTTTCCAGCTGAGATGAGATTTTTCTTTCATAATCTTTTAACATGTCTCTCAGCAAAGACCACAACTTTTAATGAAATACCATTGAACATTCAGTATCAGGGCTATGCCATTTTAACTGGATCAGATTTAAACTTTTCTCAGATACTGTTCAATGATCTTGTGGCAAATTTTAATAACATTGCAATGTAACGCCTCGTATCTTCGTATTTCTATTCTAAAAATGTTCGCATTCGTAATTCTAATATTAGAAACGTTACATTCGTATTTTAATTTCAATCTCACAATTCGAGGCGTTAATAATAATAAAATTCATATTTTATACATATTATTTTTATTCACATAACCAATCATTTAAATATGTATTTATATGCAAACTGACCCAATTATACGTATAAATAATTATACGCACATCGTCAATACTTGAATTATACTTTTATACTTTTTATATACTCAATTACATTATATACTCAAGAAATACCAAGAAATATACCAATCATCTTTCCACCTCTTTAATCCTCTTCAACATTCTTTAACTAATCATATTTCACCCTTTTCCACCTCCTTTCTCCACCAATCATCTTTTCAATCCTCTTCCACCTTTAACCAATCATATTTCATCCTTTTCCATCTTCTCTACCTATAAATACCAACCTCCTTCTACCATTTTCTTCACACAATTCTTCTCTCCATCTCTGTAATTCTCTCAATCTCTCTAAATCAAGAATTCTAAAAGGACACTAAGTGTTCCAACACCATTCTTCTCTCAACCTCTCTACTTCTCTCAAATCTTCCAAGAAAGGAAGAGAACTTTAAGATTTCTAAAAGAAAACACTAAGTGTTTTAAAGGAAGCTTGAAGCTCCAACTCTTCACGGAATCACCAAAGGAAGCTTTGCAAAACTGTGAGCATACTTATCCTTTTTACGCTTTAACGCATTTTTGGGTGCAACATGTTTACAAAATCCACTTTACGCATTCGATTATAATTAAATACTCAAGCCATCGAACACGTTCATTGTTATGCTTAGGTAGTTTATGCTTGTTAGTTTCAACTTTGATTCTCATGATATTGTTATGCTTAGGTTGTTATGCATGGTAGTTAAAGATTCTAATTATATACTATTTGCTATGCGTAAGTTATTTATGTATGCTTGTTTCAACTTGAATATAAAATGCCATGTGGTTTTGAGACAAACTTTTATACATATACTTATATTCAAACTTGTATGCTCTCCAGTGCTTTTGTACTGATCCATGCTTTTATTAAATGTTGTAGGATTGTGACATATGAATCTAGTAGGAATTTCCTAGAAACGCATTTAAATTTGAATGTTCGTTGTATTGTAATTTATTTTTCAATCCTGTTGTATCTCGATTCCAATACTTGTACAAAAATCATTGTAATGAAATAAAATTTATTTATTCGAATACTTATTGTACATTATTCATTTTAAACTTGTGGTGTTCCTAGTTCAAGCAACGTAAAAAGTAATTATTAAATACTTGTCACAATTAGTGTTATCAAGTCTCTTGCAATCTCGTTCTCGTCTCATCCTGATGTTTCCGCCATCGGTTGGAGTGTGACAGATTGGTATCAGTGCCATAACTATAGGGAATTAGGTAGAATTGTCATGTTCGACCTAGTCTATAGTTTTAGTGTATCGTATTTGACCATTCCCATATCATGCTTAAAACTTTATTCTTCCTACATCGTTTCTTCCTTTCTTTTGGTCTTAAAACTTACATAATGTCTTTCCTAAGACAATTTACACAATCGAAACAACTCACCAAAATAGGGGTGATTCGCGCCTTTGGTGATGAATTTCAATCCACCTAACATGATACTTTGCACGAATTTCACCATCAAGTCAAGAGTGATATCCATATCTTGATGGGAATTTCCAATTCATAATCTAGTGGATCCTTATTGATGACTCGAGATTTTATCTTGTTTTGTTCAATAAACCCGTTTTGATGATGAAATTGTCAAGCCAGGATTGATATCCACACCTTGATGACTGGTTCCACTCCTCGATTTTCAATCTCGCCAAAGTTTCATAATTTCGAATCAAATTAGGGACATGTATTAACTGGAAGGGTATATACCGTTAATCGCCTGTCGACAAGAGTATTTTACCTATTAGGCCAAGGCATGCCCCCTAATTCGAATGGACTTACGCTTCACTTTGGGAAATTTATCGAAGTTTCTCAACCCGAAACGCTTCAATATTTTATCAAGACTCTCTCTTATGTTATCTCAATTCCTATGCGATTTGATATTTTACGACATCGGCACTACGGTGGCGAGGGACGCCATTTTACGACCTCGGTCACTTCGGTGACGAGGGACGCTATGTTACGACCTCGGTCACTTCGGTGTCGAGGGACCAATTTTACAACATCGGTCACTTCGGTGTCGAGGGACGCTATGTTGAACGCTATTTTACGACCTCGGTCACTTCGGTGTCGAGGGACGCTATGTTGATGCTATTTTACGACCTCGGTCACTTCGGTGTCGAGGGACGCTATTTTACGACCTCGGTCACTTCGGTGACGAGGGACGCTATGTTACGAACTCGGTCACTTGGGATGTCGAGGGACGCTATGTTAAACGCTATTTTACGACCTCGGTCACTTCGGTGTCGAGGGACGCTATTTTACGACCTCGGTCACTTCGGTGACGAGGGATGCTATGTTACGATCTCGGTCACTTCGGTGTCGAGGGACGCTATGTTGAACGCTATTTTACGACCTCGGTCACTTCGGTGTCGAGGGACGCTATGTTACGACCTCGGTTACTTCGGTGTCTGAGGGACGCTATGTTGGACACAATTTTGTGACCTTGGTCACTTCGGTGTCGATGGACACACATTATACTTTACGCCTCGTTACTCTCGAGGACGAGAGATGCATAATACTCTAATAATTATCCTACATAGGTCACATACAAACTTAAACATGCTTACATACGTAAATTTCTATACGTTACCATTCTCACTTGTAATACGTTAATAAACCCTGATTGTGACACGGAACATAACATGGCATCGATTAACGAAACGAACGTAACATGGTCAAAACATGGTGGATACGCCGCTGGTACTTCCTATATATAAGTGTTTTCACCATGTTACCAAACTTTCGTAAAACGTGCCATGAGAAATTCGGGTTTTGCAGACCTATTTAGACCCGGTACAAACTTTAACAAGTTACAAACGCATTGCTAAACGCGCGATATCTGATTATCCACGAGTGACCCCATTCTTAACTCATCGCTTTCAGTACGCATACCATTATTATACTCGCATTTGTTTATTAGGTAAATCGTTCACTCTTATACCTCCAATATTCACCTGTTATTTTCTGCCTATTATACAAACCACGTTTGCAATCAATCAGTTTAAACATTCGAACCCTAAAATGCTTTCCTACTCTTACAACTATTTTCCATTATTTATTTATGCGCAAACATACTTAGTTGGCCGTTACTTCCAAAACCGTTTTTATATAAAACACCTAACTTCCTCGTTTTTCACCGATAAAGAATTCTCTACAAAACTGAGATTGCCAATGCTCTTTAAATTCAACGAAACATTTTCTTACAACCAACAGTGTGGCGAGACTTTCCATCAAAATACATATCATTTTATACGAAATCTTCCTTCTTAGGTAACATATTTTAAAATACCTCGTCATTGAGTTATTCAAACTTGTTTAAACTCGCTTGTCTATACATACACATGCACGTTTTACTTATGCTCGATGCCTCGAATCAATTTAAACAAACGAACCCTTTTTACAAACCTATCTTTTCGTTTCCCCGAAACTTCATACTTTCCAACACATTTCAAACTTACAAGTCTTGATTTTAGACAATCTAGACAAAATGCTTTTTCACCAAGGTCTTCCTCTTAAATAAATTTCGGAACGAAATTTCCTAAAGTAGGGGAGACTGTAACACCTCGTATCTTCATACTTCTAATTTAAAAATGTTCGTATTCGTATTCTAATTTTAGAAACCTTACATTCGTATTTTAATTTCAATCTCACAATTAGAGGCGTTAATCATAATAAAATTCATATTTTATACATACTATTTTTATACACATAACCAATCATTTAAATACGTATTTATATGCAAACTGACATAATTACACGTATAAATACTTATACGCACATCCTCAATACTTGAATTATACTTTTATACTTTTTATATACTCAATTACATTATATATACTCAAGAAATACCAAGAAAAATACCAATCATCTTTCCACCTCATCAATCCTCTTCACATTCTTTAACCAATCATATTTCACCTTTTTCCACATCCTTTCTCCACCAATCATCTTTTCAATCCTCTTCCACCTTCTTTAACCAATCCTATTTCACCCTTTCCACCTCCTTTCTCCACCAATCATCTTTTCAATCCTCTTCCACCTTTAATCAATCATATTTCACCCTTTTCCACCTTCTCTACCTATAAATACCAACCTTCTTCTACCATTTTCGTCACACCATTCTTCTCTCCATCTCTCTAATTCTCTCAATCTCTCTAAATCAAGAATTCTAAAAGGACACTAAGTGTTCCAACCATTCTTCTCTCAACCTATCTACTTCTCTCAAATCTTCCAAGCAAGGAAGAGAACTTTAAGATTTCTAAAAGAAAACACTAAGTGTTTTAAAGGAAGATTGAAGCCCCAACTCTTCACGGAATCACCAAAGGAAGCTTTGCAAAACTGTGAGCATACTCATCCTTTTTACGCTTTAACGCATTTTTGGGTGCAACATGTTTACAAAATCCACTTTACGCATTCGATTATAATTAAATACTCAAGCCATCGAACACGTTCATTGTTATGCTTAGGTAGTTTATGCTTGTTAGTTTCAACTTGTATTCTCATGATATTGTTATGCATGGTAGTTAAAGATTTTAATTATATACTATATGCTATGCGTAAGTTATTTATGTATGCTCGTTTCAACTTGAGTATAAAATGCCATGTGGTTTTGAGACAAACGTTTATACATATACTTATATTCAAACTTGTATGCTCGCTAGTGCTTTTGTACTGATCCATGCTTTTATTAAATGTTGCAGGATTGTGACATATGAATCTAGTAGGATTGCCTAGAAACGCATTTAAATTTTAATGTTAATTTGATTGTAATTTAATTTTCAATCCTGTTGTATCTCGATCCCAATACTTTTACAAAAATCATTGTAATGAAATGAAATTTATTTATTCGAATACTTATTGTACATTATTCATTTTAAACTTGTGGTGTTCCTAGTTCAAGCAACGTAAAAAGTAATTATTAAATACTTGTCACAATTAGTGTTATGAAGTCTCTTGCAATCTCGTTATCGTCTCATCCTGATGTCTCCGCCATCGGTTGGGGTGTGACAGATTGGTATCAGAGCCATAACTATAGGGAATTAGGTAGAATTGTCATGTTCGACATAGTCTATAGTTTCAGTGTATCGTATTTGACCATTCCAATATCATGCTTAAAACTTTATTCTTCCTACATCGTTTCTTCCTTTCTTTTGGTCTTAAAACTTACATAATGTCTTTCCTAAGACATTTTACACAATCGAAATGACTCACCAAAACAGGGGTGATTTCCGCCTTTGGTGACGAATTTCAATCCACCTAACATGATACTTTTGCACGAATTTCACCATCAAGTCAGAAGTGATATCCATATCTTGATGGGAATTTCCAATTCATAATCTAGTGGATCCTTATTGATGACTCGAGATTTTATCCTGTTTTGTTCAATAAACCACGTTTTGGGGACGAAATTGTCAAGCCAGGATTGATATCCACACCTTGAAGACTGGTTCCACTCCTCGATTTTCAATCTCGCCAAAGTTTCGTAATTTCGATCAAATTAGGGACATGTAGTAACTGGAAGGGTAAATACCATTAATCGCCTGTCGACAAGAGTATTTTACCTATTAGGCCAAGGCATGCCCCCTAATTCGAATGGACTTAATATTCACTTTGGAATAGTCGAAGTTTCTCAACCCGAAGCGCTCCAATATTTTATCAAGACTCTCTCTCATGTTATCTCAATTCCTATGAGATTTGATATTTTACGACCTCGGTCACTAAGGTGTCGAGGGACACCACTTTACGACCTCGGTCACTTCGGTGACGAGGGATGCTATGTTACGACCTCGGTCACTTCATTGTCGAGGGACGCTATTTTACGACCTCGGTCACTTCGGTGTCGAGGGACGCTATGTTGAACGCTATTTTACGATCTCGGTCACTTCGGTGTTGATGGATGCTATGTTGAATGCTATTTTATGACCTCGGTCACTTCGGTGTCGAGGGACGCTATTTTACGACCTCGGTCACTTCGGTGACGAGAGACGCTATGTTACGATCTCGGTCACTTCGATGTCGAGGGACGCTATGTTGAACGCTATTTTACGACCTCGGTCACTTCGGTGTCGAGGGACGCTATTTTACGACCTCGGTCACTTCTGTGACGAGGGACGCTATGTTACGATCTCGGTCACTTCAGTGTCGAGGGACGCTATGTTGAACGCTATTTTACGACTTCGGTCACTTCGATGTCGAGGGATGCTATGTTACGACCTCGGTTACTTCGGTGTCGAGGGATGCTATGTTGGACACTATTTTATCACCTTGGTCACTTCGGTGTCGATGGACACACATTATACTTTACGGCCTCGTTACTCTCGAGGACGAGAGATGCATAATACTCTAATAATTATCCTACATAGGTCACATACAAACTTAAACATGCTTACATACGTAAATTTCTATATGTTAGCATTCTCACTTGTAATACGTTAATAAACCCTGATTGTGACACGGAACGTAACACGGCATCGATTAACGAAACGAACGTAACATGGTCAAAACATGGTGGATACACCGCTGGTACTTCCTATATATAAGTGTTTTCACCATGTTACCAAACTTTCGTAAAACGTGCCATGAGAAATTCGGTGTTTTGCAGACCTATTTAGACCCGATACAAACTTTAACAACTCATAAACGCATTGCTAAACACGCAATATCTGATTATCCACGAGAGACCCCATTCTTAACTCATCGCTTTTAGTACGCATACCATTATTATACTCGCATTCGTTTATTAGGTCAATCGTTCACTCTTATATCTCCAATATTCGCCGTTATTCTCTACCTTTTATACAAACCATGTTTGCAATCAATCAGTTTAAACATTCGAACCCTAAAATGCTTTCCTACTCTTACAACTATTTTCCATTCTTTATTTATGCGCAAACATACTTAGTTGGCCGTTACCTCGAAAACCATTTTTATAAAAAACACTTAACTTCCTCGTTTTTCACCGATAAAGAATTCTCTACAAAACTGAGATTGCCAATGCTCTTTAAATCCAACGAAACATTTTCTTACAACCAACAGTGTGGCGAGACTTTCCATCAAAATACATATCATTTTATACGAAATCTTCCTTCTTAGGTAACATATTTTAAAATATCTCGTCATTGAGTTATTCAAACTTGTTTAAACTCGCTTGTCTATACATACACATGCACGTTTTACTTATGCTTAATGCCTCGAATCAATTTAAACAAACGAACCCTTTTTACAAACCTATCTTTTCGTTCCTCGAAACTTCATACTTTCCAACACATTTCAAACTTCCAAGTCTTGATTTTAGACAATCATTCTTCTAGCCAAAATGCTTTTTCTCCAAGGTCTTCCTCTTAAATAAATTTCGGGACGAAATTTCCTAAAGTAGGGGAGACTGTAACGCCTCGAATCTTCGTACTTCTATTTTAAAAATGTACGTATTCGTATTCTAATTTTAGAAACCTTACATTTGTATTTTAATTTCAATCTCATAATTCGAGCCGTTAATCATAATAAAATTCATATTTTATTCATATTATTTTATTCACACAACCAATCATTTAAATACGTATTTATATGCAAACTAACACAGTTATACGTATAAATACTTATACGCACATCCTCAATACTTGAATTATACTTTTATACTTTTTATATACTCAATTACATTATATATACTCAAGAAATACCAAGAAAAATACCAATAATCTTTCCACCTCATCAATCCTCTTCCACATTCTATAACCAATCATATTTCACCTTTTTCCACATCCTTTCTCCACCAATTATCTTTTCAATCCTCTTCCACCTTCTTTAACCAATCATATTTCACCATTTTCCACCTCCTTTCTCCACCAATCATCTTTTCAATCCTCTTCCACCTTTAACCAATCATATTTCACCCTTTTCCACCTTCTCTACCTATAAATACCAACCTTCTTCTACCATTTTCTTCACACCATTCTTCTCTCTATCTCTCTAATTCTCTCAATCTCTCTAAATCAAGAATTCTAAAAGGACACTAATTGTTCCAACCATTCTTCTCTTAACCTCTCTACTTCTCTCAAATCTTCTAAGCAAGGAAGAGAACTTTAAGATGTCTAAAAGAAAACACTAAGTGTTTTAAAGGAAGCTTGAGGTTCCAACCTCCAACTCTTCACGGAATCACCAAAGGAAGCTTTGCAAAACTGTGAGCATACTCGACCCTTTTTACGCTTTAACGCATTTTTGGATGCAACATGTATACAAAATCTACTTTACGCAATCGATTATAATTAAATACTCAAGCCATCGAACACGTTCATTGTTATGCTTAGGTAGTTTATGCTTGTTAGTTTCAACTTGTATTCTCATGATATTGTTATGCATGGTAGTTAAAGATTTTAATTATATACTATTTGCTATGCGTAAGTTATTTATGTATGCTCGTTTCAACTTGAAATATAAAATGCCATGTGATTTTGAGACAAACTTTTATACATATACTTGTATTCAAACTTGTATGTTTGCCAGTGCTTTTGTACTGATCCATGCTTTTATTAAATGTTGTAGGATTGTGACATATGAATCTAGTAGGATTGCCTCGAAATGCATTCAAATTTTAATGTTCGTTGTATTGTAATTTATTTTTCAATCCCGTTGTATCTCGATTCCAATACTTGTACAAAAATCATTGTAATGAAATGAAATTTATTTTTTTGAATACTTATTGTACATTATTCATTTTTAACTTGTGGTGTTCCTAGTTCAAGCAACATAAAAAGTAATTATTAAATACTTGTCACAATTAGTGTTATGAAGTCACCTGCAATCTCGTTTTCATCTCATCCCGATGTTTCCGCCATCGGTTGGGGTGTGACATGCAAAATAAAGAGCTTTCTGATACATCCACGATTCTTAATTGTTTATTTGCAAAGTCAGTTACCTGATAATGATGCTAAACAAGGCGTTGTTACACAACCAAGCTGCGTAACTCATGAAACTTTTACAAGAATAACAAATCAGGATAAAGTTTCTAAAACACAAGTAGAGGTGGCTGAGCATGTTTTACAAGAACGAAATGTTCAAACTCTACCTCCTGATACTGAGCCCACTGCTCCTGGTGATCAAGGCTTTACAACCACTTTCCTGAAACCCACACAGGCAATCTCCAAAAAGAAACCAAAGAAAATATCCAGAAAACCCACCAAATCCAAAAAGGGCCCTTTGGAAGATGAGATCCCAGAGGTTAACCCGGTGATAACACAAAAAATCACATGAAAACACTGCTGCTACTTCTTCACAACAGATGTTAGAATCTCAACCTGGCTTTGAAACTCCTCCTTCTAACTCACAAAAGGAAAAGATTGTAGACACAGGGACACCAAATTATGAAGCTCTGGATCCACTTGGTTCCATCTTCCAAAGCCCCTCTCCTAGGGCAATGTCTCTTTCTGCACCATAACCATCACCAACAAAATCACTCCCACCAACAATATTGCCTTTGCTGAATGCAATTGACCTAGAACAGACATTAACCAGTTCTTCTCAACAACTCATCAATGAGAATATACTCCATCAAGTGACCGGTTCTGATTCTGTACTCATTGCTAGCCCCTCAGCACATGAAGAGGATACATCCCTTGGGTTACATTTAATATTTGGTGATAGTTCAACAAGAGCACCTACTACAATCGCTAAACTACCAAGTTTTCAATTGGACAGTGGTTACATATATAAGACTCTTTTGAAGGCATCCACTGTTGAGGCTACCAAGGTATCCTCTGTTCTAGTGGGGAGTCTCCAGTACCAAGAAAAAGGGGCATCTATGTTTGAAATAGGGGTTGAGAACATAGATACAACTACCTTTTTAGGTAGGAGTTCAGATGATCCTATTAAATTAGGTGATGATCTAAAATATCAGGATAGACGGATAGAATTACCAAAATAGAAAGCTCTATTGATGAAATCAATGATTTGCTGAAACAGTTGATAGCTACAAAGAGCCAACCCTCTGTCCTATCCATTGATAACCTCAAAGAAGCTGTAGTCCCTCTGTTTCAACAACAAAAGTTTTTGCTGATCTTCAACACAAGCATTAGATGCAAGAACTTAGAAACATGGTTGATTCCAGATATATGGACACAACTACAGATATCAAGGTAATAAAGGCTCATCTCCTGCAAACCACTGGTGCTTCTCCTCTATAGTAATCTTGGTCAACACTGATGATGCCAAAAAGGGAGAGATACCTTTAAAAAAAGAAGTACTAAAGTTCAATGACAAAGGTGCATGACCAACAGTGGTTATCCCTAAGCCAGATGGTTCTAAAAAGATTGATGAAACAGCTAACATCTTTGCAATGGAAAAGGAGAATACAAAGAAGAGGGCAATTGTTGAGAGCAGAGCATTGGTGGGAAAAAGATAGCCATGCAAAAAGAAAAAGAAAATGTTGGGTCTTCAACAAAGAAGATGCCTGTTAGAAAAACAAGGTAATCAACATCAACATCCATTCCTTCTAAGACAGCTGTTATCCCAACCATATCTTCTGCTCCTTCAAAAACACTTACACCTCCTTCTTCAAAAGCAGTCGGTAAACAAATCCCAGGTGTCAACATCTGTTGACACAACAAAGGTTATAAAAAATGTTAATCCAACCACTGCTATGATCATATTTCTAACTTCCACCACATCTCTACCCATACCCACAAATATTTCACAACCACAATCACCAAATCTTAGTTTCAAAAGGAGAAAGACCACTAATGTTGTATTTGATGACAAGATCATACCTTATCCTACACCTGTGTCTTCAAAACCTCTGGAATTACAAGCTCTCAAGCCAGAAATCAAATCCTTCTTTGCAGAAGAAGATCCAGATAAAAGGAAATTCCCATCCCTGAAAGGTTATCCAAGCCTAGAAACTTAGAAGAATATAAAACGCTTAAAGTCAAACAAGCCAAGGATATCACAAGGAGGGATACCCAGGGAAAGTCTGACAGAGTAATTGAAAATTACTGACAATATCTCTTGAGCAAAGTCAGAAGAATAAAAGATTATGCAAGAGATTTGAGCAAACATTTAACAGAAAGAGAAGATAAAAGCTTGAAAGAGGATTACATCAATCACATCTTGGAAACTAAATTATACAAGGCTACAAGGGCACAATTTAATGATTGACTGTGAGAGAGTTGGATGAAGAGGTGCAAAGAATGCAAAAAATGCTGAAAGATCCTCTCAAAAAGCCAACTCCCCCAGATTGGAACAAACATAAGAAGTTGCCTGAAAAGAATTTGAAAATAAGGAGAATGAAGGAAGAATTGATTGCTGCTAATTATGGATCGAAGAACCAAATCATGAGCTAGACGGAGGTTAAGGTAATTGATACTTATAGATCACTTGAAAAGAGAAGAAAAACTGATCCATCATTGCCAAACAAGCCAGAGTATCTAGCAGAGGATACAACTCAACAGACCCTACACTCTTCAAACCATCTGAAACATCTGCTATATCTATTTTGGCCTTAAATCAATGAAAGAGGCAAATGGAAATGGTAGAAGAAGACAAGAGAGTGTATGAGCACATAAAGGAAGGGATCCAAAATATGATTGACTTACATACTGATGAGACCAGTCAAAATCTTGCAGAAGATCTGTCTCTTATGGCACAACAAACAATATTTCCCACCTCAACAATAAATTTCCATCCTAGAAAGCCGTCAGACCCAAAAATTCTGAAGTGGAAAGTTGATAAAAACTCCCACGAATTCACTTTGCTCAAGTATGATGGCACAACTACCAAGATGAATATGGAGGGTGCATATGGGCTGTGTGTAGAAGACCTCCAAGAACTCCTAGATCTGGTGCTTGAAAAGGATGATGATGAGGAATCTCTAACTTTCGAATTGCAGTTTAAAGGCCAAATCAGAGATCTCCTGTTGAGGAATAAAGACCAAGAATAAAAGGTATTTTAACCATCATCTATTACAGGGGAGATTGTTGGGATTGAACCTATAGAAAGGAACGATAATATAAAGCCAAAATGCTCTATCGCGATTGGTCCTTCTATCAGTACTTAGAACATCTGATCATCTAAACTCTGCCTTCTAAAGACTGATGCCATTTACCTCATCTGCTACACCAAAGGTCTGACAGAAGATATCAAGAAGAGGATAGTCATCATGTTTAGTTTTATTTTCAATGTAACATTGCTGTTGCACTAACAGTTGTTAGGGATCAGTGTTTCTAGTTAGTTATTTTTTTGTTAGATGTCACTATCAACCCTGACGTCATCAAAGGTGCTCCCGGGGTTAGATAGTTAGTATAAATAGTAGTGTCGATGTAACAGTACAATTTGTCTTCTTAAATAGATCTTTACACCAATCATCTTCTTCCATTTTCTGTACTATCAAGCTTTATTATAATAGGCTGAGGGGGAGTTTGTGAATCACTTGCAAAGTTTACATACTTGAAAGCATGATGATGATGAAAACAAATGACCTTTACTTGTAGTAAAAGTTTTCCATTCTATTCCGCTGCATTTACTTTAAACTTCAATCATATTTCCATTTTTGAAACAAAAACTACAAGTAAATCAAACTCAGATCCTAACACATCACCACAAGAGCAAGGATATGATTGCATATTTCCAAACTTCAAGATCTGTCCTTCAAGCAGAGGAGCAGATGTTAGTAACAATGGTGAAAACACTGCTGGTTTAACAGTGGTTAATTCTCAATCCTCTGTCTGCTCTCAAAACCAAAACACTGTTGATAAAAATCCATCAAATCTGGATAAAAATCAACAAACATCACTACCATACCACCACCTCCATTCCAATCAGAGGCTGGACCATCAATTTCACCAACACATGATAGCTCAGATGATACACATTTGTAAGCTTCACCTCAAAATGCACTTGTCCCATATCAAGGTGATTTGATCTTCCTCAAAAGCCATTCATTGGATCAAGTTATTGGCAACATAAATGAGGGAGTGCTCACAAGAAGCCAATCCCAAAACATTTACCTCTTTGCTGGCTTTCTATCACTCATCCAACATGTCAAGTACCAAGAGGCACTGAAAGACAATAGTTGGGTAGAGGCTATGCAAGAGGAGCTCCTTTAGTTTAGAAGACAACAAGTTTGGGAACTTGTACCACTGCCTAAGGATGTGAGTCAAATTGGCACAAAGTGGATCTTCAAGAACAAAACAGATGAAAGGGGTATTGTTGTCAAAAACAAAGAAAGGCTCGTGGTTCAAGGCTACAGTCAGGAAGAATGCATTACTATGATGAAACCTTTGCTCCTGTAGCAAGGTTAGAAACCATTAGACTTTTCTTAGCTTTTGCTGCTAACCACAACATCAAAGTGTTTCAAATGGACATCAAAAGTGCATTCCTGTATGGAAAGATCAAGTAAGAAGTGTATGTGTGCCAACCTCCTGGATTTGGATATCCATTCCATCCTGATCATGTGTACAGGTTAAACAAAGCACTGTATGGTCTTAAACAAGCACCAAGAGCCTGGTATGAAACTCTATCCACTTTTCTCTTATCCATAGGTTTTTCAAGAGGTAAAAGGATAAAACCTTGTTTTTAAAATGGAAAGAACGTATTTGATTCTCGTCCAAATTTATGTGGATGACATCATTTTTGGATCCACATGCACTGCCATGTGTGAAGAGTTCAGAAAACTCATGGCAGTAGAGTTTGAAATGAGTCAATGGGTGAGTTGCATTGTTTCCTTGGTTTACAAGTCAAACAAATGCACAATAAGTATGTCAAAGAACTGTTTAAAAAGTTTGATATGGATGATTTTAAACCTTGCAGCACACCCATGGCAACTTCAAAGTTGGTCACTATTGTTGATAAAGATGACTTGGTTGATCAAAAACTTTATAGAAGTATGATTGAGTCTTTATTGTACCTAACTGTCTCCAGGGAAGACATCATGTTTGCAACATGTGTTTGTGCCAGATCATAGTCGCTACCTAGAAAGTCTGATCTTATTTCTGTCAAAAGGATATTCAGGTACATAAAAGGTGCTCCCACACTTGGTATCTGGTATCCTGCTAATGGAAATATTGATCTTTCAGGTTACTCGGATAGTGATTTTGCTGGATGCAAGACAACAAGGAAGTCCACATCAGGAGGTGTCCAATTCCTAGGTGATTGCCAAGTGTCTTGGCAATGTAAAAAAGCAAATTGCAGTTTCCACACCACTGCTGAGGAAGAATACATTTCTGATGCAAGTTGCATTGCACAAATCCTGTGGCTTCAAAATCAACTTTTGGATTTTGGTATCACTGCTTTAAAGACTCCTCTCAAAATTGACAGTCAAACAGCAAAAAATATCATCAAAAATCTAGTCTCTCACTCCACAACAAAACACATTGACATCAGACATCACTTTGTGAGGGATTGCTATGAAAAAGGTTTGATTTCCTTACAACATGTCCATACTAAGGATCAGCTAGCAAATGTTGTAACAAAAGCATTGGATACATCTACTTTTGAAAGCTTGATATCTAGGATTGGAATGCTAAATATGGATTAAAAATAGTTTTTCTGGTAATTCATGTGTATATAGCATAAAAAGTGTTTCCAGAAAATCAAAATTTCATCCTTAAAAATATATTAAAATTGAAATTTTCAATTAATCCTTAAAGTATGTTTTAAACCACTATAGCATCAAAAACACTGGTCGTTTAGTAAAGCTATCCCACTGTCAAAAGTGTATCCTCTGAGAGTTTCAAAACACTGTTCCCATCCACTGCCCATGTTCTCAAACAGTGTTTATCCAAACAACTGTCTTCCATTGTCAAACAGAGGTTACACGTGGTTAGACGTTATTTGTCAGTTGTTTGCATCAGATGACACGTCATCATCACTTTTTCAAAACCCTATAAAACCCTGTTTTATCCATAACAGAGGTTCACTTTGCCGTGTTGAATTCAAAATTCTCAAAACGGTTTTTCTCCTCAATCATGGCACCCAAAGCTAAATCAAAAGCGAAATCTCAACCAGAACCACCACCATTTACGCTCATAATCGAAACTCCTCACAATTACACAAAAAAATCTTGAGGCAACTGATTCAAACACAAGATATCATTCAATGATAAAAATCTTAAAAGAATCAAAATTTTTGAACATGTTAACCATCAAAGCCCCTATCTATCAAGATGCACAACGACAATTTTGGGCAAATGCAGAGGTTCATTCTCAAAAGGATGTTCCTTATGCTATTATCTCAAGAGTGGGCAAAACACTGATGCAAATAAGCCTTCAATCGATTTCCCAAGTGTTCGAATTGAATGATATGGCACATCCTGTGTCATTCTCTACAAATGAGATGCATGCTGAATTTTTGGAAAGAGGTTACATTGGGCAACTTAAAGGTATGACAATCTTCAAACCCAATTTTCCTGCTGAGATGAGATTTTTCTTTCACACTCATTTAACATGTCTCTCAGCAAAGACCACAACTTTCAATGAAATACCATCCAACATTCAGTATCTGGGGTATGCCATTTTAACTGGATCAGATTTAAAATTTTCTCAGATACTGTTCAATGATCTTGTGGAAAATTTTAATAATATTGCAAAACGGAAAGCTTTTCTGATACATCCATGATTCTTGAGTGTTTATCTTCATAATCAGTTACATGATAATGATGTTAAACAAGGCACTGTTTCACAACCAGGTAGCCTAACTCATGAAACTTTTACTAGAATTACAAATCAGGATAAAGTTTCAAAAACACATGTAGAGGAGGCTGAGCAAGCTTTACAAGAACAAAATGTTCAATCTCTACCCCCTGCTACTGAGCCCACTGCTCATTGTGATCAAGGCATTGCAACCACTGCCCTGAAACCCACACCAGCAATCTCCAAAAAGAAACCAAAGAAATAATCTAGAAAACCCACCAAACCTAAAAAGGGCCCTCTGGAAGATGAGATCCCATAGGTTAATGTCACACCCTCAATTTCCACTTGCGGAGTTTTACCGCGAGGCGTGTGAACAAACCAGAATCTGAAACACTAGTATGTCGAACGACTCTATATGATTTGATAATACGTTTTCAAAAATCATTTGTTTAACCATTCGTCGTAGATTTTATATTGTCTTAGTTAGTTACCAATGTTTAGCGGAAGCATTAGTTTTTAAAGTTGAGTGGAAGCATAAAGTAAAGTAACGGAACGGGCGCCAACATAAACGCCAAAACCAAAGAAAAACCCAAAACAATGTTTGTAAATGAGACTCGATAAAAGATGTCTTGATCAATGCAAGTGAGTGCACCTAGAGCTCCTAGCGTCCTGAGAAACATGTAAAGAAACAAGTGTCAACATTAAAGATGAGTGAGTTCACAAGTTTTCATAAATTCGTTTGTTCGGTTATGAGTTTGTTTTCCCCCGTTATCCCTAACCCGGGATAACGATTTAGTTCCATTATTCCCAACCCGGAATAATACTGATAGTTCCATTATTCCTTACCCGGAATAATACCGATAGTTCCATTATTCGTAACCCGGAATAATAACGTTGTTGGTTCCATTATCCCTAACCTGGGATAATATTGCTGATGGTTCCATTATTCCTAACCCGGAATAATATTGTTGTTTGTTCCATTATTCCTAACCCGGAATAATATTGTTTATTCGTAATTAAGTTCAATGTTAACATATATAGGTAGCTAGCCTAAAGTTATGTCACGTAAGTGTTCGCGATCGAAGCTGACTGTTGTGCCTCCGTATTGCCAGGCCTATCACTGACCATGGCGAAGTTAGGCCAAATTATTCACCCGTTGACCATACCCGGTCGGCTAGCGCGACTAGCTCAGATGGGGCTTGTCGGGCCCAGTAGTACTACTTATAATTTCCCCGCTATTTAAACCCAATACTAACGATCCGAGAGATTGTCGAGGACTTATGTGATATAGCTGCTTAGTGACCATAACGTTACATTAACATTAACTTAGTTACCGAATAGTTATGTGACGTTGATTTCGTATAACGTAAAGAGATTGAGTTGAAGAGTGTATACATGTTTCTCCCCCTGTTGTTTAAAACCGGATAAAATTAGGGGACGTGAACTCACCTTTAGTTGCTCGGTTAGTGTAACACAGAAGTTGCAAATGATGGGACCGCTAATTGCGTCCTAATAAACCAATTGATTTCAAGTCAGTGTGTGAACACACCAATACAAATTCTACACATAATTTACGCACAAAGTGATACACACAATCAAAATTCCTAACACTCAAACATGCATGCAAGTATCCTCATGTGAACATAGTAATCAAAACAATTTATCATGAACATAATCCAATCCATGCAACACTTTGGTGCACACATTCACAAGTTATCAAGTTTCAGCTTACATACTCATAATTCGGCTGTTTTCTAGGATTTTTATATAATAGTTCCAACGTTCCAAAAATTCCAATTATTTTACAGCAGGTGACAACTATACTGTAGAAATTTATATAAATTTTTCAGGTCCTAATACTTTACCAATTATCCATAAATATTAATATACTAGGCTACAGTCAGATTCGTCACTTTCTGACTGCAGTCCACGGAAGAATTTATTTAAAAATCACTGTTCGTCCAATTAACAAAATTCCAGTGGGAGTTGCCCGGAAATTACATACCTAGTTGCTGTACAAATTTCATGATTCGACTCCCTACAGATTATTAAATCCAACTCGATAAACAACTAACAAAATTTCAGGATTTTCACAGCTTTAGTTACTGAACTTAATTGGCCACTTAAAAATATCAAACGACTTCAGAAAAATATGAATCCAGTGCCATTAGATTCGTTATTTAAAACTCTACGTTTTAGACTTCAAAAAATCCATTTTTCGACAACTAATGACCGAGTTACAGCCAGTTGAAGTCGGCTGTAACCATCATTCAGCAGCCTGATTCAGCACTTTATCACAAACTAACTCCCTTAAACCGTTTATATATTGAACATATGCGATCAAGAACAGATTTTTCCAATCATATATCATTATATATATCATATCCATGCAAACCCTAATCATAATCTCTAGTTTTTATCGATCAAAACGCAGCCTATGTTACATGATTTCCGAAAACATCAAACTTTCAAACTAGCATAATCAATCCGAAAACAACACAATCACTACATTCAAACACATATATCCGAATATGATCTTGTAACAATGATAAATCCTAACCTTTAATGACAAGGTAAATGAACCGTGAGTGAGATGAGGAACCGATGATCAAAGATAATTGCGACCGAGGATGAAGATGGCGAGGGGCTGCCGCGCGACCGAGAGATGATGTAGGAGGCTACACGCGATCGATGGAACTAGTGAAGGGCTGCCGACGGCTGTTTAGATATTAGGGTTTGTGTTTTGTTTTTGATTTGTGAAGAAGGATCATGCATGTGTGTGTATATATAGCGCAAAGAGATGGGTTCAAGTTTTGGGTTGATCGCGGCCGAGGGGTTTGGGTTTAAGGTTTGGGTTTAAAACTTGGTTCACTCCTAGAGTCACAAGGAATCGAGGTTGGTTCATGTCGCGGTTCGGTTCGGTTCGTGTACATATTTACCATAAATATTTTATAACTAAAACAATCACGTAATCGAACATCACATATTCACCAACTCATAAACGTTTAATACACATAGCACATACTTCATTTGACAAGTTCACTAAATTACCGTAACTATTTCGAGCGTGCAAATTCAAGTCTCCGAATTAATAACCGTGAAGTAGTGCGTTTAAGTTATCCGAAAAACCGGGATGTCACATTATCCCCATGTTGAAAGAATTTCGTCCCGAAAATTGAGTAAACGCGGTTTAGAATGCAGCGTACATGTTTAGAGTGCCACGCACAAAGAGTTAGTTCGTTAACGATGGTACGCGAAGTTACAAGAAGTTCCCAAGTGCCATGCACAAAGATTCCCAAGTGCCATGCACAAGGATTTAGTTAACAATGGTACGCGAAAGTATGAGAAATTTCCAGGTTGTCACATCATCCCCATGTTGAAAGAATTTTCGTCCCGAAAATTTAGTTACTGGTATCGTTAGTTTGCTGCTCAGTTGCGAAGAGGTGTGGGTATTTGCTTTTCATTTGGTCCTCTCTTTCCCACGTGAACTCCGGTCCACGCTTAGAGTCCCAACGAACCTTAACGATCGGAATCTTGCTGTGCCTTCGAGTCTTGATCTCACGATCCATGATCTCGATAGGCTGTTCCACAAAGTGCAGTTGTTCATCCACTTGAATCTCATCCAATGGAATGACTAGAGTTTCATCTGATAGACACTTCTTCAGATTTGACACGTGAAACACGTTGTGAACTCCACTGAGTTCGGCAGGAAGGTCTAATTGATAAGCTACGGGTCCAATACGTTTCAAGATCACAAACGGACCTACGTACCGTGGGTTTAGTTTGCCTCGTTTTCCAAAGCGAATTACACCCTTCCAGGGTGACACCTTTAGTAGGACGCGGTCGCCTACTTGAAATTCGAGCGGTTTGCGTCGTTGATCAGCGTAGCTTTTCTGTCGATCTCGTGCCGCCGCCATGTGGTTTCTGATTTGTACAATCTTTTCAGTAGCCTCAAGTATCAACTCAGGGCCTGTAAGTTGGCTGTCACCGACTTCTGCCCAACAGACCGGTGATCTACATTTATGACCGTATAATGCCTCAAACGGTGCTGCCGATATACTTGTATGGTAACTGTTGTTATACGAGAATTCCACTAAAGGCAGGTGGATTTCCCAACTATTTCCAAAGTCTACTACGTATGCCCTAAGCATGTCTTCCAAGGTCTGTATGGTCCTTTCGCTTTGACCATCAGTCTAAGGGTGATAGGCTGTGCTCATATCTAAGCGTGTTCCCAACGCTTTCTGAAGTGACTGCCAAAGTTGGACGTGAAGCGAGCATCTCTGTCTGAGATGATGGACGTTGGCACTCCGTGCCGAGAAACTACTTCCTTAATGTAGATGCGAGTCAACTTCTCCATCTTATCTGTTTCTTTAATAGCTAGGAAGTGTGCGGACTTAGTTAAACGATCCACAATCACCCAGATGGTATCGCAACCACCCAAAGTTCGCGGGAGTTTAGTGATGAAATCCATCGAGATCTGATCCCATTTCCACACTGGGATCTCAGGTTGTTGGAGTAGCCCCGATGGCTTTTGATACTCTACCTTGACTTTTGCACAAGTCAAACACTTACTCACGTAGGTGGCTATATCAGCTTTCATGTTGGGCCACCAATACGCAGCTTTAAGGTCTTGATACATCTTATCTGAACCAGGATGGACAGAGTATCGGGATTTGTGAGCTTCGTCCATGACTAGCTCTCTGAGGTTTCCGTAGAGAGGTACCCATATGCGATTCATGAAATACCGGGCTCCATTGGGTTTTACTTCCCAATCGCGTTCCATTTTTCCCACTGATTCGGCCTTGATGTTTTCTTCCTTAACTGCTTCTAACTGCGCGTCGCGTATCTATTCGGGTAACCCCGAATGAATAGTGAGCTGTAGTGCTCGTACTCGACGAGGTTTCAAGTGTTCCTTCCTACTGAGGGCATCAGCTACCACGTTAGCTTTACCCGGGTGATACCGAATGGCACACTCATAATCGTTCAAGAGTTCGACCCAGCGACGCTGTCGCATGTTCAACTCCTTCTGATTAAAGATGTGTTGGAGGCTCTTGTGGTCTGTAAAGATTGTGCACTTCGTTCCATATAGGTAGTGTCTCCAAATCTTAAGTGCAAACACTACTGCTCCCAATTCCAGGTCATGTGTTGTGTAGTTTTTCTCGTGAACCTTCAGTTGTCGGGACGCATACGCGATGACCTTGTCGCGCTGCATGAGTACGCATCCCAATCCCTGAATGGAAGCATCACAATATACTACAAAATCATCTGTCCCTTCCGGCAAGGACAGAATGGGTGCACTGCAAAGTTTCTGTTTCAGCAATTTAAATGCTGCTTCCTGCTTGTCACCCCAAGCATACTTGATGCCTTTCTGGGTGAGGGTAGTAAGCGGTTGCGCGATCTTTGAAAATCCCTCGATGAAACGTCTGTAGTAACCAGCCAAACCCAAAAATTGGCGGATCTCCGTCGGTGTCCTGGGTGCTTCCCAGTTTTTGGTAGCTTCAATCTTGGCAGGGTCGACATGGATACCCTTTTCATTTATGATATGCCGAGGAACTGAACTTCTCGAATCCAGAAATCACACTTTGAAAGCTTGGCATATAGTTTCTCCTGTTGAAGTAATCCCAGCAGTAATCGTAGATGTTCAGCATGTTCTTCTTCACCTTTAGAGTAGATGAGTATGTCATCGATGAACACAATGACAAACTTGTCGAGGTATGGTTTACACACACGGTTCATGAGGTCCATGAACACCGCGGGTGCGTTGGTGAGACCGAAGGGCATGACCAAGAACTCATAATGGCCATACCGAGTATGAAATGCCGTCTTAGCGATATCCTCCTCCCTGACGCGTAGCTGGTGGTAACCGGACCGTAGATCAATCTTGGAGTAGTAGCTTGACCCTTGCAGTTGGTCGAAGAGATCGTCGATGCGAGGTAACGGGTATCGGTTCTTGACAGTAACCTTGTTGAGTTCCCTGTAGTCGATGCACATGCGGAAGGTCCCGTCCTTCTTCTTGACAAAAAGGACTGGAGCTCCCCATGGCGAAGCGCTTGGTCGGATAAATCCCTTTTCTAACAGCTCCTAAAGTTGGGTAGACAGCTCCTGCAGCTCGGCTGGAGCTAGGCGGTATGGGGCCTTGGCGATAGGAGTTGCATGGTTCGCCAATTCAATTTCAAACTCCAATTGTCGATGGGGTGGGAGACCAGGTAACTCCTTTGGGAATACATCAGAAAAATCACGGACGACGGGGATGTCTTCTATACGTTTCTCGTCCTTAGGCTGTTCGGTAACCAGTGCGAGTAAAGCGAAAGAGTTCTTCCTCCGAAGATACTTCTGCGCTTGCATGTAAGAGATGATGTTTGTGACGGCGCCTGCCTTCTCGCCTTGCACCGTCAAGATTTCGTCGTTAGAGAGCGGAATACAGATAGATTTTTTTCGAAACAGAGAACTTCAGCTCGGACATCGGATAGCCAGTCCATTCCGACTACCACGTCAAAACTTCCCAGGGTAGTTGTCATCAGATCAATGGTAAAGGTGTGACCCGCGAGTTTGAGTTGACAGCCGGATACTATATGGGTCACATCTACGGATTTACCATCTGCTAGTTCTATGACATAAGGGGTCTCTAAGGGTTTAGGCGTGAGATTTAGGTTCTTCCTAAAAGACTCAGATATAAAGCTCCTATCCGCACCCGTATCAAAAAGCACAGTAGCAAAATGTTCATTAAGGGGAAACTTACCGGTGACCACGTTCGAGTCGTTTCTGGCCTCTCTGCGGCCCAATGTAAATGCGTGACCTTTGGCACCTCCTGTGCCACCATTTCCATTATTGTTGTTATTATTGTTGTTGTGGTTATTGTGGTTGTGGTTTTTCCCACCATTGTTGTTGTTGTTATGCAACTGTGGGCAGTCTCTTTTGAAGTGGGCAGTGCTACCACACTGATAGCATCCCCGGTTAACACCCTGCTGTGGGCCTTGGGGTTGATTTTGGTTCTGTCGGGACATGATTTCCCCACGACAATCCTTTGCCGCATGTCCCACCTTGCCACATCGTTGGCAGCGATTCCCGGCACAAGGGCCGTGATGATGAAGATTACAGCGATTGCACTTCGGCTTTCGACCTACATAGCCGCTTGCGTTCTGGTTGTTGTTGTTGTTGGCGGGCTGATTTTGGTGACCCCGGTGGCTGTTGTAATTATTGAACCGTTTCTGGTTCCCCTGTTGTGGCTGGGATGACGAAGACTGTCGAACGGACGAGTCTTCAAACTTTCTTTTATTATCAGGGGCAACTTCAGTTGTACCCCTAGTTGGCAACTTTCTTTGTTCCACCGCCTTATCGGTGAGTTTGTGCGCCAACCTGATTGCTTGATGCTCCGTTGCAGGGTTACTAGCCATTACCATACCCTGAATCTCCGGAACCAGACCCCCAAGGTAAAACTCGAGTCGTTTCTCCACAGTGTTGGCTAGATCGGGACATAGAAATACCAAGTCGTGATGTTTTGCTGTGTATGCTTCGATTTCAGATCCCACCATCTTGTGGTTCCATAAGGCTTGCTCCAACTGTTGCACTCTGTCTCGTGGACAGTACTCCTATTTGATTAGGGCCTTAAACTCGACCCAGGCCATTGCATTTGCAGCAATAAGTCCACGCGTTTGGACTTGTGCATTCCACCAAGTTAGTGCCCCATCTTCCAGTGTTGAGGCTGCATACTTGACCTTGTTGGCCTCCAGACAGTTGCACATTTCAAATACCGATTCAGATTTTTCGATCCAGCGGACAAGTCCTATGGGTTCTTCTGCCCCCGAGAATTTGCTTGGTTTCGCGTCGAGGAACATCTTGTAGGGGTTAAAACCCCCTTCTGCTGCTGGTGGGTTTTGAACACCCGCTAGAGCAGCATTCACGTGTTCTTGGATCATTGCGGCCAATTTTTCAGTTGACATGTTGAGATTTCCGCGGCGACCGGTTGTCATTTCAGATCTAAAGGAAACAAAATGGAGATTGGCGAGACGAGTTAGTCATCTATGTCTTCATCTCCCAGGTCGCTATCACTGCTGTCATCCTCTTCAGCGTTTTCAGCTTCAACAGCCGGGTCTTCCTTCTCTGGATCCTCCTCTGGATCCTCCTCTGGGTCCTCCTCCGGGTCCTCCTCTGGATCCTCTTCTGGATCCTCTTCTGGATCCTCTTCTGGATCCTTTTCCGGATCCTCCTCTACCGGCACTGGAGGGGCCGGTGCTGGTGCAGGTACCGGTATAGGTGCCTGATTCTGTTCTAGTTCTTGAATTCTCCAGCTAGACTCAAGATCTCTGTCTTCTAGCCAGTCAGCCCTTAGCTGCTCAGCACGAAGGTCTTTGGCTAAAGTGTTACGAGCTATCTTACACGCATGTTGCTCTTCCTCGAGCGATCCAGTTTTACCTGTCAATTGTCGTATCATCCATCCCTGTGCTAGGATGGTTTCGTGCATTCTTTCCAATTGTTCCTATTGTTTCCGTATCATATCTCTAAGTAGGTCGCTCCCTACTTCTAACGAGTTAACCGGTTCGACCGGCCTAGCGATGGTCGGGCGTGAGGACGACTCCTCCCCTAGAGCGAGTCTTTTCCTAGCAGCTGAGCGTGTCTCCACGCCATGAGGTGGTGAGGGTTCGACTATGGGTGCCTTCCCCGGCGCCCTTGGTTGTCGAGATTTGTCGAATGATGATGATGACATTGCCTGATGGGTTGTGTAGTTAGTTACGAGTTGCATTCATTTCTTACTATGCATTCATATTCTACATAACACAGTTGTGGTACATCACATAACAAGATCTAACAGTTCGGTGCCAAACTACGTCTAGTGTCGTGTAATCAGCTATAGTTTAGGTCTACTTCTAATGCAAACCTGGTTCTCTATAGCTAGAGGCTCTGATACCAATCTGTCACACCCTCAATTTCCACTTGCGGAGTTTTACCGCGAGGCGTGTGAACAAACCAGAATCTGAAACACTAGTACGTCGAACGACTCTATATGATTTGATAATACGTTTTCCAAAAATCATTTGTTTAACCATTCGTCGTAGATTTTATATTGTCTTAGTTAGTTACCAATGTTTAGCGGAAGCATTAGTTTTTAAAGTTGAGCGGAAGCATAAAGTAAAGTAACGGAACGGGCGCCAACATAAACGCCAAAACCAAAGAAAAACCTAAAACAATGTTTGTAAATGAGACTCGATAAAAGATGTCTTGATCAATGCAAGTGAGTGCACCTAGAGCTCCCAGCGTCCTGAGAAACATGTAAAGAAACAAGTGTCAACATTAAAGATGAGTGAGTTCACAGGTTTTCATAAATTCGTTTGTTCGGTTATGAGTTTATTTCCCCCGTTATCCCTAACCCGGGATAACGATTTAGTTCCATTATTCCCAACCCGGAATAATACTGATAGTTCCATTATTCCTTACCCGGAATAATACCGATAGTTCCATTATTCGTAACCCGGAATAATAACGTTGTTGGTTCCATTATCCCTAACCTGGGATAATATTGCTGATGGTTCCATTATTCCTAACCCGGAATAATATTGTTGTTGTTTCATTATTCCTAACCCGGAATAATATTGTTGATTCGTAATTAAGTTCAATGTTAACATATATAGGTAGCTAGCCTAAAGTTATGTCACGTAAGTGTTCGCGATCGAAGCTGACTGTTGTGCCTCCGTGTTGCCAGGCCTATCACTGACCATGGCGAAGTTAGGCCAAATTATTCACCCGTTGACCATACCCGGTCGGCTAGCGCGACTAGCTCGGATGGGGCTTGTCGGGCCCAGTAGTACTACTTATAATTTCCCCGCTATTTAAACCCAATACTAACGATCCGAGAGATTGTCGAGGACTTATGTGATATAGCTGCTTAGTGACCATAACGTTACATTAACATTAACTTAGTTACCGAATAGTTATGTGACGTTGATTTCGTATAACGTAAAGAGGTTGAGTTGAAGAGTGTATACATATTTCTCCCCTGTTGTTTAAAACCGGATAAATTTAGGGGACGTGAACTCACCTTTAGTTGCTCGGTTAGTGTAACACAGAAGTTGCAAATGATGGGACCGCTAATTGCGTCCTAATAAACCAATTGATTTCAAGTCAGTGTGTGAACACACCAATACAAATTCTACACATAATTTACGCACAAAGTGATACACACAATCAAAATTCCTAACACTCAAACATGCATGCAAGTATCCTCATGTGAACATAGTAATCAAAACAATTTATCATGAACATAATCCAATCCATGCAACACTTTGGTGCACACATTCACAAGTTATCAAGTTTCAGCTTACATACTCATAATTCGGCTGTTTTCTAGGATTTTTATATAATAGTTCCAACGTTCCAAAAATTCCAATTATTTTACAGCAGGTGACAACTATACTGTAGAAATTTATATAAATTTTTCAAGTCCTAATACTTTACCAATTATCCATAAATATTAATATACTAGGCTGCAGTCAGATTCGTCACTTTCTGACTGCAGTCCACGGAAGAATTTATTTAAAAATCACTGTTCGTCCAATTAACAAAATTACAGTGGGAGTTGCCCGGAAATTTCCATACCTAGTTGCTGTACAAATTTCATGATTCGACTCCCTACAGATTATTAAATCCAACTCGATAAACAACTAACAAAATTTCAGGATTTTCACAGCTTTAGTTACTGAACTTAATTGGCCACTTAAAAATATCAAATGACTTCAGAAAAATATGAATCCAGTGCTATTAGATTCGTTATTTAAAACTCTATGTTTTAGACTTCAGAAAATCCGTTTTTCGACAACTAATGACCGAGTTACAGCCAGTTGAAGTCGGCTGTAACCATCATTCAGCAGCCTGATTCAGCACTTTATCACAAACTAACTCCCTTAAACCGTTTATATATTGAACATATGCGATCAAGAACAGATTTTTCCAATCATATATCATTATATATATCATATCCATGCAAACCCTAATCATAATCTCTAGTTTTTATCGATCAAAACGCAGCCTATGTTACATGATTTCCGAAAACATCAAACTTTCAAACTAGCATAATCAATCCGAAAACAACACAATCACTACATTCAAACACATATATCCGAATATGATCTTGTAACAATGATAAATCCTAACCTTTAATGACAAGGTAAATGAACCGTGAGTGAGATGAGGAACCGATGATCAAAGATAATTGCGACCGAGGATGAAGATGGCGAGGGGCTGCCGTGCGACCGAGAGATGATGTAGGAGGCTACACGCGATCGATGGAACTAGTGAAGGGCTGCCGACGGCTGTTTAGATATTAGGGTTTGTGTTCTGTTTTTGATTTGTGAAGAAGGATCATTCATGTGTGTGTATATATAGCGCAAAGAGATGGGTTCAAGGTTTGGGTTGATCGCGGTCGAGGGGTTTGGGTTTAAGGTTTGGGTTTAAAACTTGGTTCACTCCTAGAGTCACAAGGAATCGAGGTTGGTTCGTGTCGCGGTTCGGTTCGGTTCATGTACATATTTACCATAAATATTTTATAACTAAAACAATCACGTAATCGAACATCACATATTCACCAACTCATAAACGTTTAATACACATAGCACATACTTCATTTGACAAGTTCACTAAATTATCGTAATTATTTCGAGCGTGCAAATTCAAGTCTCCGAATTAATAACCGTGAAGTAGTGCGTTTAAGTTATCCGAAAAACCGGGATGTCACAGTTAACCTAATGATAACACAAAAATCACTTGAAAACACTGCTGCTACTTCTTCACGGCATATGTTAGAATCTCAACCTGGCTTTGAAACTCCTTCTTCTTCCACACAAAAGGAAAATGTTATAAACACAGGGACACCAAATTATGAAGTTCTAGGACCACATGGTTCTATCTTCCAAAGCCCATCTCCCAGGGCAATGTCTCTTTCTGCACCACAACCTTCACCAACAAAGTCACTACCACCCAACATATTGCCTTTTTTAAATGCAATTGAGTTGGAATAGACATTAACCAGTTCTTCTCACCAACCTATCAATGAGAACATACTCCAACAAGTAACTGGGTCTGATTCTGTACTAATTGCTAGCCTCTCAGCACATGAATAGGATACATCCCTTGGGTTACATGTAACCTTGGTGATGGTTCAACAAGAGCAGCTACTATAATTGTTAAACTACCCAGTTTTCAATTGCACAGTGGTTACATATATAAGACTCTTTTGAAGGCAACCTCTGTTCCAGTGGGAAGTCCCTAGTTCCAAGATCAAGGGGCATCTATGTTTGAAACAGGGTTGAGACTCTTGTTCATGATGACGTATATATAACTACCACTTGTGATAGGAGTTCAGATGATCCTATTAAGTTAGGTGATGATCTAAAATACATGGATTTGACGGAGAGAGTAACTAAAATTGAAAGCTCTATTGATGAAATCAAGGAATTGCTGAAGCAGATGTTAGCTACGAAGAGCCAACCCTAGGTCCTATCCACTGATGATCTCAAACAAGCCTAAGACCCTCTGTTTCAACAACAAAAGTATTATACTGATCTTCAACACAAGCATCAGATGCAAGAGGTTAGAAACATGGTTGATGCCAGATATATGGACAATGCTGCAGATATTAAGGCAATCAAGGCTCATCTCCTTCAAACCACTGGTGCTCCTCCTCCTACAGTACCATTGGTCAACCCTGATGATGCCAAAAAAGGGGAGATACCTTTAAAGAAAGAAGTGTTAAAGTTTAATACCAAAGATGCACGTCCAATAGTGGTTATCCCTAAACCAGATGGTTCTAATAAGATTGATGAAACAGCTGACATATTTGCACGGGAAAAGGATAATACAAAGAAAAGGGTAATGGTTGAGAGCAGAGCATTGGTTGAGAAAAAGATTGCTCTGCAAAAAGAAAAAGAAAATGTTGGGTTTTCAACAAAGAAGATGCCTGTTAGAAAAACAAGGCAAGCACCATCAACATCCATTCCTTCTAAGAGAGTTGCTAATCCAACCATATCCTCTGCTCCCACAAAAAACACTTACACCTCTTTCTTCAATAGTAGTTGATACACCAACCACAATAGATGTTACAACACCTGTTGTGTCAACATATGTTATACTTGATGACAAGATCGTCCCTTCTCCTATACCTGTGTCATCAAAACCAGTGTCCACCACAACAGTTGTCAAACTTCTTTCTTCTCAAATTACAAAAGTGCCTCTTGCCACTCAATTCCCAGTGGAGCTACAAGTTGTTAAACCAGAGATCAAATCTTTCTCTTTAGAAGAAGATCCAGATAAAAGGGAATTTCTATCTCTGAAAGGTTATCCCAAACCAAGAAACTTGGAAGAATACAATAAGTATAAAGTCAAACAAGCAGAAGATATCACCAAAGGGATACTCAGGGAAAGTCTGATAGAGTAATTCAAAATTACTGGCAATTTCAGTTGAGCAAAGTCAGAAGTATAGAAGACTATGCAAGAGACTTGTCCAAACATCTGTCAGAAAGAGAAGACAAAATCCTTAAAGAAGACTACATCAATTACATCACGGAAACCAAGTCATATAAGGCTACAAGGGCACAATTCAAAGACTGGTCTGTGAAGAAGAAGTACAAAGAATGCAAGATATGCTGAAAGATCCTCTCAAAAAGCCAACTCCTCCATATTGGAATAAATACAAGAAATTGCATGAAAAGAACTTAAACTTAAGAAGAATGAAGGAAGAGTTGATTGCTGCAAATTATGGGTCGAAGAACCAAATCATGAGGTGGACAGAGGTTAAAGTGATTGAAACATACAAATGGCTTGAGAAAGAAGGAAAACAGATCCATCATTGCTAAAGAAGCCAGAGTATCCAGCAGAGGATACAGCTCAACAGACCAAACACTCTTCAAAACCATCTGAAACATCTACCCTATCTATTATGGCCTTGAATCAAAGAAAAAGACAAATGAATATGGAAGAAGAAGATAAAAGAGTGTATGAGCACATAAAGGAAGGCATCCAAAATATGATTGACTTCCATACTGATGAGACCAGTCAAAAGCTTGCAGAAGATCTGTGTCAAATGGCACATCAAACAATCCTTCCTACCTCAACAATAAATTGTCATCCTAGAAAGCCTTCAGACCCAAAAATTATAAAGTGGAAAGTTGACAATGACTCCCATGAATTGACATTGCTCAAGTCTGATAGTAAAGCTACCAAGATGAAAATGGAGGATGCATATGGGCTATGTGTATAAGACCTCCAAGAACTTATGGATCTTGTGCTTGAAAAGGATGAGGATGATGAGGATTCTCTGAATTTTGAATTACAGTTTAAAGGTCAAATCAGAGATTTCCTGTTGAGGAATAGAGATCAAGAATAAAAAGGGTTTTTGGCATCATCTGTTCTAGGGGAGATTGTTGGGATTGAACCTTTTTTAAAGGAACAGATGATATAAAGCCAAATTACACTATCCGCGGTTTGGTCCAACTATCAGAGTTTAGATCCTCTGATCTCTAAACTCTGTCTTCCTAAAGTCTGATACTTATGCATCATCTGCTACAACAATTATCAAAGGTCTGACAGAAGAAAAGGAGCAGAGCTTAGTCATCAGATTTAGTTTATTAGTTTTTGCACTATCAGTTATTAGAGGTCAGTGCTTAGAGTTAGTTATATTATTGTTAGATGTCACTATCAACCCTGACGTCATCAAAAGATGCTCAGAGGTTAGATAGTTAGTATAAATAGTAGAGTCGATGTAACAGTAAACTTAGTCTTCTTAAAAAGATCTTTCACACCAATCATCTTCTTTCATTTTCTGTACTATCAAATTGTTGCAATAGGCTGAGGGGAGTTTGTGAATCACATGCAAAGTTTATATACTTGAAAGCATGATGATGATGAAAACAAACGACCTTTACTTGTAGTAAAAGTTGTTCATTCTATTCCGCTGCAATTTACTTTCAAGTTCAATCATATTTTCATTATTGAAACAAAAACTACAAGTAAATCAAACTCAGATCCTAACACCCCGGATGAACAATATTATTGTAACTGGTAACCATTTGTGTTGATTTCCTGGTAAACTTTTATTATATTTGAATTACTTGTCTTTATCAAGCGTATTGACAATTTATTTCATTGTTAGCGGGTTAGTAAATTGGTGGTTAATTGGTATAATCAAACGGGTTGTTAGCTGTTATAGTTTATTAAAAAATGGTCCCTAATAACTATTCAAAGTCATTAATTCCAAGTCCATGTCTATGTGGTGTTTTAATTACTAAACAAGTTTTTGGGTTAAAACGGGTAATCGGGATTCTGGGTGGAGGTTACTTATTCTCATTCTAATATCATTTTTGGTGACAAATTGTGTTTTTTTCTCAAACAAACAAACCCCCAATTAGATAATTTTAGTTTCTAGTTAAATTTTTCAACACTGACCACAAATTCTCTGTGGATACGACCTTACTTACTCGTAATAGTATTAGTATTTAGGTTAAAATAAATACTTTTGATTAGCCCAAGATAGCAACATCAAAGCATACAATACACATCAATGTGTCCAATTAGACCACAATTGAAACACAATATGTTATCACAACAATCTCTTCTATCAAACCACACTCCTAGATCGTAACATTGATTTGACTTGCAGTTATCCTCACTTCAACTTCTTCTTCTATCATAGTAATGATTTGACTCTAAAGAATCCTCATTCCATCCCCTTCGATTGTATTGATTTGACACCGACGCGCTGTGATCAAACCTGTACCAGTTATTCTGAAATTTTTGTGAGTTTTCATAATGATTAGATGATCTTACTAATGATGTTTTATTTTTAATTTGAAAATTTTTAAAATTTTTAATATTTTCCATTTGTTTTTTGTCCCCATTTTGCTTCATTCACCGTTGTCAGCAAATGGCGGAAACTTCTCAAGATATTTTTCTTTTATTTTCAAAAGTATTTCCTTTTTATTAATATTATCACCATTGGTATGATCATCAAAGTCTGCAATTATGACATCATCATAATTTGTGACATTGTCACTTATTGAAAACTTGACTAAGTCAGATTTTGTTTTAGTGTGATCAGGTACAACCGTTATCGGATCAACTGGAGTTGTAATATCATCCTCTGATGGTTTATACCCAATTTCACTAGGACTATGATCATATTTACCTTCTCCGGTTTCCTTATTTTTCTTTATTGGTTGAGGAACAATGTGATCCAACATAAGTGATGAATTAACAAAACCCTTCAATTTCTGGTTCACATTCTCAAACTTCTTTTTTAGCAATAATTTTTTTCTAGCTGATATATTTTGTCTAGATAGGAATTTATTTCTTGTTTATTTAAACATTTTCACTTAAAACTGATTTTTTATTTTCTATTTTTTTTGTTTTCAAAATTTGTTTCCTTTTGTTTTATTTTTTTATTTTCCAATGCAAACTAACCGAATCTCTCAGAAGTTTTGCATTATCAGCTCAATATCTTTTTAGCGTTTTATCACATTTTGATCAAACTGGTTTAGAACATGAAGCCTCAGGGGTAGACGTGATAGATTTTTGGCTTCATTATTCTTCACCATTATAACTTCCTCATAGTATTCCTTTTTTTTAATCAGATTAGCTTTTCTTTTCTCATGTCTTGATACTTATGGAACAAAGCTATCCCTAAAGATTGTGTAGTTTCATGGTGAGATTCAAGATATCATCGTTTAAGGCTTGTTGGAGTAAAATTTAAATCTTCTTTTTTCTTCCATACAAAATTCTGTGATTCTTGTGCATTTTTTCACCATTTTTATTTTGGGGTACTTTGACAACTCCCAAAAGACCCTATGAATAACTCAGATCGAACCCCGGACACGCACAACGAGAACCAAAAATGACAAAATCCGGTTTAATCATCGTCGCGCTACGTGACGGGATTTGTAGAAGCTGGTCGCGTTACGATATACTTATTTATTCCAAGAGTGAGGAAGATCATACCAAACATCTTCATTTGCTGCTAACATTGTTGAGGAAAGAGAAGTTGTATGCTAAATTCTCTAAGTGTGAATTCTGTGGACTAGCAGGATACTATCGATGCTTTATTTATTTAAGTTTTTTCACGGATAGTCATTCCGTTAACCAAGTTAACTTGTAAATCGGTTACGTATGAATGGGGACCCAAGCAGGAAGAAGTCTTTACAACCTTAAAGAAAAGGTTAACGAATGCACCGATACTTGCATTACCAAAAGGAACTGAGGACTTTGTAGTATTCGGTGATGCTTCTAAATTAGGTTTAGGATGTGTTTTGATGCAACATGAAAAGGTGATTGCTTACGCATATAGGCAACTGAAGAAGCATGAAGAAAACTATACAACTCATGATTTAGAACTAGGAGCGATAATTTTTACCCTAAAAATTTGTGACATTATTTGTATGGTGGCAAGTTCACCATTTTTGCAGATCATAAAAGCTTAAAAATATTTTTGGGTAAAAAGAGTTGAATATGAGGCAAAGATGACGGATGGAAATTTTAAGTGACTACGATTGTAATATCCAATATCATGAAGGTAAAGCTAATGTGGTAGCTAATTCTTTAAGTAGTAAGTATCATGAGAAACCAAGATGAGTACGTGCTCTCAGATTAAATCTGCAGATAGACTTAATAGCACAATTGAAGAGTATCCAAGAAACAATAATCAAGGATGATGATGAAGGATTAAAAGGAATAATGATGGAATTAGAAAAAGGAACATACAAAATTTGGAGATTCTATAAGAAAAGAATTTGGATACCTATCCAAGGAAACCTATGACATAGAATTTTAGAAGAAACTCATAAGTCTAAGTATACGATGCATCCTGGTAATGACAAGATGTATCAAGATTTAAGGAATATTTTTTGGTGGATAGGAATGAAAAAGGATATAGCTAGTTACGTCTCTAAGTGTTTAACTTGTTCGTAAGTTAAAGCTGAGCATCGGAAACCTTTCGTTTTACTTCAACAATTAGAAATGCTAGTATGGAAATGGGAATTAATAACAATGGATTTTGTTACCAAATTACCCAAAATAAGAAAAGGTAACGACACAATCTTGGTGATTGTGGATCACTATCCAAGTCAGCTCATTTTCTAACAATGAAGGTAACCTTTAGCATGGAAAGATTAGATAAGCTATATGTAGATGAAATACTTTCATTACATGGAATTCCGTTGTCCATAGACATAGTGTCTGATAGAGATAATCGTTTTACTTCTCATTTTTGGGAATTTTCCAAAAAGCTATAGGAACACGACTAAAGTTAAGTACAACTTATCATCATCAAACTGATGGACAAAGGAAGAGGACAATTCAAACATTGGAAGATATGCTAAGGGCATGTGTAATAGATTTTGGAGGAAGTTGGACGATCATTTGCCATTAATAGAATTCTCCTATAACAATAGTTATCATACAGGCATTAACATTACCCCATTTGAAGCACTTTGTGGACGAAAGTGCCGAACTCGAGTATGTTGGGCAAAACTAGGAGAAAATAATTACCAGGTCCTGAAATTGTACAAGAAACCACCGACAAGATAATTCAAGTCAAAGAAAGATTGAAGTCAACACGAGATCATCAAAAGAGTTATGCAGATAATCAACGTAATCCATTAGAATTCTAAGTTGGAGACAAAGTATTGTTAAAAGTTTCTCCTTGGAAAGGAGTAGTCCGATTCGGTAAGAAAGGATAGTTAAGCCCAAGGTATGTTGGGCCATTTAAGGTTATCAAGCGAATTGGACCAGTAGCCTATCAACTACAGTTACCTGAAGAAATGGCGGGTATACATGATGCATTTCATGTATGTAATCTAAGGAAATGTCTAGCTGATGAATCTTTGATGGTACCTCTTCAAGATATAGAAGTAAGGGAAAAATTAAAATTTGTTGAGAAACCTCTCCAAATTGAAGATAGAAAGGTTAGAATCTCAAGTATAAGAGATTAGTTCTGGTCAAAGTAAAGTGGGACTCAAAACGAGGACCAAAATATACTTGGGAATTAGAATCAGAGATGAAATGAAAATATCCATACTTGTTTCAGTGAATCTCGAGAACGAGATTTTAAACAAGTTGGGGAGGATGTAACAACTCCCAAAAGACCCTATGAAGAACCCTGATTTAAACCTCGGACACGCACAATGAGAACTAGAACGAAAACGATGAAAATCCAGGTTTAATCATCATCGCGCTACGCGACGGGATTTGTAGAAGCCGTCCGCGTGACGAGCCACTTCATTCTTCAACATGAGATGTGTTGCCACGTGGAAAGCCTGCGTGGTGACTCATGCCACATATGCCTTAAACTACCCCTTCGCGTTACGCGAAGGTGAACAAAGAAACTGGTCGCGCAACGCGACGAGGTTGAATTTCAGTTATAAATTGGACGAGAATTGGGCATTTCAAATTGCTCATTTTCTTTTCTTTCTCTCTCCAAGTATTGTCCTAATACCCAAGAAATCTAAACCCTCGAAACTCTACTTCGTAGACAGCGTGATAACCGTTAACACTAATACGATACCCTGTCAGTTGGATCCAAAACTAAATCAATGAATGTCAAAGTGCTGCCTGAATAAGGCTATACTTTGTTAACTACGTTGATGTTTTGATCTCGTGATTATCGTTAAAGTTTGATTGGGTTAATACACTAACAAATGTTGCATTATGTGTTTAATTAGGAACTCAGGACTTAGACCAGGAAGTGTTTACTCAGAACCCTAAATATGCAAATATGAGACATTCTCTTTTACTCAAATGATTTGCAAAACCCTAAATGTTTTTCAGTTGTATTTACAGTGATTAAGTATTGTATTCTGAAATTACAGCCGATATGTGGGGTTTTGTATACATTACTTGATAAGCTTTCCTATTAGACAAAGGGTTAGCCAGTCACCGAAATGGGCGAGTGACAAGTATTGTGGGTAATTGAATTATATAAACAAATATAAAAACTTTTAATGTTATAATTACAATACTGTGTCTTTTTATATAAATTGAATGAACTCACCAGTATTTTTCGTTGATCAAATATTTTTAAAACGCGTTTCAGTTGATTTACTGTAAAGAGAAGGAAACGTGCTATGAGGCACTCAAGCTTAAATAAGTGGCAATGCAGCCTCAATAAAACGTGTTTTGTAAATTAAGGGTTTATCCCTGTGAAAATCCTTTATGTAAATATGGGTTTCATTCCACAGTTTATGAAATGAAAACTACGGTGGTTGAAAACTCTGATATTTTTCCTGACACCCAATCTTAATGAAATTTTCCGTTGTACAATTTTAATAAACACCGGTACCACTTGCATTTGCTCACGGCTTTCACCCAGGATAGGGTAAGGCGTTGTGACAAGTACCTTTTATTCATCATCCATTGCTATCCAGACTATCCAACTATTTACCTAAACGTGTTTTTTGAATCTCACGGCCCAACTATGGTAATCCTCTATTCTTAAAAATTTTGGAGGTTTAACTGTCCTCATTTGTAATCCAAACTCCAATTTTTTTTTGGATTTGACTCTGGTTCAAAATACTTTGACCAAAAATTTGTAGATTAAACTCAGTTAAAAAATCTCAACTCGAAACACGATCCAATACTTGTATACTCAACAATCTTATCCCGCTAAAAATTATAGCCCAATGTCCAAAGATCTCGACCCAATTAGCAAGCTCTGTTCACACTTGAAACGAAACTTCAATCCAAAAGTTTTAAAAATTTGAGCTCAAACAAATCAGCCCAATATCCAATTGCGAATTAATATGGCCCAAGTATTAATGAAAATTTGCAGCTCAATTATTTCACTATTCCACTAAACTTTTCTTGTTAAAAGAATCCCAATGTTCAAACAATCTTTGAACTTAATCCCATACACCACACTTGAAACATTTTTAATATTGGTCCAAAAATATATCCGGATGTCAAGATCTATACAAACTAGTATTTAGTTGTATCATCCTTCACAATTTCGAAACTTTATGAACTGACCAATTTCTTTTCCTTTTGCTTTCTTAAAGGCTGTGAAACCCTACTATGAAGCCTCAAATAGATATTTACAACAAACTTTGGGATTTCCAGACATAGCTGTCAATCACTATATATTTAAAAAAAATAAAATAAAACCTTATTAGGCTAGTGGGTGTGGCTTGGTGCTCCCTGCCACATCATGCACTTTAGCGCCCCCTAGGTCTTTAAACCACCTCGCCTTCGTTAGACTAGTGGGTGTGGGCGGGAGTTTGGGCGTGGGTTGGGGGGATGTTGGGGGCAACGCCAGTTTTCCCACCCCGGGTTGTTGTTGGGCTGGGCATGGCCCCTTTGGCGTGAGTATTCCGTCTAGCGTGGGGCGAGGGTCAGCTGAGCTGGCTGGCTTTGGTTGGCTGGTCCAATATCCACATGGCTGGCCACACCCCACTTTTTTGGGGTGGCCTGATGGAGCCCACCTTCGCCACGTGTCGTGCAAAGCCCCAAGCCAAAGTCCCCCCACACCCCGCAGTCTTAAAGGGGCGCCATCCTTGCCTTCCGCCACTGGGTTAGAGAGCGCGAGAGGAACAAATCAAGGGGCTCCACCTTTATCGACCAATCAGATTTTTTTATTTTTTTTTTATTTAATATAGTTTAAAAAAGGGCTTAAAGGCCTTTAAAAGTTGATCAAAATTAAGTATCTTGTTCTTAATGTTTCATTCTGTCAGATCCAAATCAATAAGAAGCTAAATCCTCTAGATTTGCAATTTCACAAACTCTAGTTCTTTCTTTTCTAATCATCACAACTTGCAACTAAGATCGAAATACTCATAGGACCTTGTTACGAAGATTAAATCACATCTAAAAAATCACTTCCTTTTGTTTATTTTTTTAATGTTATTTGTTCATTAAAATACCAAAGTAACAAATTACAAACAAATGGGAGGTAAACGGGCAACAAGCTGCGCCTCAACCCCCTTTTGAATTGCAAAACCAATCCTACTAAAGACGAAACGGCCCTTAAAGGTTGAAAGATTACTATTCACAACCTCTTGGACCCTGTTTAGAAATTCTACAGCCTCTGGGGCTAGGGACCCAAATGTATCAAAAGCGAATGGGATAAACACGTGTTGATTCTCTAAACAAGCCTTCTCGTGTTTAGCGACCTTGCCTGATTCCGCCTTTAATGCAGCCTGGCCAGCAACAAACCCATTATCCCTGAGTCCAACAAGAGGGGACACTCCTGTAAGGTCCACACAAGCGTGTTATCCCCTAGCCCACCCAAACACAAGAATATCAGCTGGCCGAAGAGTAGACCTCCCATCGAGCGGATCCGTCAGAAAGTTCATCGGAGCCTCCTTTTTCGCCGAAATCCATGCCCGCTTTAGAACATCATAGAGAATATCCCTTACCAAATCATGTCGGTATTTAAAACCAGGGAACTCCTTACAATGGACCGCATGTTCGCCAAAAGTATCTAAACAAGCCTTGCGACAAACTGGGCAGGGCTCATCAACCGGAAACAGAGGGATCATTAGCTGGTACTTAAGAATTGCCCGGTATTCCACTGCTGACATGTGTTGGCCTAGTCCTTCAATGGGGATAAATGTCAGAAAATCCTGAGAATGAGGTGCCCGGAGACAATCAAACACAGCTTTCTGACGAGGGGATAGACTAAACTTCTCTCCCAAACACTGGACAGTTCTACTAAATAGGGCACTCGCCAAAGCATTGTGGGCTTTAGGGGTCGCGGTGTCCTTATTAGAGAAACCGCCAAGATCAAAATCCGGAAGGGACATGTGCATGCAATCCAACGCGCACACATAATCAGAATCTAACCCAACAATACCACAGTCTCGAAGAATGTGGTCCTGTAAACTCCAAGATTGCGCCCTCGAGGCTACAAAAGCATACGTGGATACATCCTCAGCCGAACATAAACCCAAACCCCCAAAACGGGCCGGGAGGGATGCAAGCCTCCATTGAAGATCCCCAAAAAACGGACCCCCGCAAACCACGATATCCTCGATAGCTCTCCAAAGGCCTTTGTCAAAAACCGAAACAGCCTCCCCAACAAATGTGGGTTGGCACGTTCTGAGGCCAAACAACAACTTAGCAACACCCATGCAAGAGCGCAGCAAGAGAAGCTCGCATTGAGGGTCCCGCAGATGTAGAAGATAGCTCATCAAATCCACTGCACAAGATGCCATTTTCACGGTCAACCTACTGATGAAACCCGCATCGCGACTAACAGCGCCCCCGAGGAGTTTGATACCCGACACCGGCCTCCCAATCCCACTAGGAAACAAACCATTTTGCTTCTTAACTCCATTGCACGATGGCCAAAAAACTTTTGTTTTCTTAACGTTAAGTTGAAGCCCCAAACAGGGCCCCATAGACCTTATGATTTCTAAAGCTTTAGCCACCTCTTTAGCATCACCTATAATCGTACCATCATCCAAGTACCAAGCATGGAAAAGTAGCTTGCATCTATCTCGTATCTGATGAATGAGGGGATGCAAAACTAAGGCAAAGAGAAGAGGCCCTAAGGGGTCTCCCTGTTGAACCCCAGTGGTGGACCAAATATGATCGTTTCCGACATATAATCTAGCCGGCTGTCCATATGGAAAATCCACCCATAAGGAAATGGAGGGGCATCGGGTTCGAACTTCTGACAAAAGGGCGGTTCTATCCACTAAGTTGAAAGCATTAAAGAAATCAACAGTAATCATGGCTAACGACCCATCCGAGTGGAACACATTTAAAAACATGTTCGCACTATGGAGCACAGCCTCCGCCCCGCTAGGAATACCCACCCCAAATTGAAAATCACCAAGATATTTGGCCATCTCTTTCCCGACCCCCCTCATAGCCGCCTTAGAAACTAACCTCCTCCAAATTGCGCCCACGGCAATAGGCCTAATCCCGTTGTCCGGTTTAAGTAAAGGCGTGAGGGGTACAGAAGCAACAAACTCTGACAAGACCCTAGGGCACCTCCCCCCCAAGCACAAGTTGACTACCTCAGAAATGGCCCTAAGAACCCCGCATGCGATCAACGATCCTTCCCCACAAAGAGCATCCAAAATGTGTTGAGCCCTCAGCCCATCCCTCCCACAAGAGGTCCCTTTGGGGAAATATTTAATGCACCCAAGGACGTTATCAACATCCACAGTAAGGGATGGCTCCGATAGTAAGGACTCAGGCATAGCCGGAGGAGGTAGGACAGGATGTTTAGCCACCAATGCTTTCATAGTATCCTCACCAAACGGTGCAACCCCTGAAGAACATAAAACTTTAACCGCCGTAGTGAAATGGCCATCTGCAACTTTTCGTAATCATTGTTTAACGTTGGTGCTCACCCTAGAATTATCGGACCCATGGGGATGCTCATCAGGGCGCGAAACAACCTCTGATGGTTGGGCAAAAAGTGATAGGATGAGTTCAGCAAAACCATCCCCATTACCCCACGCTGCCAGGGACCGCTAAATACTAAGACATTGTAAGGACTTCCTGTTCCCCGACCTGCGCTCCTGACGATTAGAAGTCCTGAAAACCCACAACGTGCAACGTGGCAACAACAAAAGTCTCACCCACGCCTCAACAGACTCTGGCGCATCCACCACCTTGCATAGAGATGTCGTTAGAGCCTAGGAAAAGGCCATGCGACAACTATGGGGGATGCTCTTAACTGTTTTGATAGGAAGGGAGAAGACATGAGAGATGAAACATGAGAGATCAGTAATGCGCGCGTATGTAACAATTTTGTACTAACACTAGGTGTTTTATCTATAATTCCATTGGTTTTTGCAGATTTTGAAACTGTTATCTTGTAACATATACTGATAGAAGGGAACATTAAGAACAAGATACTTAATTTTGATCAACTTTTAACCTTTGAAATAGTTCATAATCGATTCTAAAGTGTTTAAAACATATAAACTTGAACCAAAATCATCACATCGAATCAGTCCAAAACTCATCTACTTCGCAACACGATTAAGTTGAGCTATCTGAGCTCTGATACCATTTGTAAGTTCAAGAACGGTTCTTTACAAACACTAGATCTTCGTATAACCTTGTTTTAACGTGCGGAATCCGTAAAACGAAGCGTAATCGTGAACACGTTAGCTAAATACAATCATTTAATTACATCGAGATAGAAGGTAAACGCGCAACAAACTACGCCGCTACCCCTTTCTGAATAGCAAAACTAAGTCTTTTAAAAACTACATCCATACAATCATTTAAGCGACAGAGTTTCGTTACTAATCGAACACTACAAGAAAAGCAGTCATTAGTGGCGACTCAAGTAGCGGCGATACTTGATATGTGGCCGCTAATGCCCAAAAAATGATAAGCGCCAATATTTCCCCCATCAGTTCCAAATATCCCCCAAATTTCCCTCTATTTCTGAATCTCGCTCCACTTTTCACAAAATCACATAATCATTCCGCTGGAGCAAGTCATCACCGTGTTCCTTGCCGCCGCAAGGCACCACCATGTTCCCCACTGCCGTGAGACTCTCAGACCTAGGTTATTTCGTATGGTTAGAAGAAGGGTAACTTTAATTAAAGGAAATGAAGAATGAATAACCGAACCAACATGGCTCAACAAGAAGATGTCAATACGAAAAGTATTAATGTTTTCGACATCGATCAACAGGTTAATATTGTCACAAAATTGTTTCATAATGTAATAACTGTGTTTGGTTATCGTTGTCGCACCCTGGAACTTGTTGCACATCCATTATTTTAAAGTAGTTTTATGGCATACTAGGGTCTTTTCATTATTATTTACCATAAATGTACCAGTGAACATCATATTTTGTTCTCTTGCTATTTCAGATAACACCAAGGAGCAAACAAAAGATTCAGATGTGAACCATGATAATCAGAGGCACTGAAAGAAAAAGAGACTGAATAATTGTTTGTTATATTTCTTGTGTGTCTTTACATCATACGTACATAAACATATATAGCCTGTACAAAGGACCAAATAAGGAAAAAATAATCATTGTCATTGGCTGTCAATTAGCATGATTATGCGGATCTTGTGCAGCAAGGGTCAATGGTCCATATTAGGAAATGATGAAATTGATCCTAAATATTTTCAATCATATATTTTAACATTCCCCCTCAAGTTAAGTAGTGGGATTTCCAATACTTAACTTGCCAAGACATTGCTTGAAAATTTCTCCATTTACCGCCTTTGTTAGAATATCTGCAAGTTGATCTTCTGAGCGGACAAACGGAAGCTCAATTATCCCTTTGTCAAGTTTTTCTTTGATGAAATGGCGATCCACCTCGATATGTTTTGTGCAATCATGCTGGACTGGATTCTCTGAGATTTGAATAGCGGCTTTGTTATCACACAAAATCTTACTAGATTGGGTTGGAGGATATCCAATTTCTGTCAAGAGTTTCCGTACCCATAGAATCTCTTCTAGACCGCGTGCTATACCTCGAAATTATGCCTCGACACTTGAAAGAGCCACCACCTTTTGTTTCTTGCTTCTCCATGTGACGAGGTTTCCACCAACGAGGGTAAATTACCCAGATGTTGATCTCTGATTTCGTTTATCTCCCGCCCAGTCTGCATCGGTACATACTCGGGTTTCAAGGTGTTTGTTTGTCTTGAAGAGAACTCCATGACCAGGTGTCCCTTTAAGATATCTGATAATTCTCCACACGACTTCCATGTGGGCAACTTGAGGTTGATGCATGAATTGGCTCACAACTCCCACTGCGTAGGCAATGTCAGGTCGGGTATGTGATAGATAGATCAGTTTCCCTACTATTCGCTGATATTCTCCCTTGCCAGCTAGCTTAGCATTTTCCTCCATATAGAGCTTATGGTTCACCATCATAGGGGTGTCCATAGGTTTGCAATCAATCATCCCTGTTTTTGCCAGTAAGTCAAGAACGTACTTCTTTTGGCAGATGAAAATCCCTTGTCTTGACCTCATGACCTCGATTCCAAGGAAGTACTTAAGTCTCCCCAGATCCTACATTTCGAATTCTTTAAATAGGTTTTCCTTTAGCCTCGTCATCTCTTCTTCATCATTCCCTGTGATTATCATATTATCAACATAAATAATTAGCCATGTTACGAGTCCATCCCTCTATTTAAGGAACAAAGTATGATCTGAGTTACTCTGTTTGAAGCCATATTCTTTCATGGCTGAAGTGAATCTGCCAACCAGGCACGAGGAGATTGTTTTAACCCGTATAAAGATTTCTTCAAGCGACACACCTCTCTAGAATTAGAGTCTTTCATGAGTCCAGGGGGACTTCCATATAGACTTCTTCTTTGAGTTCTCCGTGTAAGAAGGTATTTTTCACGTCAAATTGACAGAGAGGCCATCCTTCATTTGCAGCTATAGAGAATAGAACCATGATTGTGTCGATATTGGCCACAGGAGAGAAAGTCTTGGAATAGTCAATTCCGTTTGTTTGGGGTACCCTTTTGCTACCAGTCGGGCTTTGTATCTTTCAATAGTCCCATCCGGCTTGTACTTTATAGTGAAGACCCAACGACATCCTACTGGTTTTTTTTCCAGGAGGGAGGGTACATTTCTCCCACGTGTCATTTTTATTTAGTGCATCCATTTCAACTTCCATTGCCTCTCTCCATTCCTTAGACTCAAGGGCTTGGACGATTGTAGTGGAAATTTCTTCAAAACATAGAGATGTGGCAAAAGCTTTGGCTTCTGGAGATAAATCTCTAGCCGCCACGTTTGCCATTGGATATCGAGAACTCCGTGCTTCCTTCTCGGGAGAGTATCTTTTCAGCGGAACTCCTTTGTTGGATCTAGGGGGTAGAACATATCGGTCTTGTTCAACTTGTGATTGTTCAACCTGTGATGATTCTTGGTCAACCTCATGGTTAGTTTCGTCATGAGTTTCAACATGTTCATGATTTTCATAGTTGGAAGAATCAACATACTCTTGAGTTTGAGAACTACTTACCTCTGACGCCAGGTTGGGAGGATCATTGTTAGTGGTACTTTCTGCAGGGCTAGTGGACTGTGACGATTCTTGGGCTTTGTGATTAACTTCTTCTGAGGATGGCATCCATCGTATCCAACTCAATGCGTCATCAGTTGTCTTTTCCCCCTGACCAGTGTGTTGGGTAGTGTAGAAGTATTCTGTTTCTAGGAAGTCAAAGTTCATCGTGGTATACTGTCACACCCGATTTCCACGTATAACCCGGTGGGCCCGGTGGGGAATATTGTGACGTATGTTAATATCATCATAACCAAATAACACAGGATAGCACAGCGGAAGTATAGGAATTAAAATATCATTACAAACCGAAATATTCAAAGTTCAAAATATAACAACAATGGTTTGTAACGAAGATCCACAGGCGGATAAAAAATATACATAAAATGATAACAGATCTACAGGCAAATCATAAGGGCACAACTCCCCGGTATATGCCCCGCAGCTTCCAGCCTATTTCGTACTTGTACCTGTAACTTGATCTTTGAAAATACGCCAGTTTACACTGGTAAATACACTCAACCGACTCATTTTGAAAACCCTTTCGAAAATGTTTTTTTAGGTGCACTTGGCACATTTTCATAAATAACTTAGGACAGTACAAATGACCTTGTATACAGATTTACATGTCAGGCTTTTACATATGGGGCCCAATAAAAAAATTGAGACCTGATCGACTGACACACCACTCTGAACTTTCACATAGAAAGCAGATAGCAATTACCCAGTGTATGCCTACACGCCATGCTATATTGTCATGGTCACTAGCACTTTAGTAAGCCAAGGATATCCAGGATAAGGTCAAGTCCACCCCCAATGTTTTAGTTTCAGACAAAACATATCAAAACCGGGTTATGCAAGATTCTTGTTAATTACCACAACTGGATAAAACATGATCCCATACCCGACCAAGCGGTAATAATTACCGTATCCCAAGCCCGTATAGGGAAAATAAGTTAAGGGTATTTACCTGAAGTTAAGTCTTGTAAAGTCAAAACTCAGCCGCAGATCAGAAATAAGCACAGGTACAATTTACCAGAAGGCGTTTATTCTGGGAGTGATGGTAATTATTAACCAATATTATAATGCTAATGGTTCCTAATGAAGTCTTAGACTTGAACCGGTTAGACTTACGTTAAAACAATACGGTACGATACGCTAGATTAAGCGATGATCGGAAGAGAATGTAGTTTAAATCCGATAAGTACTAAGACTTGTATAATATGGGCAAACTATTTACATTCTGGAATTTGAGATAAGAAAATGATAATCTGATGTTACGACCATAATGATTCTGTGAAAATACTTTAGTTATGATATAATATCAGTAGGATATCAAACATATGTGTGTTTTATAGTTTAAGACCAAACGATGCACCGTAGGGACATTTTAGTAATTTCACACATAGTTTTGAAAGCTTATTTGGGATTCTGAGTTTATATTATGTACCTACTGTAAAAATACTTTAAATGAGTTATTAAATCAGTAGGTAACAAGTCTTGGTTGGTAAATATGGTTTAAAACCACACCATGCGCCGAAAAGGCGTAAAAGTCGTTAAATGACGATATTTGCGTTATTTTGTGAAAACTGATGTTATGACCAGGTTTATATACTTAAAATATGTTATTTAGTAAAACATATCAGTAGGAAAAGGTTTCATATGGAAATCATGATTAAAAACCATTTTAAGTGTCGTAAGGGCGTTATCGTCATGTAAGAGCGTAACACAAGAACTTGTGCATTAACTCAGCTTATAATTGACGAGCCGAACTTGTTTACACATGTTCTAATATTTATTACCAAGTTTTTTATGTGTTAAAACATATTTTAGAAAGCCTTTAAACTTAGTTTATGAATATTTCTAAAATCTGACCCGTTGACTTTTAAAAATATATATTTTTGACTCGTCAATTGATCTAGCAAACGTGGTAATTCGGAGGTGCCCTTTGGAGAGATTAACACCTACCTATTTACGATCACATAGCCACGTTCGGATTGATTCATGGCTGAACCATAATAGTTTTAATCGAAAGTCAAAGCGTTCATCGAAAACACTTGACTTTTGGCTATGAAAATCTAAACCAAAGAACAAACTTTGAAAAGAGCACTTACAAATGATCCTATGAACCGAATAAACTCAGAGGAAAACTCCTAAGTGATCAGGAACCTCCAGAATTGATTATTGGAGAAAGGATTGAAAAGATGTAAACTTAAACCCATATGTTCATCACATATTCATAAAGATTGAGGATTGCTAGGATCATTCCAGGTGTTATCAAAGGTTAAAGGATCATTACAAGTGCTAGGGAAGTGTCAAAACCAGGTTAAGAGTGGCAAAAATGAGATAGGTGTCGAGTTGTCAGCTTATACATGATGACTAAGCAATTTCACACCTGCAGATGTCCTTACGGACCGTAAGGGTCCAGCCTTATGGTCCGCAAGGACCCAGGTCAGCAGACACAAGTTTCAACTTTTGAAAGTTTTGGCCCATAGAATTGTTTCGTCGCGTTTTGTCACCCGTAACCCCTTTTAATTTGATTTCAAGGCTCGATAAAGGTGTTAAGGCATATGTGACTTGGTTTATGTCCGGAAATATCCCGGATGTTGGTTCGTTCGGTTGTACAGTTGCGCGTTTCGCGAAATGGCGTAAAACGTTTAAACGGACAAAAAAACGATCGAAATTTCGCAACGATGGACATCCTCACATCCTTATCAATAAAACACATGATTTTATTAAATATAAATATTTGGATTTATATAAAGGGCCTGTATACCAAAAATACGAGAATTAGCAAGTTTCTACAGTTTGTCAGGAATAGTCCCTGGACTTCCAAACTTGCGTGCAACGTTATAATTTGTGCGATAAAACCTTCATTGGCATGTAATAGATTCCCAAAGAGGATGAATAATATTATACGACTCTCGTTTTGATAAAAGGTCACTCGGAGGCTCATTTGAGCATGTTGACACTTTTAGTCCTTTAACTATAAATTTATCGTTCAGAGGTTATAAAATAACATAACTATGCATTTGGTCCCTCTCGTTTTAGCACATGGCATACGAGAATCAGTGGAACACGTGTGGAATTTTACAGGATGGGTTTTTACAAGGTGTTACATCCTCACCCCCAAAAAGAAATCTCGCCCTCGAGATTTTATTCAAACGTTAGCAGTACAATTGTCGCATAATGGACTCAATCCCATGCATACTAGAGATCTCTATAGGTATCCCCTTTGTCCTCTACAATAGGCACATGCTTTCTTAGAAGTATCTTAACCTGTCGATTCTCGATCGATACCAGTTTTCCAACAAAACCATAGGCTTTCATTAATTTGCACATCTTTGTGCGATATTGCTAGCAACGCATTGGCTAGTCTTTTCCTTTAAATTGCATTCGTGAGACGCATTGTCAATTGCGCTGAGCTCCTCAAGTAAATTAGCTTATAAGCTAAAGTCCCAACACATTCGATCATCTCGAATGGTCATATATATATATATATATATATATATATATTCTAGGGCTTAATTTGCCCTTCTAACTAAAACATACTACACCATTCTAGGGTGATGCCTACAATAAGACTTTGTCCCTTATTGGAAACTTATACGTTTGCAACTCTTGTCAGTGTAGTTCTTCTGCCATTCATTGACAGTTTTGAAATAGATCTTGGATTTGTATTATCCTATCCATGGTTCCCAAGACAATATTAGGTCTTGTTAGTTGGGTCCCTCCCACTTATGCCTAACAAACAGGGCGTTTGATATTTTCTCCCATACAAGGCTTCCAAGGGAGCAGCCTTGGTATTTATATAACAATTAATATATATAGGAGAACTTAACTAGGGTGAGATGTTCATTCTAACTACTATTCAATCAATCTCAAAGAAGTACCTAACCCTTATAGTTGGTCGAGCAAATCGTCGATCCTGGGCTGAGGTTAACGATTCCTGATCGTTGCCTTGTTTAAATCTTGTTGTAATCAAAACATAACCGCATTAAACCGTCTTTCTTAATAATCAATATCGGAGCTTCCAAAGTGATGAGCTAGGCTGTACAAGCCTTTCTTCAAAACTTCATTCAATTGGGGCTCTGTTATTCTTTTCTTTTTCCATCGGTGTTAATTGATATGGAGCTTTTTGCAACAGGTCTAGCCCCTAGTATGATGTCTATCTTAACTCCACTTGCCTTTCAGAAGGTAAATCGTGCAGTTCTTTAGAGAAGATATTAAGATAATCAGAATTGATATATATAATTTAAACCTCAGCCTTCGGTTCATCTAACGTTGCTTGTGTCCTCAAAATGACACATTCGCCCTTCGAATACTTGGATGCCTTGAGTGGAGACACTTACTCAAGCATCTTTATATGGAATATCTCCTTGAATACCGTTTGCTAATTTTTTAGTACAATATGACTGTTGAAGATCCTAGTGGTTCCATGCATTAAACCTTCATGTTGATCAGGCATGAAAGCAATCTATGGGACACACTAAGATACTACCATTTACCATATGGCGCTTTTATCAAACTAGTTTGGCATTCGTAGTCGATAGAAATCAAAGAGATTAATAGATAAATAAAATAACTTAAAT